>CP097509.1:28366268-28821268 GCA_023547065.1 Musa troglodytarum | reverse complement strand
ATTTAAAAAACCTAAAATACCCTCTTAAAATTTTTTATCTATTTTTATCAATTTTTAATCATTAGTATTTTTTACATGGCTCTTGTATATTATTTTTCAATAATATTTATATTAATTTATTAATATACATAGTAAGCGTTATTGAAATTATTGTAAGTTATATCATATTATGTCTCTTGTGTTATTATTTCTCATAGAATATTATAATATTATATTTTTAAATTTATAATTAATTTGATTGAGATTAGAAGCCTATTTAGATCATTTATAGTATTTTTAAATAAATTTTATAATATTTTTACTATGTTCACCAAAACATTATAACATGTGAAGATTTTTTGATGAATAATTTATATATTTTAAAATTAGAATTATTATCTTTGAAAAAATAAAATAAAGATATCATTTAAAAAATCATATATATATATATATATATATATATATATCAGATCAACTAATGGTCAAAATTGTGTCTTCAAAGCAGAGTTCTGTTTGATGGTGGAATCTGTTTGCCTAAAAAGGGCATACTGGTCAAAACATGTTGCTTGTCTCCTGGAAATTGGGAGCAGAAGACGGTTTGCAAGCAAAAGAGGAGAGAGTTAATTTGCGTTGATCTGTGCGATTCACTTTGTTTTTTTTTCTCTTTGTAAGAGGAGAGAGAAATAGGGAGAGGGAGAGAGAGAGAGAGAGAGAGAGAGAGAGAGACGTCCAAAGATCAATAGTGCCTCAAGGTTTGACTCTCTCCTCCAACTACTGCCATCACCTGTTCACATTGATAACCCCTCTGGACAACTTGCAAAGGTCACAGCGTTGGCTCTCTCCGATCATAAAATCCTTGCTTTTTGACCCTGATTTCCCTAATTTCAGTCTGTTCTTGTTCTGGTTATCGTTTGGACGGTTTTCCCAACGATTTTAACCTCGCAAGATTAATCCTCCACGAGCTTCCTGTTCTGTGTCTCTTCTCTTGGTTCCACCAGAAAAGACCAAAACTTGTCTTTTAAGCTGCAAGAAGTGACCTTTCATTGGCGTTTTGGACCCTTTCGTCGATATTTGACGGAAAGATCTTGTCTTGCTGTTGCCCCTGTTGGATCCAGCAATTTTGAGAAGCGCCTGGTTCTTTAGGTAGGTCCTTGAAGGAAAGATCGGATCTTGGTCGCAGAACATCCTGAATACCGATGGGCAATTGCTGTGCGGCGCCCGCTGATCCGGAGAGGAAGAAGAAGGCGAGAAGGAAGAAAAAGGAGAAGAGGCCGAACCCCTTCTCGATCGACTACAACCGCGGGCCGGCCCCCGGCCTTGTCGTCCTCAGGAATCCTACCGGCCGCGACATCGGCAGCCGGTACGAGCTGGGGCAGGTGCTCGGCCGCGGCGAGTTCGGCGTCACCTACCTCTGCACCGACAAGGCCACGGGGGAGCACCTTGCCTGCAAGTCCATCTCCAAGAAGAAGCTGCGCACGGCAGTGGACATCGAGGACGTGCGCAGGGAGGTGGAGATCATGAGGCACTTGCCCGCTCACTCCAACATCGTAAATCTCAAGGACACCTACGAAGACGACGGCGCCGTCCACCTCGTGATGGAGCTCTGCGAAGGAGGGGAGCTCTTCGACCGCATTGTCGCTAGGGGGCATTACACCGAACGGGCAGCGGCTGCTGTCACACGCACCATCATAGAAGTCATTCAGGTCTGATCTCTACATCCTTCTTAAAATTTGCTTTAAATTTTGCGCTATTATGTGCTCTTTTACTTGAATCTTCTGTGCAACTACTCATGTTTCCTACCTAATGATTCATGAAGTGGTGTGTTGTTTTGTAGAATTACTGAAATTTAACCTTTCTGAAATTGCTCTTTTTATTTAACATTTTCGGAAGTTGAAGGTACTGATTCCTTGTATATTCTTCCAATGCTTGCAGAGGTTATATTAATTCTGAATGTTTTCCAATTAGTTGTTGGTAGATGACTACAAATTTTCAGTTTTTTGAAATTTTATCTTCTTCTCATATATCTAAATTTCTTATTCTGCTTTCACAACAATGAAAAAAGAAAAATTATATTATCATCCTAAAAATCTGTGCTTATAGAATCAGCACATAAAAGGGAAACTAAAGTCTGGCTAAAATGAGAAAATCTAGATGACCTTGCAAGTTTGGCCAACCATTGGTAGATATGATGGAGTCTAAGCTCTAGTAAGAGGTTCCAAGAAAGATGTTTACTCTGGTAAAAGGCTACAACAAGGACCAACATCTCTAGCAAGGTTTAACAATTTCCATGGAGGATCAGCTTGCCTTGAAAGAATATTGATAATCAGTGTAGCATCCATTCACCTCAATTTAAATGTGGTCTTTCCTTCCATTTTATCTAGATGGAGCCCTTCCTTGAATGAGGAAATATTTTGAACCACTGGTAGCTTGATCTCTGTATGATTTTGTGTTGCAATTTCAGTATTTCTTTCTGGTTCAGGATTATAATTTTCTGCCCATATTCTTCTAGAGTGTTCATATGGATAACACTGGTAATTTTGACATTAGTTAAGAAGTTACTGAGTAAAGGTTTACTTTGCTTTATGTCATGGTCAGGTGTGTCACAAACATGGTGTCATGCACCGGGATCTCAAACCTGAGAACTTCTTGTTTGGGAACAAAAAGGAAAATGCCCCGTTGAAGGCCATCGATTTCGGGTTGTCTGTGTTCTTCAGACCTGGTAAATTGCTGGAAGGGATACCTATTTGGTGTTATATTGTCTTTTGCTTACATTTTACCTTCAAGCATTAAAACTTAAAGAAAGATGCTCATGAATCCTGAATTTCAATGTTTTTGTTCCGCTTGCTAGTTACAATCATCCCTTAAGGAAATTCAATCAGCCTAGTCTATATATCAATTTGTGATTATCTTCTTTTTTCTTTTACAAGGTGACTGCTTCACTGAAATTGTTGGTAGTCCTTATTACATGGCACCAGAAGTTTTAAAGAGAAATTATGGCCCAGAAGTTGATGTCTGGAGTGCAGGAGTGATTCTTTACATCCTGCTTTGTGGTGTACCCCCATTTTGGGCAGGTAAATTTTCTTCCATAGAAGGATGATAACTATTAGGGAATTTTATGAGAGCTTTTAGGTGTGCACATCTATTTCGCTTCTCAACATCTGGTAGTGATCTAACTATTTATGCA
The DNA here is from genome assembly GCA_023547065.1 of Musa troglodytarum. Taxonomy (NCBI): domain Eukaryota; kingdom Viridiplantae; phylum Streptophyta; class Magnoliopsida; order Zingiberales; family Musaceae; genus Musa; species Musa troglodytarum. The sequence goes on along the minus strand of CP097509.1, from coordinate 28,818,105 downwards.
AGTGCAGAATCTGAACAAGGTGTGGCACAGGCAATTCTTCGTTCTGTCATAGATTTTAAAAGAGAACCATGGCCAAAAGTTTCTGATAGTGCTAAAGATCTTGTCAGGCATATGCTTGATCCAGATCCCAAGCAGAGGTTTACAGCTCAGCAAGTGATTGGTAAATTTTAACTCCATATCCATTTCACTTACCTTCTCATTTAATCCGTTTACATTATTGTAGTTTTGTGATATTACATTTACTGAAGTTCATTCTAGTAATTTGTCAACAATCACTAGCTGACAGTGAACTATTCTTGACTTGCTCAATGTGCCCAACAAGTCAAGGAGCCATTTACTATTCATTCTTTGCAAAAATTTAGCACCCTTGGACATTTATTAGATACTACCTTTCCGTTGGGTTTTTGCACTGCCATGTATGCTCTACAAAAGTAACCCTCAACTTGTAACTCATATCTGAGTGAGTAAAATGCTTGCACCATCATTCTATGTATGTCTACTTTCTTTAGTTGATCTAGTGTTCATAGCATGTACTGCATCTTTAAGATATACCTCAACGTTGCAGATCATTCATGGCTGCAGAATGCCACGAAGGCTCCTAATGTAAATCTAGGTGAAACTGTCTGTGCAAGACTCCAGCAGTTCTCTGTGATGAACAAATTTAAAAAGAAAGCACTAAGGGTAAGAGCTAAGAAAATTCATTGATGTATTGATTTAATGTCCAGTTAACACAAAGAACATTCACATTTGATTCCCAATACTGTGCATGACTAAGAATTTTCTTGATACCTGACCTCTGGCTATGTTACTTCATCAGTGTTCTTGATCAAACAGAATTCAGCCACTGACACATGCAGACTAATCATTGCAGGTGGTGGCCGAATATTTATCTGTCGAGGAAGTTGCAGACATTAAGGATATGTTTGAGAAGATGGATATAAACAAAAATGGAAAAATAACTTTCGAGGAACTGAAATTTGGTTTGCGTAAGCTTGGTCACCAGATTCCTGATGCAGACGTCCAGATATTAATGGAAGCAGTGAGTACATCACCGAGTGTCTTAGTTGTTTTTCGACAGGCTGTATCCGACTTGTGGTCTTGTCAAACCCTTGCATGTATGCTTGAAAGCAAAGACAGAAGCCTTGATTACTATTCTTGCAAGTTATGATCCACAATAATAGAACTTCCGAAAAAGTAAAAGGGAGAGAGATGGCTGCACAAATTGTTAAAAAATAGTGTCATAATTTATCCCCACATGTTTACAATGAAAATATTGTTTCAAAAACTGCTAGACTAATTATATATTTTTGCTGACACAGGCTGATGTTGATGGAACTGGCACCCTGGACTATGGAGAATTTGTTGCTGTTTCAATTCACTTACGAAAGATCGGAAATGATGAACACCTACACAACGCCTTTTCATACTTTGATCAGAACAAGAGTGGATACATAGAAATTGACGAGCTCAGGGACTCCTTGGTCAATGACTTAGGTACAAATCATGAAGAAGTCATTAATGCTATCATTCATGATGTAGACACAGACAAGGTCAGTAACCATATTGCCTTCGCTAACACCCCTACAACCTTTTCTTTGCATGTGCATGCTTTTTTGCTTCCTAACTCTCATATGCAGTGCAAGAATTCTTCTTTTTGTTAAATAGACAATTGGAAAATGAAAATAATGTATAAGGAAGCTAAGCTACCATATATTATTACTGCTTCTTTATGGATCTCAGCAACTTCTGTAGGAACTTAAACAATCAAAATTGTTGAGCAAGAATCTAATATCTTTCTGTTGTGGGGGCTTTTTGTCACAGGATGGAAGGATAAGTTATGAGGAATTTGCGGCAATGATGAAGGCAGGCACGGACTGGAGGAAGGCGTCAAGGCAGTACTCGAGAGAGCGGTTCAGTAGCCTCAGCTCAAAGTTGCTGAAGGATGGATCGTTGCAGCTGTAAGTTGGGTGGGTGTAGATAAAAACTAAACAAACATATATATGTATGTGTGAACGAAATCGGAAATCCTGTTTTTGTTGGTTTCACATTATTCTTTCTCATTCCCCTTTCAACTTAGGACTTGAGTTTGCTGCCACATCTTTGGTTCTAATTTCTTTGAGATGGCAAAGGGGATTGCAAACTTTGTGTTTAGATGTGTTTTAAGGAGGGTCATGTAATATGGGTATATGGCTGTAAATATATGACTGGTTTTAGGATACTGATGCAGTAAGGTAGATGCAACAATTATTGTGGGATGATATCTTAACCTTTCATGCATTTGTGATGACTCCTGCCATCTTATCTCTAATATATCAAGTGTCCTGGTTTGCTTCTTGATTAATAATATTGTTGATCAAGAATCTGATAGGACCCTAGTAGGGTTGGGTCTTAATCAAGTAGTAACTAATAAAAATCACGTGAGATTGTAATAAACCTCACCTAGCCGTCTCTATCCTATAAAGAAGAGTGGCTAGGGTTTATATTTGGGGCTTTAGAGCTTTCTAGTCATCGCCCCTTTTACTGGGCAGGTCGGTTAGGGTTGAGGGCAAAAGGGATAATTTACTTAGGAAGCATCCCCCTAGGACTACGGTTTCGAGTTCTATATAAGCATGTAGCCTCCACCTCTTTTGAATAACAAAGATCAATCTAAAATTTTAATCATCTGGTCGACTTCTAGGAGGGTGAAATCCTTATAACGTTACAAGGGTTGATCCCTCTCAAGAATCAATCTACATAGAATTCCTCTAGGGTTCTCTCATCTGGTATTAGAGCAGCGATCTTGCTGCTTTTGCTACCACTCCTATCGCCCACCATCAACCAAGCAATTCCCATAATTACTCTTGACATCGTCGTCTTCATCGTCATCTTTTACCATAGATCAACTTAGTCTGCTGCCGCCACCTTCAATTGCATCGGAGATCTGGTATTCTCTTATCATTAATACCTTTTGCTGCTATAATTTTTCATTCAAAATACCAAAAAAGAAGTCTCTATCTATCCCTTACTGTGAATTCTTTTCGTCGTAAAAGTTATCATCTTTGCGAACGAAGGATTATTGTAGAAAATTTCAAACACATATTGTTGCCTTTAAACCGATCTATTTACTATCCTTTTTGAACGAAATTTATTATACACTTCATAAATTGTCTTGGCTTTTATCTGTGATTTATCTATTGTGAAATTCATCTCTGAAACGTTCTTGTGTTATTGTAAATTTTTGTCACAAACCGCTAGAATTTTTCAACGAGAATTCTGCTATCACAATTTGCACCGATTTCCTTGCTGTTATGTTGTTGAAATTTTTTTAATCAAATTTGTCATCATTGCTATTATCTAAACTAAGATTTTGCTATCAAATCCCCTCCTTAAATCTCTCGATTTTTGTTAGAAATTTTGTCGAGAAATCGTTGTTTCTTCAATGACAAATCTGCTCTTACAAGCTAGCACATATTTGCAGCAACTTCCACCAATTTCTATCAAACTTTTGCTGCCATCTACCACAGATCTAAAACCTTTTTCCCTAACCTTCATCCACTACCATCATAGCCCTAAAACTCCACCAAATCGTACCCCTAAACTACACCCAAAACAGCTACAAAACAAGCCTAAACTACAGCCTACATCCATCAATCCACCAACCCTTTTGGCAACCACTTCTTTTAACTAATACATGCCTTTAACCCGATGAGAAAAGAGAGATCTTAATATTACAGATTTGGAGGCATATACTATGGCATCTGAGGAGGCAATCAACGCTAAATTCGAAGCCTTCAAAACGTGAATGTAGGATAAGATTTGGACTCTCTTTGTCAAACTCAGTTTGGACCGACCACCGAGCCCGAAGAAATCATATCAAAGAGAGAGCTATGACTGAAGAGATGATTTTTAGGAGAGAGGAGGCTCTATGACCAATCCTTAATATCTACGCATGAAAGTGGAGCTGCGAGCATCGTTATAAAAAAAGGGATTATTTTGCTCCCTAACCAACAATACCGAAGCCCACAGTGCACCCCCACCCCCCACCCCCCCCCCCCCTACTATCAACCGAGCCCTTGCACCAAAAAAAAGTTGACAAGAAAAGAACTTCGGGAGCAATTTGCAAAGGGATTATGTTGGCATTGTGACGAGCCATGGAGCTACGAGCATCGCTATAAAAAAAAGAGACTTCTTGTGATTAAACAGTAGAAGAAAAGGTCATTAAATATCCAGAAGAGAGTCTTGAATATCAAGAAGAAGATACAGAAGAAGAGCCACAATCGATTGACTTTATGGCACACGTGCTAGCTGGCTACTCAAATCTGTAAACGATAAAAGTTGGAGGCATTCTCAAACAACAACCGATCATTGTTCTCATCGACACGTGTAGCACTAATAACTTCTTAAACAGTAAGGTTGCTACTCAGATGGTGCTCCACATCGAAGGTTACATCAAGTTCAACGTAAAGGTCATCGACGGTCAAATCCTAAAGTGCGACCAAAGATACCCGCATGCGAAACTATTACTACAAGATCAAGAAATTATCGCTGACTTCTTCCTCCTACCAGTTCATGATTATAAGGCTGTGCTTAGTATAGAATGGCTGACGATGCTATGTGATGTCTCTTGGAATTTTTTCAAATTGATTATGAAATTCTACTACAAAGGCAAACAGGTCACCCTATACAGGAAGCACAGAAGCAACGTAACCATCGTTTCGACCCAACGAATGAAGAAAATTTTAGACAAGGTAAATGGTAGCTTTTTGATGTATCTCCTGCAGCAACCAAAAGGTAAGAAAATAGAAATTGAAGATCAAAATCTCACCAATTTCTTGTTGAATTTGCTGACGTTTTTGCAGAACCATGTGATCTTCCTCCTACTCAGCAACATGACCATCGAATTCTAATTCTTCTAGACAAACCACTAGCGAACACTCGACTATACCACTATCCTCACCTCTAGAAGGATAAAATTGAAAAGATTATAAAGGAGATGCTTGAAACAGGGGTGATTCAACCAAGCTGTAGCCCCTATTCTTCATCAATGCTACTTGTACACAAGAAGGATAGAACTTGGCGGATGTGCATTGACTATCGAGCTTTAAATGGTATCACCGTCAAGAACAAGTACCCAATACTAGTAGTGGATGAACTTCTTGATGAGTTAAAAGGAGCTTGAGTCTTCACGAAGTTGGACCTCCGATTCGGTTACCACCAAATTCAGGTATGCGAAGATGACATTCCAAAAATTTCATTCCTCACACATAACGGTCATTATGAATTCTTAGTAATACCTTTTTGACTCACTAATGCTCCTTCAACCTTCCAAAGTCTCATGAATGATATTTTTCAAAGCTTTCTTCACAAATTTGTGCTGGTATTTTTCAATGATATTCTCATTTACAACCTTTCTCTTGAGACTCACTTTCAGCACTTGTGATTTATTTTGACGATCCTTTGGGATAATACTATTTTTGTTAAGCAATCAAAGTGTAGCTTTCTCCAGCAAAAAGTAGAGTACCTTGAGCATATAATATCAGAAAAAGAAGTGGCGATAGACTCAATAAAAATTAAAGCAATATAGGGTTGGCTAAAACCTACAAACGTGAAATTACTGGATGGGTTCCTTGGACTAACGGGGTACTACTGAAAATTTATGAAAGACTATGGGAAGATCAGTGTACCCCTCACTTCTCTACTAAAAAAAGATGTCTTGTAATGGTCGGACAAAACCTCTGTTGCCTTCGACAAACTTAAGACAATCATGACGACGATGCCGGTGCTAACGCTACCAGATTTCAGCCGACCCTTCATCATTGAGGCCAATGCATCTGGAGTTAGAATTGGAGTCGTTCTTATGCAAGATAGTCGACCACTCACATACACTAGCAAGGCGTTGTCTCCCTCCCATAAAAAAATATCAATATATAATAAGGAGATGCTCGCCATTATGCACGCAGTAATGAGGCGGAGACCCTACATGATCGGTCGACGATTTTAAATTAAAACTGACTATAGAAGCCTCAAGTACTTTTTGAAGCAAAAGATATCATCCCCTGAGCAACAAAAATGGGTAACCAAACTTCTATGATTTGATTATGAAAGTATTTACAAAAAAGAGAAAGAAAATGTTGTTGCAGATGCACTCTCACGGCTACTTGAGCAAGTTAAATTTTTAGCCATCTCCCTTTCTACCATTGGCTTCCTCGAGAACATTAGGGAGGAATGGAAGAAGAATCCAGAGACTAGCAACATCATAAAAAAATTGGAGAAGGATCCAAGCGCAATAGCCCACTACACTTAGGATTCGAGGAATCTACGCTATAAAGTTTGCACTGTGCTTATTTCCGACTCCCCTTGCATCAAAATCATCCTGCATGAAATGCACTCCACACCTTCAGTAAGGCACTTCGAATTTCTGAGAACCTACAAAAGAGTGAAGCAAATTTTTTATTGGAAAAGGATGAAAAAAATTATTTCTAAATATGTAACACAATGCAATGTATGTCAACGGTAAAAGGGTGAAACAGTGGCGAGTCCAGGGAAGCTACAACCACCACCTATACTGGACTCGGTGTAGACTAACATCTCCATGGACTTCATCGAAGGGCTACCACTTTCCAAAGGTAAAAGTATAATCCTTGTGGTGGTTGATTAACTTACGAAATATGCTCATTTTTGTATTATGTAAAGTCCCTACACTACTACTAGTATTGCTCAGATTTTCAAAGAAAATATTGTTAAACTGTATGGGATGCCAAGGTCTATTGTAAGTTATCGTGATAGGGTCTTCACTAGTAAATTTTGGACCAAGTTATTTGTTGAATCTCGGATTTTGATAATGAAACTAATTGATAGCGTTTTATTGTCTAACTGTGTTTTGAGTGATGTAGACTACTATCGATCAGGGTTAGACAGTTGACACAGGATAAATCAGTATTGCACTAGAAGAGATCACGTCAGTATATTGGACGTCGTGCTGGAGGTCCGGTCGATAATCGGCAAAAGGCTTCAGACATCAGGCATCGGGCCAAGAAGAGTGGTGTTGCACCAAGGAGATTGGAGTTATGGAGGTCAACTGCTGATTGGGCAATAGGCCGTAAGAGAGAACGGTGCACCAAAAAACTGGATGAAGCACTGACTAATGATGTGCTGGGCAATAGGAGGTTAATTCGCGTAATTGACTAGATCGAAGTAGAGTTAAGGTTTTATGTGTACAGGATTAACTACGATAACGATGAAGACATAAAGCGAAATAAAGTGCCGGAGCCAAGTGCGATGGAATCATTAGGAGTTCGAGAGTTCGACGGAAGTCCGAAGATTCGTCTGGAGTGCTATCGGAACTGGCCAAGAATGAGTAGGGAGCTTATAGAAGGGTTTTCGGAAGTTCGCCGGAAGGTTCATCGGAAGTTCACGGAGCTCGCCAAGAAAGATAGGAGCTTATCGAAGAAGCTCATTGGAACTCGCCAATCAAAAAGTCCAGGAGCTTGTTAGGAGTCTACAAAATGGTGTCTGAGGGTTCGTTGGAAGACCGTCGAAAGTTCGCCGGAAGCTCGCCGGAGGAAGACTTGATGTGTCAAACTTTGCATTAGCTTAGGAAATATCTTTAATTTTATAGTTAGCACGTAATTAGGATTAGAATTAAGTATTATATATATAACCCTGGTAAGGGCCAATTGGGCCCAGTTATAGACTGGTTTAGACCGAGTTTAAGGCCCAAGCAGAAGTGCTGGACCTTGTCTGGTGGTGGCACCACCCAAGTCTAGCTCCCCAAGTTGTACTGGGCGGTGGTACCACCCAATGAAAGAGTACTTAGGTAGTGGTACCACCTAGTACACTGACCATGTCAATGTGTCAGGTGGTGGTACTACCAGATTAGGTCAAACTGGAGGTGGTACCATTAGTGACAGGCGATGATACCGCTAGTACCCGGTAAACCCAGGATGGAAAAGTTTTTGGCTCTAAGTTTAAATTAGATTGGAGCCTATAAAAACTCCTCCCATCCTTGGGTTGAAGAAACAAGCACACTGAACCAAAAAGTAGGAAAACTCTATCAAAATCCTCTCTCCTCTAGTCTTCACTTGTATTCAAGAGAGGAGTGTGTTAGTGCTTATAAGGGTTACCTCCTAAGCTCGTCAAAAGGAGAGAGCATTGTAAAAGGGAGTTAGTTCTCACCCGTTGGAAAGAGGATAGCTAGTGGAAAGTCAGTGACCTCAAGTGAAGAGGAATCGGGAGTAGACGTAGGTTGTATGACCGAACCACTATAAATCAATTTGCATTTATATTCATGCAATTCACTTTACTACAAACCATCTTTACTTTGATGCTCTACTTCTCATCTTCTTCTTACGAATCACTTCAAGTTTAAACCATCCTTCATTACGGATTTAATCGAAACGAAATATCTTTCTTTTCGTATAAAGTTTTTGAAATCATTTTTAATTTATCGTTCTTAACTACTGCACTAATTCACCCCCCCCCCTCCTCCTCTTAGTGCTGCTTTAGACTCTAACAATTGGTATCAGAGCCACGTTATTTCTCTTTCGAATTTACACCCGCGAGAAATAGCTCTTCACGGCTTTCAAGAGGGTTTTTCGATTATTCGTCCTCTGTTCTTTAATGGATCGGACTGCACATATTGGAAAACTCGAATAAGAGTTTTCTTGATTTCTCTAGATTTAAACTTATGGAATGCCATTGAAAATGGCTTTCAACTTCCCTTTAAACATATGAACGAATGGTCGGATTTGGAAAGAAAATCTTTTTCATTAAATGCAAAGGCTATGAATGCCTTATTTTGCACTCTAAATAAAACTGAGTTTAATCGGATTTCTACTTGTGAAATAGCTTTCAATATTTAGCACACACTTGAAGTCACATATGAAAGAATGAGAAGAGTCAAAGACTTGAAAGTTAACATTTTGATGCACAATTTTGAGCTTTTTTGAATGAAACTAAGTGAGACTATCGGTGACATGTACACCCGTTTTATGGATGTCATCAATAGTTTAAAAAGTCTTGGTAAATCTTTTTCAAGTTTTGATCTCATTAACAAGATTTTAAGATCCCTTCCAAAGAGTTGGGATCCAAAAATAATGGCTATTCAAGAGTCTAAAGACTTGAACGTTTATTCACTTGAAGAACTAATCGGGTCTTTAATGACCTATGAAATGACTCTTGAACTTGATGAACATAAGAACCACCTTCCAAAGAACATGAAGGATTTGGCACTTCGAACAATAGAATGCCACTTGAGTGATGACTCAAGTGATGAGAACAATGCTAAGAACTTTAAACTTTTGACATTAAAATTTAAAAAGTTCATTAAACAAGAATTAAAGAATATAAATGAAAAGAATACCAACTTTTGTTACGAATGCAAGAAACTAGAATGCTCCAAAGATGAGTACACAAAAATGAAGAAGAGGAAAGCATGCAAAAAGGATGAAGACGCAAACTGTGCTTTGACAAGCTTCGACTACAAGGTAAGCAACTTAACCAAAACTCTCTTGAACTATTTTGAAATTACATGATGTCTTTTCATGTGCTTAATTTAGATAGTAGGAAATAAATAAATTATTTTCAAAAATTATATCATATTTTTCCTTCTAGCATTTTTGAAAAGTAAAAATTAAAATGATACTTGCATGATTAGTAATAATGTGTGTACACCTAATAGGATTAATCAATGCATGTGTATCTTGATGTTTTATATTATTTTTTGTCTCTAAACATGATGCTTGATGATTTTATATCATGCATGAGTTTTTGAAGTGATGTAGTGATGTTGATTTGAAACTCTATGTTTTGGATTAATGAGTTTTTAGTCTAATTGTTCTCATGATAAATTAAGATGACATAATGCATGTACACCTAAAAAGATAAATTCTATGTATGCTTTCTGTATCGATTTTTAATTTTAGACTTGATACATATCTATGTATGGATTTCTTTAAAGTCTTTTGATGATACATGTTTGTATGATGCTTATGCTTTGAAATATTCTATTTTAGATTAATGTGTTTTTGGGCTTAACGAAATTTGTTTCAGAGGCTTTCTTATAAAAACTAGAATATACTTATATAAAACAAATAAAACACATAAAAAGGAAAGTGTATGATCATGATAAATTCATGAATCTTAATGATTTTATATTGCTTTTGGTTTCAAAAAAGATGTATGATTTTTTACAAAAAAAAAAATTAATGGCATGTTTTAAGATAATGCTTGCACACCAAATATGATTAAAAGATAAAAGCAAGCATACTGATGATTTTACTTTCAACATGATGTATAGTTTTTACATGAAAATTTGGACATGCTTATATGAGATCAACCACATAAAATAAAACACATAAAAAATTAAAGATGTGTTTGGTTTTATGATGAAACTTATGTCTCGTTTTTAAATGTTGATACATGTTTTCATAAAAGACTTGAACATATTCACATGAAATCAATTGCATGAAATGGAAATGCATTTTCTATCCTATTAAGATTAATGAATACATTTTACCAATCTTTTGAATCTCATGAAAATAAACATGATGGATATTTTGAAAATAAATGAGTGTATCATGCATTTGATCTTAATGATTTCTCTTGAAACTTATTTTTCGGATCTATACGATGATACATGAATCTAGTCGAAAAAGACAAGAGTAAGCTTACATGTAAACCATCTCTATTGCTCTTAATAAAATTTTCAAATGAAAGATTTTGATGCATTTAATCTTAATGACTTTAATGACAAAACTTGCATTTCGAATTTATACGATAATGGCTTCCATTAAATGTACCTTATGAAATCATCATTGATAATGATGAAATGAAAATATTAAAAGTTTGTTATCATGCTTAATGTGTTTCAACTTAATGATTTTTAAGATGAAATTTGTCTTTCCATCTTAAATGTTGACACTTGTTTTATTAAAGGTAAAGGCATACTTATAAGAAGCAAATCACATGAATAAAAATTTATAAAAATGAAATGCAATCCTCTATCTTATCGATTTTTCAATAAATCTATGCTTGTCATGTATGAATTTATTGAATGTGATTTTGAGGATAATTTCGGATTTGACAAATGCTTGATTCATATTTACGACGTGAGATACACTTTAAATATGAATCATGTTCAATGCTTCAATCATGTTCTATCTCCCTTAATTTATTTTGTTCTCCTATAATTCTTTTTTATTTACTAAAGAGGAGAACCTTCCAAATGAATCATGAATTCGAATGAAATGATACAAATGAATCACTTATCGATATATCTTCTTGAAATATCTTTTTAATATGATAACTTGAGATGTCTTTTGGAATTCATGATATGATATAATTGAATCTTTGACTTACTCTTTTTATCCTGGCTTGAAAATATTTATGATATTTTTTGTAAATCACTTGAATTATGAATGAGATTTTGATAATATGGTAATAACCTTATTAATGTTATGAATCTCAAAAATAATAATTTGATTATGAGTTTTGAGTTGATGAATTGACTTGAATGAGATTTTGTTTTAATCGAATCATGAACTTTCTTTTGACTTCTTGACTTAAGAAATTTCAAGAAATGTGATTATTACTTGATATTTAATACTTGAAATTTCTTATGAAATGTGATCTTATTGAGATTTCTTATGTATGAAACAAATTGTTCTCTTTGCTATTTGCTACCAAATGAATCATGATTGATACCATTGCTATTATACCTCCTATGATTTATGTTGTAGAGAAAGAATTTATAAATCATGATGCATTGAGATTTCTTATGAAATAATCAAGTGCTCATGTGATTCTTTGCTAAAGAAAATATTTACGATTCATGATCTTGATAATTACAATTTGAATTCCTTTTTAATCAAGATCCTTTTAAGAGAATTTTTATTTATATCGTAATCTTAATATCTTGATGATTGAAATCCTTATTTATGAAATGTAATCTTGATATCTTTATGATGAATCATTATTAAAAGGATTTGTCAAATGAATCATATTCTTCTTGATTTTCTAGAGCTTTGATTTCATATCTTTGCTTAGAAATGACTTGATTACTTTGGCTTGCATGCCTTATATGATGATTGAAAATTAATTTACTTTATGATGAATCACTGAATCATGATCTTGATACTTCCTAAAAGGAATATTTATGAACCATGATTGATATCTTTCATGATATGAATTCTTTACATCTATGATTTGAATGCATCATGTGATTATTGAAAGATTATTGTAAACTCTTATTGATTCAAATTTATAATTGATGTAAAAGTCTATATCATTGGATCCTCCACTTCATTTTGATAATAACTAAGGGGGAGCTAACTTGCTAGCTTGTATATCATAAGAGAAAGTGGCAAACATAGCTAGCTAAAACTTACAAAAAGGCAAAATGAGAAGAAAGAAATTACAAAGTTGCATTATTTTTAAACTCATGAGCTTGCATGTTTAAAATGTTGTAAATTTTACAAAAATTACTAGTTCATTGCAAACAAAAAGTCGATAGCTTGCAAAGGTGAAACTTAATTGCAAAAGAGAAGAATTGAAAGAGAGCTAGCTTGCGTATCGCAAAGTATGCTAGCTTGCTTATCATTATTTCTTTCTTGTTTATCATTAATTTTCCTCATATTATGATTTATTTATGACTCCCTTGAATTCATGACTTGATATGATGAAAATTCATGATGTAAATTTGTTATTTTATCATGATCAAAGCATTCATATAAAGGGAAAAGAATTGTACTCTTCCCTTCTTTTTGACAAAAACAAAGGGGGAGAAAGTTTATTGCTAGCTTGCACTCTTGAATGAAAAATTTGCTAGCTCGATCATTGTAATGAAAAAACTTGTTATATCAAACATCACAAATATTACTACTTTGCAAAGAGAAGCAAAGTGCAACCTTACACAAGAAGCAAGTGTTGAATTGAAATGATTACATATCCTTAAGAACTTGCTATAATTGAATGTTTGAAAGTGATGTATGTTGAACATCTAGATTGATAGCTAGTATGATTATAAAACTTGTATATCTTTTAAACTAACTATGATGCTACTCCTTTTTGTTGATGACATAGGGGGAGAAATAGATTGATGACTTCATGCAATGTAATGTTGATTGAATATTTTATATATTTGCATGATGCTTTTTTTTTACATGATTTTGATATATGTTGCTTAGATTTGGAATAATCCAAGTGTTCTATCAATATAGCATATTGATAGGGGGAGTTTGGTTAAACTCCGGGAGTAAGGTTAACTCCGTCATCAATTAGTTGTCAGCATAAAAAAGGGGGAGATTATTGAATCTCAGATTTTGATGATGAAACTAATTGATAGTGTTTTATTGTCTAACTATGTTTTGAGTAATATAGATCTACTATGGATCAAGATTAAACAGTTGATACAGGATGAATCAGTATTGCACTAGAAGAGATCACGTCAGTATATTGGATGTCATGCCAGAGGTCCGGTCGACAATCGGTAGAAGGCTTCGGACATCGAGCATTGAGCTAAAAAGAGTGGTGTTGCGCCAAGAAGATTGGGGTTGCGGAGGTCAACCATCGATTAGAAAATAGGCCACAAGAGAGGAAGGTACACCGAAGAATTAAACGAAGCATCGACTAATGACGTGTCAGGCAACAGGAGGTTGATTCATATAACTGACTAGATCGAAGTAGAGTTAATGTTTTATGTTTGTAGGATTAACTACGATAACGATGAAGACATAAAGCAAAACAAAGTACCGGAGTCAAGTGTGATAGAATCATTGGGAGTTCGACAGTTCGACGGAAGTTCGAAGATTCATCGGGAGTGCTACTGGAACTAGCCGAGAATGAGTAGCGAGCTTGTCGAAGGGTTTTCAAAAGTTCGCCAGAAGGTTCGTCAGAAGTTCACGAAGCTCGTCGAGAAAGATCGGAGTTGTTGGGAGTCTGCAGAATGGTGTCCGAGGGTTCATCAAAAGACCATCGGAAGTTCACCGGAAGCTCGCCGAAGGAAGACTTGATGTGTCGGACTTTGTATTAGCTTAGGAAATATCTTTAATTTTGTAGTTAGCATGTAATTAGGGTTAGGATTAAGTATTAATCCTATAACCCTGGTAGGGGCCAATTGGGCCCGATAATAGACTAGTTTGGGTCGGGTTTAAGGCCCAACCAGAAGTGCTAGACCTTGTTTGGCGGTGGCACCGCCCAAGTCCAACTCCTTAGGTTGTATTGGGCGGTGGTACCGTCGAGTGATACTACCGCCTGATGGTACCACCCAATACACTGACCATGGCAGTGTGTCAAGTAGTGGTACCTCCAAACTAGCGGTAGTACCACTAGTGTTAGGGTCAAACTACCGGTGGTACTGCCAGTGACAGGCGATGGTACCCCCAAATTTGAAGGGATTTATTTATCGAAGGGTTTTCGAAAGTTCGCCATAAGGTTCGTCGGAAGTTCGCGAAGCTCGTCGAGAAAGATCGGAGTTGCCGAAGAAGCTTCGCGAACTTCCGACGAACCTTTTGGCGAACTCGATAATCGAGAAGTCCAAGAGCTTTGTCATATTATGATTTATTTGTCGAGTTCTAAAACCCTTCGATAATCGAGAAGTCCAAGAGCTTGCTGAATGGTGTTCGAGGGTTCATCGAAAGACCGTCGGAAGTTCACCGGAAGCTCGCCGAAGGAAGACTTGATGTGTCAGACTTTGTATTAGCATAGGAAATATCTTTAATTTCATAGTTAGCATGTAATTAGGGTTAGGATTAAGTGTTAATCCTATAACCCTGATAGGGGCCAATTGGGCCCGATAATAGACTAGTTTGGGCCGGGTTTAAGGCCCAACCAGAAGTGCTGGACCTTGTTTGACGGTGGCACCGCCCAAGTCCAGCTCCTTAGGTTGTATTGGGCGGTGGTACCACCCAGTGATAGAGTACCTGGGCGATGGTACCGCCCAGTGATACTACCGCCTGATGGTACCACCCAATACACTGACCATGGCAGTGTGTCAGGTAGTGGTACCTCCAAACTGGCGGTAGTACCACTAGTGTTAGGGTCAAACTACCGGTGGTACTACCAGTGACAAGCGATGGTACCCCCAATACCTAGTAAACCCATGATGGGAAGGTTTTTGGCTCTAAGTTTGAATTAAATTAGAGCCTATAAAAACCCATCCCATCCTTGGGCTGAAGAAACAAGTACACTGAACCAAAAAGTAGAAAAACTTTGTTAAAATCCTTTCTCTCCTTTATTCTTCACTTGTATTCAAGAGAGGACTGTGTTAGTGCTTATAAAGGTTACCTCCTAAGCCCATCAAAAAGAGAGAGCACTGTAAAAGGGAATCAGTCCTCACTCTTAGAAGGAGGATAGCTAGTGGAAAGTCGATAACCTCAACTAAAGAGGAATCGAGAGTGGACATAAGTCGTATGACTGAACCACTATAAATCGGTTTGTGTTTATATTCTTACAATTCACTTTACTGCAAACCATCTTCACTTTGATGTTCTACTTCCTCATCTTCTTCTTATAAATCACTTCAAGTTTAAACCATCCTTTATTACGGATTTAATCGAAACGAAATATCTTTCTTTTCATATAAAATTTTTGAAATTATTTTTAAATCATCAAAATTTATCGTTCTTAACCACTGCACTAATTCACCCCTCCCCCCCCCCCCCCTTCAGTGCCGCTCTAGATCCCAATATTATTTCAGTTACAACACCAAACTTAAGATGAGCACAGCATATTATCTATAAACTGATGGCCAAACAAAGGTGGTGAATATGTGTTTAGAGATATACCTTCAGTGTTTCGCTAATGACCAACCAAAGGAGTGGGCGAAATGGCTCTCCTAGGCCAAATGGTGGTATAATACTATGTATCATTCATTTACAAAATGTATCCCATATGAAGCATTGTATGGTCGGCTAGCTCCTATGATTCCAAAGTATGTAATTGGCTCAACCAAAGTAGATCAGGTTGATCAAGATTTAATTGATAGGGACAAACTCCTACAACTACTAAAGGATAATCTCTTTACCACTCAAGCTAGAATGAAGCAGCAAGTCGACAACGATGAAGCGAAAGAGAATTTTCAATAGGAGATTGGATTTATCTTCATCTACAACCATATAAGCAACTATCCCTCAACACACGAGCCTCAATGATGTTATCCCCATGCTTTTATGGGCCCTACCAAATCACAGATTATATTGGAGCCGGGGCGTACAGACTTAAATTACGGATGCCAAAATTCACCATGTCTTCCACGTGTCATGCCTGAAGCCCAAGTTGGGAGAACACGAGTCACCCCAAATTCAATTGCCCAACACCACTGATGATGGAGATATTCAAGCCCAACCACAAGCCATCCTCAATCGCAGAATCGTGATGCATCGTCGACGTCTCTCTATTGAAGTACTAGTGCATTAGAATAATTTACCATTTGAAGATGCCACATGGGAATCATATGAGGAGCTGAAGACCCAATTCCCTGAGTTCATAGAACCTCAGCCTTAAGGACAAGACTGATTTGAAGAGGACGGGCTTGATAGGATCCTAGCAGGGTTGGGTCCTACTCAACCAAGTAGCAGCTAATAAAAATCATGTGAGATTGTAATAAACCTCACCTAGCCGCCTCTATCCTATAAAAAAGAGTAGCTATGATTTATATTTAGGGCCTTAGGGCTTCCTAGCCACTGTCCCCTTTACTGGGCAGGTCAGGTAGGGTTGAGGGCAAAAGAGATAATTTACTTAGGAAACAGCCCCTAGGGCTACGGTTTGAAACCCTATATAAGCACATAACATCCACCTCTTTTAAATAATAAAAATCAATATACAATTTCAACCATCTAACCGACTTCTAGGAGAGTGAAACCCCTATAACGTTTCAATGATTGATCCTCCTCAAAGATCAATCTATATAGAATTCTTCTAGGATTCAATCAGTGGAGATTTGACATTTAAGTTTCATTAGCTCTGTGAGTAATCTTGAGTTCCCCACATTTAACGTTAAGTTCCTCTCGCATTAAGTTCCACAAGTCATCATCATCTACTTTTGCAGTCTTTCTAAACACGGTTGCATCCATTGCCATTTGCATCTACAAATTCTACATCTTGCTTCATTGCACTCAGTTTGTTTTCTGTCATTAAACATATATGTTGTGAAGAACCTCAGGTTTGATACAACAACAATAAAATGTAATGTCTCAATTATTTAGAGTTACTTATATGCATTTCTTTCAATATTTAGTTAGACCGAGAGATTTCAAACGTTTATTTATATTTTCTATTAAAATCATTTTAGGTCACTTTCAAACTTTTCCCACACCAGCAACAATAATAACAAAATTATATGTCCTGTCCCAATTATTTAAGTTTGATTATATTGATTTTTTTTAGCTATATAGAAACTCATATTATTAGCTAAATTGAGTTTTTGGATTAGATAGATCTCAGTGAAGTGATTTTAAGTTTTCCTTTGCATGTATCTTTCTTCATATAAATAATAGAATTTTTTATATCTTTTAAGGTTAATTATAAATTATTTTTTATAATTAATTATCTTTAATATCTCGATTCTTATACTTTCATAAGTTTTATTAAGATTCATATACCTACAAAAGTGAAATATTTAACTTGTTACTTTAACAGAACTCATTTATCTTATTTTTAACCTTGTAAAATTATCTTTTTAACTTGGGATCTCAATATTTTACTTTGGTAAGTATAAGTATCTCAATATAATTTTTAAAAGTGTCAGAATCAAAATACCAAAGATAACTAATTACAAAGAATAATATGTAATTAGCCCTATGTTCTAATGGCCACATTTATTAGGGCTCCTTACATATATGGATATCATTTTAAATGAGCCTCTCTTATCTTGATTACATCTAATTATTCACACCATTAATATTAGTTCTATGTCAAAAAAATAAAAGAAAAAATATTAGTTCTATTTTTTTAGAATATGCTTATACTATCTTTGATAAGTTTTTTTTATTTTATTCACTATTAAAATTATATCTAATTATTCATAAATAAAAATATGTATCAATTATTATTGAAAGAAAAACCATAGGAATAATAAGTTATTGTTGTGGGAAACAACTTTTTAGCGTGACCCTGGGGCATGCGGCGTAGAATCCGGGAACCGGAGGGTCGTCGCGGTATGGTTCGGGCCCGTCGATGGCTCCCGCTCCCGCTTGGCGCCTCCAAGTGGCAGCTCCGCGCGCGGTCGTCGGGAACGAGACCTGCAGCAAGGCGGGTCGGAGGATGCTCCGCCCGACCCCTCCGACGCTCAAGTTAGCCCTCGTCCGTCGGTCGAGCTCCCCGGAAAGTGTTCAGGGTTTCGAGTCTACTCACCTCTCTGAGTCCCCCCCTCCTGTCTTACCTATTCGGCTTAAATAGGTCGGACGGATGGCATGCTTCCGGTTACGTCTGCGGGTGGGGTACGGACCTGACCTCGCAAGCCGGTGCCGTGGTCAACTTGGCAGGTAGCTGGGGCGAAGCAGAGGAGAAACGACGTCGGGCGATCAAATCGTAGGAGTAATGGAGCGCAGGAGGGGCGATGACGTCATCCGGGTGTACGACCAGGGCCAGGTGTCACTTCATATTTAATACCCCTAACATTACCCCCCCTCAAAAAGCCACTCCTGCGGGACAGTCTTTGAGGGTTGGGGGGTGGTGCTCGGAGAAACCCGGTCGCTATCGAACGGCCGACTGAGATCTCGGGCGAAGGTTCTGCCTGTTGTAACATCACTTGACTGAATCATCGTGCCAGAGGCGGAGTCTACACGCCGTCCGAGAATATAATGACCGAATGGCCGATCGGGATAAGGGGTCGAGCCGCCGCTCATGACCCAGGAAGCCGATGGTTGAGACCCGCTCCAAACCATGTAACCGAACCACTGTTCGGGATAAGGGGTCGAGGAACCTCAAGACCATGTAAACCATAATATCCGAACCGTCGTTCGGGATAAGGGGTCGAGGAACCTCAAGACCCAGAAAACCGATGGTCGAGGAACCTCAAGACCATGTAAACTATAATATCCGAACCGCCGTTCGGGATAAGGGGTCGAGGAACCTCAAAACCCAGAAAACCGATGGTCGAGGAACCTCAGGACCATGTAAACCATAATATCCGAACCGCCGTTCGGGATAAGGGGTCGAGGAACCTCAAGACCCAAAAAACCGATGGTCGAGGAACCTCGAGACCATGTAAACTATAATATCCGAACCGCCGTTCGGGATAAGGGGTCGAGGAACCTCAAAACCCAGAAAACCGATGGTCGAGGAACCTCAGGACCATGTAAACCATAATATCCGAACCGCCGTTCGGGATGATGGGTCGAGGAACCTCAAGACCCAAAAAACCGATGGTCGAGGAACCTCAAGACCATGTAAACTATAATATCCGAACCGCCGTTCGGGATAAGGGGTCGAGAAACCTCAAAACCCAGAAAACCGATGGTCGAGGAACCTCAGGACCATGTAAACCATAATATCCGAACCGTCGTTCGGGATAAGGGGTCGAGGAACCTCAAGACCCAGAAAACCGATAGTCGAGGAACCTCAAGACCATGTAAACTATAATATCCGAACCGCCGTTCGGGACAAGGGGTCGAGGAACCTCAAAACCCAGAAAACCGATGGTCGAGGAACCTCAGGACCATGTAAACCATAATATCCGAACCGCCGTTCGGGATGATGGGTCGAGACGCCGCTCAAGACCTAGATAACCGAATCACCGTTCGGGATAAAGGATCGAGGCGACACTCAATCCCCCGTTGCCGAACCGCCGTCCGGTAGTAAGGGGTCGAGGCCCGCACAAGACCTTGAGGAACATGTCATCCGAACCGCCGTTCGGGATGAAGGGTCGAGCCGCCGCTCAAGACCCAGAAGACCAGTGGTCGAGCCGCCGCTCAAGACCTAGATAACCGAACCGCCGTTCGGGATAAAGGATCGAGGCGACACTCAATCCCCCATTGCCGAATCGCCGTCCGGTAGTAAGAGGTCGAGGCTCACACAAGACCTTGAGAAACATATCATCCGAACCGCCGTTCGGGATGAAGGGTCGAGCCGCCGCTCAAGACCCAGAAGACCAGTGGTCGAGCCGCCGCTCAAGACCTAGAAGACCAGTGGTCGAGCCGCCGCTCAAGACCATGATAACCGAACCGCCGTTCGGGATAAAGGATCGAGGCGACACTCAATCCCCCGTTGCCGAACCGCCGTCCGGTAGTAAGGGGTCGAGGCCCTCACAAGACCTTGAGAAACATATCATCCGAACCGCCGTTCGGGATGAGGGGTCGAGCCGCCGCTCAAGACCCAGAAGACCAGTGGTCGAGCCGCCGCTCAAGACCTAGATAACCGAACCGCCGCTGTGCCGCTTCGAAAACGGTTCGCGATAGTGCGGTTGCTGGAATCGAGGGGTCGCTGGCGTGAAGGGTAAGTTATTTACCTGGGCGGTGGACACGTCACATCTTCATTAATATGACGCCGGCGCTTGGACTGCCCGATGCAACGCGGTTGGGCGGTATGTGCGGCGTCATGCTGCCGCTTGCCTCGGGAGGCGAAAGGCCGAGGCCCCCCTTTTCTATAAATAGAGAGCCCCGCAACACTCTATCGCTTTTCACCAGCGGGGTTTCTCTCTCTCTCTCTCGAGTTCTGCCGTTGCCTTCCTCCGAGTTTTGTCCTTTTGGCCCCGGTGTCCTTTGCCTCCCTTCAGTCGATTCCTCCCGCTGTAGGTCAGTACACGATGGCTCTTCCTTCCACCTCCTCCTCATCCACTTCTTCCTCTTCCTCCCCCTCGGTCACTACCCGTGTCGCCGCTCTTCCCTCATCTCCTCCTTCCAGCCCTTCCACCGGTAGGGAGGCGGCGCGTGCACTAGAGGTCCTTATGTGGCCGCACGACCAAGATTCTACCCTGGACGAGTCCTCGGTAGGAATCCTCCGGCGGCGCTATGCCATCCCGGAAGAGTACGCCATTTCGGCCCCAGAAGTGGGGCAACGGGCCTTCGACCCGATTCCTAAGGGCTTTGCCCTGACCGTCGATGCCTTGGAGGCCGGGCTGCGTCTCCCCCTACACCCAGTCATCGTGTCTTGCATATCCTTGTGGCGGATCTCGCCTTCACAGATAACCCCAAACTCTTGGCGGTACCTGGTGGCTTTCCTGGGGGAATGCCATTATGCCAACATCGCCCCGACCCGCAACCTTTTTCTTTCCTACTTCCGGCTTTTCAAGGGGTCGGGGGGCTACTTCTTTTGCCGAGACAGGGTTCCGGGTTAGCGGCGCACCCACCAATAACAAGGGGTGGAAGAGGCGCTTCTTCTTCGTTCAACGTAAGGGAGACTGGGGTTTCGGGGTTCGGTGGTCGTCCAGGACCATCGACAACACTGCCCCGAAACTGAATGCCGAGGAGCGTGCGCACCTCGAGCGGCTGAGGGTAATCCTCCCTTCCTCGCAAGCCATCCGCAACATGTCGGAGAAGTGGCTTGTGGAGGCGGGACTTAGTCCGGGCTTTCGGGGTAGGCTATTGTTGCCTCACATCTTCGGGATTGCTGTCATACTATGGTTTCTGACTTATCATTCATTTTTTCGTAGAGATGATGAACCTGCGGTCGTTCCGTAATTCGGGACTCCGGCAGGATCGTCCCTACGCGCTCCGGCGGTTCCCGAGCGAGCGGGGGGCGGCTCCCCGCGCACTACCGACGAGGGGCGCCCGAAGAAGAGGGCCAAGGCCAAGGACGTGGTGGACCTGGAGGTGCCTGCGGCTCCACCCGCTGGGACGACCGACCGACCGGGCGCTTCCACTCCTGTCGAGAGCGCCGGGCCCAGCCAGGGGACGACCGGGAAGGGCCAGCGTCCCCCGGCCATGAAGGATTTGTGCCGGATCCCTCCGAGAAAGGATCAGCCATTCCTTTCCCGAGTAATGGGCGAGGTCCCTTCCGGGGCGCTGAGCGACCCTCTGGTGGCCCGGTGGCACGGTTTGTCCCGAGGGGACAAAGTGTGGACCGGGGGAGAGCCCTCGGCCAGCTACCTCCGGGGAGCGCTCCATCCCGACATAGCTCGGGATCTGTACACGCTCCCCTCCGAGGCCCTCATTGCTAAGTCGGCCAAGTCGGTGCTGTGGGTAAGCACCGTCTCGCGTGTATTCTCTTGGTTGTAGATTGTTCATCATTTGACCTTCTCCTTTCTATGCAGAATCTCCACTACACCACGGCCCTCATCGACCGGGTGCACGATGCCGGTCGGTTGGTGGGTGGATTGGGCGAGCGCAACCTCGAGTTGCGCCGCCAGCTGGAAGAGGCCCGTGCGGGGTCGGGACCCGAGGTGGTTGCTGCTGCCGAGCAGCGCGCGGCTGACATGGGCGCGGAAGTGGCGCGCCTGACCGCCGAGCTCGAGGCCGCCTCGGCGACGCAGGACAACCTGCAGAAGCTTCTCCGAACGGAGAAGCTGGAGAACCGCCTCCGCAGAAAGGAGGCCTCAGAGCTGGCGGTGAAGCTGTCTTCGAGGGAGGCCGAGGCAAAGGCCGCCCAGGAAGCCCTCGCCGCGATGGAAGGCAGCCGTCCGGACAGGGACTGGGAGGCGGTTGAGGCCTACAAGAAGTCGGAGGGTTTCCTCCTCGGGATTGACCGGACGGGCAGGGTATCGTACGAGTACGGGTACAAGGTAGCCCTGGCCCGGTTCCGAGCATGCCCTCCAGGCTCCGCGGTCGAGGAGGATCCCTTCGTCTCCTGCCCCGAGGACGAGGGTGTGGACATGCCCGGCGAGGTTCCCTTCGACGACAGCCTCCCCGGCGCTGCCGCTTGAGTTGTTTTGTTTTTCTTCTTCTTTTTTGGGAGGGACTTCCCTCACCCTTGTAACGCCTTTTCCCCTCTAGGGGCCCATTTTGTATTCCGACGACTTTGGCAATACAATTTTTTTATGGGAATGGCATTTCCAAGTTAACTCCAGTAGCCCGAGGCAAATACTAACACACTTCTGATTGGCCCTCAAACAAAATATTTCTTAAGGTTCTGGACGTTCCAGGGCCTCACCAGTTGTTGTCCATCCATAGTCGCGAGTCGGAACGTGCCCGGTCGGACGACTCCGATTACACGATAGGGGCCTTCCCACTTAGGTGCAAGCTTGCCCCTTGAATGGGCGGGGTCACTAACTTCCGCCTTACGTAGTACTAAATCTCCCATCCCGAGAGGTCGAGGGCGTACCTTCTTATTATAGCTTCTGGCCACACTCCGATTGTACGCCAACATCTTTATGTGCGCATCGGCCCTGCGCTCTTCTAACAGGTCCAGACCGGCCCGAACTCCTTGGGTCGAGGTGGACTCTTCATAGTTTTCCACCTGGATGGTCGGAATGACTAACTCGGCCGGGAGGACCGCCTCCACGCCGAATGCCAGGCTGTATGGGGACTCGCCCGAGGCCGTCTTCGGGGTAGTCCGTAAAGACCATAGGATGTTCGGGAGCTCGTCGACCCAACTTGATCGGGCTTCCAAAGTCCTTTTCCTAAGTCCGTCTAGGATAGATCGGTTGGTCACCTCTGCGAGCCCGTTGGTCTGGGGGTGGGCCACCGAGCTAAACCTCAACTGGATCCGATAACTCGCGCAGAATTCCCTAAACCGAGTGCTGGCAAACTGGGTGCCGTTATCAGTGATGATAACGCTGGGAAGGCCGAATCGGGTCACAATGTTCTTCCATACGAACTGTTCGACTCGTTCGGCCGTAATGGTTGCCAGGGGCTCGGCTTCCACCCACTTAGTGAAGTAGTCAATCCCCACGATGATATATCTCCGCTGGCCGGACGCCGGGGGGAACGGACCCAAAAGATCCATCCCCCATTGCGCGAAGGGCCAGGCGCAATCCATGGAGGTGAGCGGGACAGCGGGGAGCTGCGGGGCACGGGCTTGGCGTTGGCAAGTGTCGCACCGTCGCACGAAAGCCTTGGCGTCTCGGTGCAACGTAGGCCAGTAATAGCCTTGGCGTAGTATTTTGAAGGCCAAAGTGCGACTACCCATATGCTCCCCGCAGGTCCCGCCGTGAACTTCGGCGAGAATTACTTTCGCCTCGTCGGGATCTAAGCATCGTAGTAGGGGATGAGAAAACGACCTTTTGTAGAGCCGGTCGCCAATCTCGCAGTACCACGCCTGGGTTCGGCAGAGCCGCCATGCCTTGGCTTCATCCTCGGGCAGGATTCCCTCGCGCTTATATCTCAGCACCTCCTGAATCCACGTGGGTGGAGAGGTCGGGACCCCGGGGTCCCCTATCTCCATGATGGCCACCGACCGGTGTGCGAGCTCTTCGACCTCGGGATGTTCCTCGGGCTCGGCTCCCGAGGCTAATTTCGCAAGCTGGTCCGCCCGCTCGTTTTGGGACCTGGGGACTCTAGACAAGGTGAAACGAGAGAAGTTAGAGGTCTAGATTTTTACCTCGGTCAGGTATTTGGACATGGTCGGGTCCCGCGCCCGATACTCCCCGCCAACTTGTTCGGCGACCAGTTGGGAATCTGTGAGAACATGGACTGCTCTCAGCTGCATCTCGGTCGCCCAACGGAGGCCTGCCAAGAGCGCCTCGTATTCCGCCTCATTGTTCGTGGCATTAAAGCCAAAGCGGAGGGAACGCTCGAAAGCGTGTCCGTCGGGGTCCTCCAGAATGAGTCCAGCTCCGGCACCTCTCGAGCTGGAGGATCTGTCCACGTGCAGGACCTAGTCCTGACAAATCTGCTCCACGCACTCTGTTTCCGGCTGTGCCAATTCCGATATGAAGTCGGCTAGGGCCTGGGCTTTGATGGTCGTCCTCGGTTTATAGCGGAGGTCGAACTCAGATAGCTCCACCGACCATTTTAGGAGGCGCCCTGCCACGTCGAACTTAGAGAGGACTTGACGCAGGGGTTGGTCGGTCATTACCTCAATTGTATGGGCCTGGAAGTAGGGGCGTAGCTTCCGAGCTGCTAGGACAAGCGCCAACGCCAACCTTTCAATGGGGCGATAGCGTTGCTCCGGCCCGCGCAACACATGGTTGGTGTAGTAAACCGGCTGTTGCGCGTCGGGGGCTTCCTTCACCAGTACAGAGCTTACTGCATGCTGCGATGCCGCCAGGTAGAGGCTAAGTTTTTCTGGCGTAGACACCGAGGTAAGACGGGGGAGTTCGGATAAGTGCTGCTTCAAGCATGTGAAGGCTTCCTCACATTCCGTCGTCCATTGGAAATTCTTCGGATCTTTGAGGACTCAGAAGAAAGGAAGACACTTATCTCCCGACCGGGACAAAAATCGGGCCAGAGCCGCTATTCTTCCGTTAAGGCATTGAAGCTCCTTCACTGTCCTCGGAGATCTCATGTTGACGAGAGCTTGGATCTTCTCTGGGTTGGCATCAATTCCCCTCTCGTGTATGATAAATCCTAGGAACTTTCCTGATGTCACGCCGAAGGTGCACTTGGCGGGATTAAGGCGCATTCCATGTCTCCTTAGCGTGGAGAAGGTTTCCCGCAAGTCATCGAGGTGTGCCGCCCCTGAGCGACTTTTCACGATCATGTCGTCAACATATACTTCCATGTTTCGCCCTATTTGCTGGGCGAACACCTTATTCACCATCCTTTGGTAGGTGGCCCCCGCGTTCTTTAATCCGAACGGCATGACCTTGTAGAAGTAGGCTCCTTGGGGCGTATGGAAGGCCGTATGTTGCTGATCCTCGGGGGCCATCCGGATCTGATTGTAACCAGAGTAGGCGTCCATGAAGGAGAAGCGGGCGTGCCCCGCGGTTGAGTCGACCAGCTGGTCGATCCTACAAGGAAGCGATCCTTTGGGCAAGCGCGATTTAGATCGGTGTAGTCGACACACATCCTCCAGCTTCCATTAGGCTTCTTGACGAGGACTACATTGGACAGCCACTGGGGATACCTGACTTCCTCAATGAAGTCAGACGCCAAGAGCCTGTCGACCTCCATTTGCACAATCTGTTGGCGCTCGAGGGACTGAGGCCGGGGTCTCTGTCTCACCGAGTGGGCGGTCGGGGAAATGTGCAGATGGTGTTGAGAAACTTCGAGATCAATCCCCGGGAGGTCGGCAGCTGTCCAAGCGAAGACGTCGGCGTTTTCCTGGAGGAGGCTAATAAGTTGGGCCTGCTCTTGATCGTCCAGGTCGGGACCGATCCCGACCGTCCGATCGGGACGGTCATCTTGCAGCGGAATGTTAATCGCCGGGATTGTCGGCTCGGGACGCTCGGTCTGGTGTGGCGTCCCGCGTGGGTCCTCGAGGGGCTGCTCCGGCCTTTTTCTCTTACCCAGGGAGACTGCCGTCAAGTAACACTGTCTGGATTCCTAAGGATCTCCCCGGACCTCCCCGACTCCAGCACTGGTCGGAAACTTCAGAGTCCGGTGGTATGTAGATATAACCGCCCTTAGCCTGTTGAGGGTAGGCCGACCCAGGATGGCGTTATGCAGCGGTAGGAAGGTCGACCACGTAAAGGTCACGGTGTAGTTTTGGTCTTTGGATAATCCCCGAGAGTTAACGGTAGGGTTACCGCGCCCCGCGGCGAAATCGAGTCGTCGGTAAAGCCGGTGAGCGCCGAGTGCAAGGGCTTTAGGGCTTCCTTCGGCAACCCTAGCTTCAAAAAGGCTTCGAAGTAAAGGATGTCGGCCGAGCTGCCAGTGTCGACCATAATCCTTCGGACCTGCGCGTTGGCTATTCGGGCCGACACCACCAGCGCGTCATCGTGTTCCGCTGCTCCCATGTCCCCTGAGGGGAACGTGATCTCTGGCTCAGAGGGAGGGTGGTATTCCCCGGTCGCAACGGCACGGGCGTAAGCTTTTCGACCCGAAGCGCTATGCCCTCCAGCGGCGGGCCCCCCTGTAATCACGTCGATGTGCCGCTCGACAAGGCCTTCAGGATGCAGGGATGGTTCCCGTGGATGCTGGAGGTACTGATCTAAGTGGCCTCTTCGGATCAGCTCCTCAATTTGCCGCCGCTCGTGGCATTGTTCAGTGTCATGTCCGTTTTGCCGATGGAAGCAGCAATACCGGGTATGATCGGCCAGCTCTCGCCGGCCCTTCATCGGACGGGGCGGCCTGAGCATTCCCCACTCCTTTATCTGGAGAAATATTTGCGTCCGAGACGCGTTCAAGGGGGGAGGTGGCGGCCCGGATACGTATTGGTCGGGGTGCCCCGCCCGGCGTCCCTGATGCGGGGACTCCCGCCCAGTCATCGCTCCCGCTCGGGATGGGGTCGAATGCCCCCTCGGTCGTTCTTCCCTTCTTCCCGACATCCAGGACTCGGCCGCCACATATTGGCTTGCCCGCTGAAACATTTCTGCGATGGACGCGGGGGGTCGCTCCACCAAGGACCAGCAAAACCTTGATGGTCGCAGTCCCATCATAAACGCCTGCATCAACAACAATAGGTGAGCGTCAGATAACTCCCGTACCTCTGTGGTAAACCTCCGCACAAAGTGGGAGAGAGGTTCGTCCTCTTTTTGCTTCAAACCCAGGAGGAGTGCGACAGATGGCTTCGGTCGCGCGAACGCCATAAAATGTAGCTCGAAGTCCTTGGCGAGCTGTTCAAAGGATGTCACCGACCCGCTTTTTAAGGTGCTATACCATGTACGAGCGGGTCCTTTCAACGTGGTAGGGAACGCGCGGCACATCAAGGCGTCCGAGGTTCCATATAGGGCCATCTGAGCCCGGAAAGCGGCGACGTGATCCGCCGGATCGCTGACTCCATCATAAAGGTCGATGGAGGGGAGGCGGAAGTTCAAGGGCACCGGGTACTCCCGTATGTCGCTGGCGAACGGGGACTCCCAGTGGGACACTTCCCTCTGCTCCTCTTTGGACTTACGGACGTCCCTTTGCACCTCATCCAGGCGCTGGGCGATGGAACGAAGTTGAGCCCGAAATAAATCCGTCGAATCTGAGGACACCGCCTCGGGTTCGGGCGGGATGTCCGGGTTTTCGAGAGCCCGGGTTCCGTCCTGAACCGGGCGAGAAGCTGGGGACGATGGTGCCGGTGGGAACGCCTCATGATGCCGGGGGAAGGGTTCCGGCCTCTGGAGGGTCGGCCCTCCCGCCTCCTGAAGTAGGCGAGGGAGGACGGCCTGGACGGCACTTGCCAGGGTTCGGACCTGTTGGGAAAGGTCCTGAAAGGCCTCCGCCGTGACGGGGGGGAGAAGCGGAGGAACCCGACTCGGCGGGTGGAGTCCGGAGTCGTTAAATAAACTCCAGTAGCGATCTGCGGTTGCGGCAGGATCGTCCCTCCAGGGCTCGGAGGTCCGTGGGACCTCCGCCGAGGTGCCACCTGGAAGCGACCTTTCGTCCATGTGCGTTCAGAGCGGAGCAGGTAGACCTTCGACAAGAGGCCCTCCTTCTAGCGCCAATCTGTTGTGGGAAACAACTTTTTACCGTGACCCTGGGGCGTGCGGCGTAGAATCCGGGAACCGGAGGGTCGTCGCGGTATGGTTCGGGCCCGTCGATGGCTCCCGCTCCCGCCTGGCGCCTCCGAGTGGCAGCTCCGCGCGCGGTCGTCGGGAACGAGACCTGCAGCAAGGCGGGTCGGAGGATGCTCCGCCCGACCCCTCCGACGCTCAAGTTAGCCCTCGTCCGTCGGCCGAGCTCCCCGGAAAGTGTTCAGGGTTTCGAGTCTACTCACCTCTCTGAGTCCCCCCCTCCTGTCTTACCCATTCGGCTTAAATAGGTCGGACGGATGGCATGCTTTCAGTTACGTCTGCGGGTGGGGTACGGACCTGACCTCGCAGGCCAGTGCCGTGGTCAACTTGGCGGGTAGCTGGGGCGAAGCAGAGGAGAAACGACGTCGGGCGATCAAATCGTAGGAGTAATGGAGCGCAGGAGGGGCGATGACGTCATCCAGGTGTACGACCAGGGCCAGGTGTCACTTCATATTTAATACCCCTAACAGTTATAATGTCACAATTATTTAAAATTGGTAGCGTATAATTTTTCCCACTATTTTTTTAAAATAAAAATATCTCATTTAACTGAAAAAGATGACGTACACCACTTATATTAATTATCTAATTTTCTAGAATAAACTAATTATATATTATTTCTTATAATTAGACCTCGTTAGCATCTCTATCTTTAGACTTAAAAAAAATTATATTAAAATTCTTATAAGTAGATCTCTAGTATCTCAATCCCTAGATTTAAAAAATTTATATCGAAACCTCTATAATCATGAAAGTAAAATATTTAATCCCATTTACTCTGAAATCATCAACTTTAACGATAGAAGATATAGCATATGATAATACATGCATGAATGATACGAAAATGATAGGAGAAATAGTAATTTCAATAATAATGACGAATGATGATGTTATGGGTGACTATTGTAATGATGGTAAATGATAGTGATATAATAGTCGATATTACTAAAGAAGTCTAAAGATCAAGATACTAAAAAATCTAATTATAGGGATTTTAATGTAAATTTTTTTAATCTAGATATCGAAATATTAAAGAGGTCTAACTATTAGCTCTCGTAGAATATTTTATATTATATTAAATAATTATTTTTTATTTTGTCTATTAACAAAACCATATGCAATATTCATAAATGAAAACATATATAATTTCTTTACGGGGTTGACATAGCATCCTCGAAAGGGACCCCACACATAGAACACCAGGCAACGAGCAAACTTGCGTGTGCTGGTCATCCTCCTTGGCTTGACTTGCATGGCCACTTGACATTGAAGTGTTGTGAGCGGCAACAGAGGTTGTTGAGAAGACGAGGAGGCAATTAATTGCCCGTTGACTTCACGGAAGCAACCGTCTCCGTGGCTGCAGACAATCCATTCAATCTGCAAACGCACTCGGAATCGGGATAGCCTGAGATCAGGCAAATCAAGATTTGCTTTTGGTGTTTGCCAAAGGAGTTTATGGTTCATTCAAGTTATAAGGTCAACGAAGAAAATAACAGCAGCCTCCTTGATTCACGAGACTTCCATTAATGTAAGGTTTGGAGAGGATAAGTGTTGCATCAATGGAAGGTTCGATGTTACTACCTTATATTTGATATATAGGGATTTACTATTTTGGCCCTCCAAAATTCGATCTCTATGAAAGCTTTCCTAACCTCGAAGTAAACAATTAAACAGTTTATACGTAATGCATAGGTAACTTTAACTAATAGTCCCTGTAATATAGGGAAAGTCTGAATTTAGTATCTGAACATTAATTTTTTCAATTGATATTTTATTCTTTAGTTTATATACGTTGACTATAAATTGAGGTTCTTACCTGTGTCCTTTCTATTACTATAAATTGTCCACATATTGATAAGAGCGTGGATGTACTCTTTAAAATTGTATGAAGATAGTATCAATCTACTAGCTGATTAGTATACAAATCAATGTGATTCAAACGATATGCTGTAAGGATGTCGTAGCAGGTGATATGTATCTTATATCACCTAAAACGATTGTAATTTGATCATTTCGATTGATATTAATTGGTAGTAGTAAAAGCCAACCTAATCAACCAACATTTAAATCAAATCAACTTCATCAATTTGATCATTGGGCTCTGATTTAGACCTTTAAATCTTTCTTAAATGATCGTTGGTGCTATTTTGACCATTTAAATCTTTCTCCTCTCGCCTCTTTAACTCTCTCACTCAATCCTATTTTTACTCTTACATTCTCACTTGTTTAATCTTCATAATCAATTATCAGTAGAAATCGATCTCTTAACTTGAATTAAAAAAGGATTGAAACTTAAGTTTTAAAATTTCTCTCTAATTGAAGATATTTAACTTCTTTCGATGTTTTAATTATTATTTCATATAGTTAAGAGGTATATTGATATATATTTTTGGAAGACCGAGAGTGATAAAGTCTATTCTATTCATTTATGATTTAACCTAAAAAATTTATTATTTATAACTTAGATGCACTTTATTCTTATCGAAATATAACTTATGTATGAAGAAATTAGGAGAAAAAACAATCCTAAAACTAAATCTTGGGTCCATTTTTTTTTATAAATCGATATGTACTATCAACTGATACTAATGAATAATCTTATTATTTATAATAAAGTAGTAAGACTTAAGCAGATATCGTCAAAAGTGTTGAATCTCGAATTTTGATGATCAAACTAATTGATTGTGATTTATTATTTAACTATGTTTTGAGTTACGCAAGTCTACTATCGATCAGGATTAGACCATTGACGTTGGAGGAATTGACGTTATGCCCGGTAATCACGTTAGGATATTAGATGTCGAGCTAGAGGTTCAGTCGACAATTGGCAAAAAGGCTTCATACATCGGGAATCGGGCCAAGAAGAGCGTGTTGCGCCAAGGATATCGGGGTTGCAGAGGTCAACCGCCGATTGGACAATGGATCGCAAGAGAGGACAATATGCCAAAGAATCGAACGAAGCACCGACCAATGACATGCCAGGCAACTGAATGTCAATTCACATTGTAATAACTGTCTAGATCGAAGTAGAGTTTTTATTTGTGTATGTGCAGGATTAACTACGATGACGATAAAGATGTAAAGCGAAACAAAGTGCGAAGATTCATTGGAAGTGTTGTCAGAACCGGCCAAGAACGAGTAGGGAGCTTGCCGAAGGGCTTTTGGAAGTTCGCGGAGCTTGCCAAGAAAGATCGGAGCTTGCCAATGAAGCTCGTTGGAACTCGCCAAAATCATCGTGAAGTCCAGGAGCTTGCCGGGAGTCTACAGAATGGTTTCCGAGGGTTCGTCGGAAGTCATGGAAGTTTTCCGGAAGCTCGCCAGAAGAAGTCTTAACTTGTCGAACTTTGTAATAGCTTAGAAAATATCTTTAAATTCGTAGTTAGCATGTAATTTGGTTTAGGATTATGTGTTAATCCTATAAACCAAGTTTCGGCCAATTTGGGCTTGATTTGGACCGGTTTTGGTCTAGTTTTAGGCCCAAACCGGAGTGCTGAAAAGTGCTGGGCAATGGCACCGCCCAACAGCCAAGTGGTGGGCGGTGGAACCGCCCAGTGCAGTGTCATTTTGACAACTAACAGGCGATGGCACCGCCACTGACATGTCACAGACATTTTGTAAATAGCTTGTTCGGTGTAATGCTTATGCATGTCCGTGTCCCTTTCTAGTTTGTTCTAACTTGTAAAGCTTGTAAAGGGCTCGTCAAAGGCGAAACGCCCCATTTGAGTGAGTTTGGCAACCATTGTCGACTTGTACAAAAAGTTTATGTACAAGTACTTTGGCTATAAAGTGTACCAATCTTATACTTTTACTGGATTTCGGTCTGTAGTGGACTAATCTTATACTTTTATTGTGCAACCATTCTGAGCTTACGATGTCCATGGTTGGAATTTGCTTTGGCTATAAAGTGTTTGCTGAAAGGGTGGCTTGTGGATCCCGTGTGAAGCGCTTTCACTGTCCCATCTTCTCTTTTGCAGGTCCTAAGGGATCGTAGGAGATTTCGAGGAGGCTGACCTTTGCGATGACATGCAATGGTGCCGCACAGCTTAGGCAAAACCAGCTAAGTCCGTGACAGATGATATCAGAGTGAGACAAGCCCACTTAGAAACACTTAGCATGCAAACATGGGGGACCTAGCGGGGCTACGTTGAGGATAGCCAAAATGCGCGACCATTTGGGAAACGAACTTGGAGTTGTAGGGGAAGGAGTCGCTTAGAGGAGCGGGCATCCGAGAATGGTATTCAGAAGAATGGCCAACCCTTCGCGTAATAGGCACCATGAGGACAACAAGCTAAGAAGAATTACGTAGCGCATAAAGGTTGGGATGGCTGAGTTCGAGTTGTGGCTCGACGTCAGCACCCAAACTTGATGGTGCTCAAGGCAAGCGGAGTGCTTGGCAAAGGATGAGACCATGCAAGGTGGATTGGGTTGTTCAATGATCGAAAGAGTTGGACAAAGCTCACAAAGGTGAGGGGAGTTGCAAACTCAAGGAATCTAATACTCATGCAAGGACTTGCATGCAGACGATGAACTATCCGTGGCCATCCCAAGGTGGTCGAAGGTCGACGCCATGGAGCATTGAAACTTTTTCTTCGGCATGTGCAGGATACTTTCGTAAGAGGCTGAAGTGTGCAGTAGGTTTAGCATGTTGTTAGACCCAGAGGGGTGTAGTGCAAGTTGTATTGGCGAAGTATCGCAATCTAGCAAGTACATTTGCAGAGGCAAAATTTGGCACAGTTTGTTCAACAAAGGCAGAGTAGTCCAAGGGGATGGTGGTCTCTAAAACTTCCAGAATGAAGGATGCGAAGAGAGAAGTTGCTCCAACGAGGCAGATATCCAAGAGGGATAAGTCCCGGTTCTCCAGAAGGAGAATCATGTGCAATAAATCGCACCGGTTGAGGACTATCTCAAGACAAAGCTTGATGGATCGAGCGAGCGATGAAGAGTTATCGCATGATCTCACAAGAGGCAATACGTTAGTGGACGTATAGTGAGATCAAGTGGGGGAGCGACCCAAGGCAACACAGAGTGAAGGCACACTTGGAGCCGATAGGGAGATCGGACTCAGCAGAGGGCTGACCCATGGAATGGTGGGCGCGAGGGCCACCATTAACGTAATGCAAATCGAGAAGCAGAGCAACTTGGGGGTAACTTGGTGATGTACCCAAGCTGCATGAAGAGAGTTGGCATAGAAGATAGAACATGGAGTGGAGGCTTGGAGCTTTCCTTAGACAGAGGTCAAGGACATGGACTCTTGCAAAGACAGGAGTAGGATCATGTCGTTCCAGGGGTTCTTTATTCTGATGGAGTAGGCTCATCTTGCATTGTGCCAAAGATGAAGGGAGCTTCGAAGCACATGCACCTGATCTCAGTGAAGCATTTGACAAAGGAACTAAGATGACACAGTTTGCAGAGGCAAAGTAAGTGTCAAAAGGCCTTGGCACGGGGCAAGAGGACGCAGAGGTAGTTACTCTCGAAGAATATGTCATAGTGTTGCTATTCGAGTTACCATGAGGAAAGCGATGTGCAGTGGATATTGTGCTGGTAGGGGCAGAGTCTCAGGATCCAGACAATGGTGCACCAATTTCAGTGAAGTCAGGGGACTTCAGAGGAGCTGCTAGGCGATGGACTGTCCTAGAGCTAGGCTTCATCCGAGTGTGACCCGAGAGTGGGTGGACGAAGGTTGATTGCCAAAGGAGTGAACGGAATCGAAGGTGACAGAGACCCTGCGATGTGTTGGCGGAGTCCACATGATGCGGGAGCATCCGAGACTACTAATCAATCCTTAAGTCCTGAGTTGATTCCTTCGGCAAAACAAACACTATCGGTACTTATTCATGCCAAAACTAACTTCGATTACAACTTACTTCGGTGGGATAAGGAATGATGATACCAATATCAAAATTCATTGCTGATTGATGCTATATCAAAGGGGAGTTATTCAGGATAAGTTCCAAAGTGATTTAATGCTCTTTGGAAGTAGATATTTGCTGGTTATTGTTAGTGAACGAATTTTATCTTCTAGTCTTGTTAGTCTTATTAGTCTTTATTGTTTGGGTAGTTTCCATATTATTTTTCGAGTCTAATATCTATATAATGAGACATATTCTCATTTGTAAAGGACTGGTTGAATGAATGAAAATTCCTCTTGTGAGTTGAATTTTATCTCGATTCTTTATCCAACATCGTTGGTGGTGAATCAAACAGTTCTTTATCCTTGGCAAGTGGAATTTCCTTTAAGCCTTGGTGGTGAACTGCAATTATCTCGGTCCTTTTTTTTTCCTTGATCGGTGGCTTTTGGAATCGGGTCAATCCGATCTGCATCAAGGAAGTTACGCCCCTTCTCCCGAAATCGTGCAGTCCTGAAATTTTCTGTTCGGAGTCACTCGCCCATGCACGCTTCAAGTTGGTATCAGAGCTCAAGGTTGAACTTATCTTGAGTGATTCCTTTGTGTTGTTATCTTCTAATTACCATGGGTGACGAACAAATTCCACGAGGCTTGACTTTGGAGCAAGTGCACGACTTAAGGTGAGATCGTGCTATAGAGAATCTCCAAAGACAAATGGAGTGAGTTCTCAATATCCTAGAGAACCCGGAGAGACAAGAGCAACCAGCAAGGCGTCCCGATGATCAGTGACACCATGACGAATCAGATTCGCATCACAATTCTAATGATGATTCTGATTCCGCTGGAGGCAACTCTAGTGCTCCTGAGCACCGAGTTCGGAGAAGAAGAAGAAGATACCATGAGAATGACCATGAGATTAAAGCAGATGCACTTGAGTTCGAGGGTAGTCTCAATCCTGACAACTTTGTTGATTGGCTCCTTGCCATTGAACGAGTTTTTGACTTCAAGTCATACTCGGATGAGAAGAGGTGCAAGGTCGCTATTCTAAAACTCACTAAATATGCTTCTCTATGGTGGGAGAATTTAAAGCGTCAGCGAGCTAGAGAAAAAAAAAAGCCGAATCAAGTCTTGGGATAAACTCAAGAAACTTATGAAGAAAAGGTTCTTGCCCGATACCTATAAGCAAGATCT
The DNA here is from genome assembly GCA_023547065.1 of Musa troglodytarum. NCBI lineage: Eukaryota > Viridiplantae > Streptophyta > Magnoliopsida > Zingiberales > Musaceae > Musa > Musa troglodytarum. The sequence continues at coordinate 28,782,675 of CP097509.1, read as the reverse complement.
GTTTCTCAAGTTGAATTCCCTAAGACAATAAGGGATGAGTATTGAAGAATATATTCGTGATTTCGAACAACTCATGATAAGATACGAAGTTCAAGAAGTTCCTGAGCAAACCATCACTCGATTCCTTGGTGGCATGAATCGGGAAATTGCTGATTTGGTTGAACTTCAGCCTTATTGGTCCTTCGAAGATGTTTGCAAGCTAGCAATGAAGGTTGAGAAACAACTAAAGAGTAGTAGCAAGAGGTTTTCTTCCAGAACCTCCTCGAAGGGGACATCCTACTTTAGGGGTACTTCCTCAAGCAAATATGAAGGTGTTTCGTCAAACGCTAAGGGTAAAGAAAAGTTGGTGGAACCCATCAAAGAAACCAGCAAGAAAGTTGATGGTGACACAAGGATGTGTTTTAAGTGTCACGACTATGGGCATTTGCAAGCTAATTGTCCAAATCGGAGAGTTATGACTCTTCAAGAAATTGAGAAGATCGATTTGGAACTTCAAGAGGCCAACGATAAACATGACCAGAATGATTACGGTCAAGAATCCAAGAATATCGTTGAAAAAGCTGATGGTGAGTTGTTGGTGATACAGAGCATTACATGCTGAGATATCTCCCGAAGAGAATGAGCAAAGGTAGAACATCTTCCACACCCGTTGCACTATTAACGGGAAGGTGTGTATGATGATTATCGATGGAGGAAGCTGCACCAATGTCGCCTCGACAACCATGATTGAAAAACTGAAGCTACCAACATCAAAACATCCTCAACCTTACAAGCTTCAGTGGCTTAGCAAAGGAAGTGTTGTGAAGGTAACCAAACGAGCCCTTATATCATTTTCCATTGGGAAGAATTATCAAGATGAAGTTCTATGCGATGTTATTCCCGTGGATGCTTGTCACATGTTGTTAGGTAGACCTTGGCAATATGATAGAAAGACTGTACATGATGGGCATAAAAACACATACTCTTTTCACAAGGAACGAAAGTGCATTACTCTTGAATGTTTGAAACCTAGCATGATACATCGAAATCAACCTGGGAAGGGAAACACTAGTAAGGAAAATCTCTTCTTGAGTGAAACACAGGTTAAGAGAGCCATTACCAAATAGAAAAATGTATTTGCTTTGCTTATGGTTGAGAAAAAGAGTGAGAAAGAGAGACCTATACATCCGAAAATGCATTCCTTATTAAGAGACTTTGCAGATGTGTTCCCTGAAGAATTGCCATCTGGATTACCTCCAATAAGAGGTATTGAGCACCAAATTGACTTGCTGCCCATTGCCCCTCTACCAAACAAAGCAGCATATAGATGCAACCCGGAGGAAACAAAGGAGTTGCAAAGACAAGTCAATGAACTTATTGACAAGGGATATGTTTGAGAAAGTATGAGCCCATGTTCTGTTCCGGCTCTACTCGTACCAAGAAGGATGGAACATTCGAGAATGTGTGTCGATGGCCGAGCCATCAACAACATCACTATTAAATGCAGTGTATCATATACCTAGACTTGATGATATGCTTGATGAATTATATGGTTCTACTGTGTTTTCAAAGATAGATTTGCGAAGTGGCTATCACCAGATCCGAATGCAGAAAGGAGATGAGTGGAAAACAACTTTCAAGACTAAGGGAGGTTTATATGAATGGCTGGTTATGCCATTCGGACTTTCTAATGCTCCAAGTACGTTCATGAGGCTTATGAACGAGGTTCTTTGTTCCTTCATTGGTCGATTTGTTGTTGTATACTTTGTGATATCCTTGTTTATAGTCAAAGCGAGGAGCATATTTCTCATTTGAAACAAGTCTTTAAAGCCTTGAGAGAACAGAAGCTTTATGCCAAAATGGAGAAGTGTGAGTTCTTCTCTTCCAACATTATATTCCTTGGATATGTGGTTTCGAAAGATGGAATTTCCGTTGATCAATTGAAAGTGGATGCAATGAAAACCTGGCCGGTTCCGAAATCCATCACCGATGTAAGGAGTTTTCATGGCCTTGCTTCTTTCTATCGTCGTTTTGTGAAGAACTTCAGTACAATCATGGCCCCTATCACCGAATGCATGAAGAAGGGTTCTTTTGAATGGACAAGAGCTGCTCATGCCGCTTTTGAACTCATCAAACTGAAGCTATGTGAGTCCCTTGTTCTTGCCCTTCCTAATTTTGATAGAGTATTTGAAGTTGAATGTGATGCAAGTGGAGTTGGCATTGGAGCTGTTCTTGTTCAAGAACAAAGGCCATTGGCATATTTCAGTGAAAAGTTAACCGATTCGAAGAAGAACTACTCAACTTATGATAAGGAGTTCTACGCCATTGTGAGAGCTCTTGATCATTGGAGTCACTATTTAAGGCCTAAACAATTTGTACTTCATTACCATGAGGCTTTGAAGTTTATTAGTGGCCAACGCAAGCTCAACTCAAGGCATGCCAAATGGGTAGAATTTCTTCAATCCTTTTCTTTCGTTTCGAAATATAAACCTGGTCATACTAATGTTGTTGCGGATGCTTTATCAAGAAGATACTCTATGCTTGCTATTCTTGATTCTAGAATTCTTGGTTTTCAATCCATGAAAGTACTATATTCTGAAGACCCGGAGTTCTCTACTATTATCGATAGTTGCAAACATGGAATTTAAGGTACATATTCTGTCCAAAATGATTTTCTTTTCAAGGGAAATCGATTATGTGTGTCGAAGAGTTCATTTAGAGAATTGTTGATCCGAGAAGCACATGGTGGAAGTGCAGGCTGGTCAGCATGAACAAAACTCTTGAAATCCTTCAAGAGCACTTTTATTGGCCAAAGATGAGTGGAGGCGTACATGCTATCATCTTGAGGTGTGCAACTTGTCAAAGAGCAAAGAGTCATTTCCACCAAGGGTTGTATACTCCCCTTCCAGTACCATTACAACCTTGGGAAGATGTGAGCATGGATTTTATTGTGGCTCTTCCAAGAACTCAGAAGGGAAAAGATGCCATTATGGTGGTTGTTGATCGATTTTCTAAAATGGCCCATTTTATTCCATGCCACAAGACGGATGATGCATCTCATGTGGCTGATCTTTATTTCAAGGAGATCATTCGCCTTCATGGAGTACCAAAGACCATTATATCTGATCATGATTCTAAATTTTTAAGTTATTTCTGGAAGACCTTATGGAGAATGCTTGGAACCAGACTTCTATTCAGCACCACTTGTCATCCTCAAACCGATAGCCAAACGGAGGTAACCAATCGCACTCTCACTACGTTACTTCGAGGAATGGTTAGTAAATCCCTAAAAGATTGGGATTTGAAGCTTGCACATGTTGAGTTCGCTTATAATCGATCGCCGAGTTATACTACTAGTCGATCACCCTTCGAAATTGTGTATGGAATCAATCTGCTCACACCGATTGATTTAATTCCTATTCCATCCAATTCACAAGTGAACTTTGATGGCAAAGAGCGAGCTGAATCAATAAAAAAACTCCATGAGCAGATTCGAAGTAAGATCGAGAAGGCTAACGAGTCTTATAGGAAGAAAGCTAATAAACATCAGAGGAAGACTCATTTCCAACCAGGTGATCTTGTGTGGTTACATTTAAGGAAGGAAAGATTTCCTTCTCAGCGGAAGAATAAGCTTATGCCTAGAGCTGACGGTCCATTTGAAGTTCTCGAGAGAATTGACGAAAATGCTTACAAGATTGATCTTCCTGGAGAATATGGAGTTTTGGCAACTTTTAATGTAGGTGATCTTTCTCCTTACTTGGACGATAATGACTTGTCAGATTTGAGGACAAATCTCAAATAACCCGGGGAGAATGATGCGGGAGCATCCGAGACTACTAATCAATCCTTAAGTCCTGAGTTGATTCCTTCGGCAAAACAAACACTATCGGTACTTATTCATGCCAAAACTAACTTCGGTTACAACTTACTTCGATGGGATAAGGAATGATGATACCAATATCAAAATTCGTTGTTGATTGATGCTATATCAAAGGGGAGTTATTCAGGATAAGTTCTAAAGTGATTTAATGCTCTTTGGAATTAGATATTTGCTGGTTATTGTTAGTGAACGAATTTTATCTTCTAGTCTTGTTAGTCTTGTTAGTCTTTATTATTTGGGTAGTTTCCATGTTGTTTTTCGAGTCTAATATCTATATAATGAGACATATTCTCATTTGTAAGGGACTGGTTGAATGAATGAAAATTCCTCTTGTGAGTTGAATTTTATCTCGATTCTTTATCCAACATCGTTGGTGGTGAATCAAACAGTTCTTTATCCTTGGCTGGTGGAATTTCCTTTAAGCCTTGGTGGTGAACTGCAATTATCTCAGTCCTTTTTTTTCCTTGATCGGTGGCTTTTGGAATCGGGTCAATCCGATGTGCATCAAGGAAGTTACGCCCCTTCTCCCGAAATCGCGCAGTCCTGAAATTTTCTGTTCGGAGTCACTCGCCCACACACGCATCACCACACATGGAGATATCACAGTTTGAGTTCATACCACAGGGATCAGAATACAAGGAGATGTCACCAGGCGGCGACATGATGCAGCGGATCGTGGTGGAATGGTTCGTGGCTAGTCGACACACATAGTGAGTCCCATGGGGGGACTAGATCATGCAGAGGTATGATCGGGAGCGCGACTAGGAGCTCCACTTCGATGAATAACACGATGGCAAGAAGAGCTATGGATTTAAGCAGTGAATGCCATGGTACCGTAGAGGCGGGTCTTCCGTGCGTGCATTGAATGTTGCATTGAATGGAAGCCTTGGACATCAGCTTATGGGAGCTGTGCACTATCGAGGAAGAAGTTCATATGCAAGTACTAGGGAGTCCCATGGGGGGGACTGGATCATGCAGAGGTATGATCGGAGCAGCTGAAGAGTTGAACTACTTCAGAGCTCATATTCGCTTAAGGGAGCCCGGCAAGTCAGAGGACAAGGCCGAGTAGGTAAACGTTGCGACCAATGAAGCTAAGGAGAGCAGAAGCGGTGCAAGCCCTGCAACATGATGGCGGAGGCCATACATGGGAGTTGTAGTCTGTCTTTCCAGCAACCAAGTGGAACTGCTCAGAGAACACATAAGTGTCGAAGCAGGTGGTCGAAATAGGGTGAGGAAGCAATGACGCGTCCAAAAGAACTCAGCTACCCAAGATCAATCATCGGTTAGTTTGAAGGTGGACTCGGAGGAGTACCGTAGTGCCGCAGAGGCGGATCTACCGATCTTGAAGAAGGGACGTAGATACGAGACAACGGATAGTAGGTCCATGGGCAATACAATGCCATGGTACCGCAGAGGCAGGACTTCCGGGGAGTCATCGATCCCTTGCTCTCATAGAGGGAGAGCATTTGGTCATGATATAGGCCGTGGAGGAGGAGAATGCATTGACAAACTCCATGTACCAAGACAAGGTTGAAGGGCAAACAACAGAGAACTTCGTAAGACCGGTGTCAATAGACTTTTCATCAAGATAGCCGTAAGTGAAGGACTTCGGGTCGATGCAAGAGTACATGACCAAGGATCAGAGCAGGCAGTACGCGGTGCTGTACCTTTGCTACTTAGAGGAGTCGGCAGCAGAAATGATGGAGAAGGCGGTACAATCCCAAAGGTGACCAAATCTATCAGAGACTTACGTTGGAGTGATAACTTCTTGCATTCTAGAAGTTCAATGACAATGAGAAGGTGAATCATAGTAGCTGACTCAGCGCAAGGATTGCAAACACTTCAAGTGCTTTGGAAGTGTAAGCTAAGAGCAGATGAAGTCTAGTAACCAGCTTGACGCACGAAGTACAACCTCGAGGAGGTGGGCGAAGTCAAATAACCTTTGTCTTCTCAACTCCCAAGATAATGGGCAAAACCGAGTACCCCAGATCTCTTAGTTATCTAGCAGAGGAGCTCTACACAAATTTGAAGATCCTTCGAAGAGACTAATGGAAGACAACAGTTGTCAAGTCCTCACCAATGGTGATCAGTGCTACTAAGAATAGATTATCCGCTTCATTTCTCAATTGAATGCCAATAGAAAGTGGAAGTAATGCGAACCTACTTGGGCAAGACAACTAAGTGGAAGAAGATTCGATATGTAAATTTTATGGAGGAAGGACCTGAGAACTTTAAAGATTGTGAGGCGATGCTCGTTAAAACTCCAACAAGCATCTATCCAGTTCAAGAGACAAGAAGAATTTAAAGACTAGCGCATATCAAAGATGGTCTTTTCCCTTCATCAGATGAATTCGCAAGAACCAGCAAAGATCATCACAACTCTGCCAACCCCACACTAGAGTCAGAGTCATTGGCGAGTTGAAGCAGCATAGTGGATTAAAGTTCGATGACTCAACAACAACAAGTGGAGAACAATTGGGAGCCAAGGGGCGCATTGCAGCAGGAGCAGAAGATCGAAGATCCAATGAAGAAAAGAAGTTGCAGCGTCAGCAAAGGCTTCGACGAGGACGTCGAAGGAATAAGTGGGGAAGAATATCATGGACATTTTGTAAATGGCTTGTTCGGTGTAATGCTTATGCATGTCAGTGTCCCTTTTTAGTTTGTTCTAACTTGTAAAGCTTGTAAAGAGCTCACCAAAGGAGAAACGCCCCATTTGAGTGAGTTTGGCAGCCATTGTCAGCTTGTATAGAAAGTTTGTGTCATGTGGACACTTGTACTAGGTTTCGGTCTGTAGTGGACCAATCTTATACCTTTGTTATGCAACCATTCTGAGCTTGTGATATCCATGGTTGGAATTTGCTTTGGCTATAAAGTGTTTGCTGAAAGGGTGGCTTGTGGATCCCGTGTGAAGCGCTTTCACTATCCCGTCTTCTCTTTTGCAGGTCCTAAGGGATCGTAGAAGATTTCGGGGAGACTGACCTTTGCGGTGACATGCAATGGTGCCGCACGGCTTAGGCAAAACCAGCTAAGTCCGTGACAGACAGGCGGTAGCACCGCCAGCACTAGGAAGCCCGAAAAGAATTCAAATTTGGAGCCCAAATTTGAATCCTCTCTGGGGCTATAAATACCCCTCACAATCTTGGATGAAAGGGGGTCTAGAACTGAAAAAAAGAAGGGGGAAACTCTCTTGAAAGGGTTCAAAATCTTCCCTCTTGGTTTGAAGTATATTCTAGTCCAAGAGAGGGTAAAAGGCTTTATAAGGGTTATCTCCTAAGCCCGTCAAAAGGGGAGGTGATGTAAGGGAGTTCATCCTCGTCCATTGGAAGGAGGATAACTAGTGGAGAAGCTGGTGGCCTTAAGTGAAGAGGAATCGGGAGTGGACGTAGATCGCATGATCGAATCACTATAAATCGGTTTGCATTTACTTTCTTGCAACTTAGTTTGCGACAAACCATCTTCATTTGCTGCCTTACTTACTCAACTTTCTCTTCATCTTCTTACGTATGCTTTAAAGTTAAAACGCAATCGAATCGGTTTCAAACGAAACATTGCTTTCATCGTACGAAGTTTTTGAAACTTATTTTAATCGCCAAAAATCTATCGTTCTTTACCGCTGCACTAATTCACCCCCCCCCCCTCCTCTTAGTACTGCTCGATCCCTAATAATTGGTATCATAGCCACATTATTTCTCATTCGGATTTACACCCGTAAGAAATAGCTCTTTATGGCTTTCAAGAGGGCTTTTCAGTTTTTCATCCACCGATTTTTAATGGTTCGGACTACACATATTGGAAAACTCAAATGAGAGTTTTCTTGATTTCTCTCGATTTAAACTTATCGTTGAAAATGAATTTTAACTTTCCTCTAAACCGATGAACGAATGGTCGGATTTGGAGAAAAGATCGTTTTCTTTAAATACAAAGGCTATGAATGCCTTATTTTGTACTTTAGACAAAAATGAGTTCAATCGGATTTCTACATGCAAAATGGCTTTTGACATTTGGCGAACTCTCGAAATCACACACGAAGGAACGAATAGAATCAAAGACTCGAAAGTTAATATTTTGATGCACGATTTTGAGGTTTTCTGAATGGCACCAAGTGAGACTATCAATGACATGTTCTCCCGTTTCTCGGAGGTCATCAATAGTCTAAAAGCTCTTAGTAAATATTTTTCAGATTTTGAACTCGTAAGCAAGATTTTAAGATTCCTTCCAAAAAGGTGGGATCCTAAAGTAACCGCAATATAAGAGGCTAAAGATTTAAATAATTTACCTATTGAAGAACTAATTAGCTCACTAATGACATATGAAATGAGCCTCTTAGAATATTTTGAACTTGATGAACACTTGAACTACCTTTTAAAGAACAAGAAGGATTTGGAACTCCGAACTATGAAATGCTACTTGAGTGATGACTCAAGTGATGAGGACAATGAGAATTTTGAACTTCGAACACTAAATCTTAATAAGTTCATTAAACAAAAATCTAATAAACAATGAATTTGAATGGAGGAAGAGGCCAACTAAGAGGAAGGTACCCAAGGAAGAATCAAGTGACGAAACGGTGAATTGGACTTTGACGGGCTTCGACTACAAGGTAAGTAACTTAACTCCCTTGAATTATTTTGAAATTACTTGAACTTTTCATGAATGCTTAACTTAGTTAGTAGGAATTTTTTCATACTTTTCTTGTGTTTTTAGAAATTAAAAAATATATTTTAAGAATTATACTATGCTTTTCTTTTTAGTACTTTTGAAAAGTAAAATTTTTGAATGGTGTATGCAACATTATGAATAATGATTGAATGATTTGTAATAATGATTGTACATCAACTATATGTTATTCTTGAAAATATTTTGATGATAATTTTTATAGTATCATGCTTATGATTTGAAAATCTCTATCTTGGATTAATGGCTCTTAAACCTTTTTTATGATGAAGTTGTTAGATGATGCATATCTTCATGAAATCAATTACAAAACTAAAAGATCTAACCCACGAATTTTCAAAATGAAAGAAATGTGGTTTTGATGTTGCCTTGTGTTATATTTGGACTTGATGGTTTTTATGACGAGAATTGTTTTTCAAATTTATATGATGCTTGGCCTTTGTGTGAAAATATGAACATGCTTACATGAGATCAACCATATAAAATAAAACACATAAAAATTAAAAATGTGTTATCATAATGTTTTATTTTTGATGTGTTTGGCATTGACGAGTTTATGACTAAACTTATATCTTGTTGATAAATGTTTTCATAAAAAGATTTGAATATGCTCACATGAAAACAATTGCATGAAATGAAAATTCATTTTCTATCCTACTGAGGTTAATAAATTCACTTTACCAATCTTGTGAATCTTATGAAAATAATCATAATGAAAATTTTGAAAATAAATTAGTGTATCATGCGTTTGGTTTAAATAATTTCTCTTGAAACTTACTTTTCGGATCTATACAATGATATATGAATCTAGTAGAAAATAACAAGAGCATGCTTACATGTAAACCATCTCTATTGCTCTTAATAAAATTTTCATATGAAATATTTTTGATTCATTTGATTTTGATTGGTTTAATGACAAACTTATATTTTGAATTTATATAATGATGGCTTCCATATAGATATTTGAACATACCTTATGAAATCATCATTGATAATGATGAAATGAAAATATTAAAAATTTATTGTCATGCTTAATGATTTTATAATATCATGAGAATTTGAAGTTGTCATATCTTGTTGACAAACTCATGTTTTGGTCTTAAATTTGATACTCATCTTTTGAAACATAGCACACTTGTTTGAAACAAAATGAAACACATTATCATGATAAATTAAATCTCATGTCTTGAAATAATGTATTATATTTTGTCTTGACAATTTTTATAATGAAGTTTGTCTTTCGTTTTTGAATACTTATTTTGGATTTGGCATAAAAAGATAAAGGCATGTCTATATAAAATAAATGAAAATCACCAAAAGAGAAATGCATGTTTCTTGAACATCTCTTTTTCTCTAAAGTTTTTGATTTTCCATGAAAGACAAATGATAAATTCATTTATGATATTTTATGAATCACTTGAATTATGAGTGAGATTTTGATGATGTGCTAAATTTTTAATCTAATCAAGATTAATGAACTCATTTATGTGAATCTCTTGATCTATGAAAATGGTTTTGATGATAAGCTTTATTCAAGTCTATCTATGTCATTTATGAATTTTGTAAGAATGATTTTGATGAAGTGAATAAGGTTTATGAATCATGACTTTGATTTATAGAACTCTTGACTTGAGACATTCTTTTATGGAAATCAAAATCTTTTCCTCTATGATTGCTTTTTTTTTATCATTTACCAAAGAAAAGAACAATTCAAGTTTATGTCATTTGTGAATCTCATAAACTATGTTAATGATTTTGATGATTCGAACTTGAATGAGCTTTATCACAATCCAAGTCTTGAAATCTTGATAAGTGATACTTGAAATTATATTTATGATTCATGATGAATTTAGATCTATCATGCATAAATTAAGTTGTTGCTTTTACTATCAAATGAATCATGAGCCTTGACATCATATCCTTCGTGATATAGAAATGACAAGAATTCTTTGGCTTGTACGCCTTATGTGGTAATTAAAAAATTGATATAAAAGAAATTTGCCTTATGATGAATTAATGAATCATGACTTGATCTATGAGAATGATATGTTTTTATGCGTCATGATTCTTGGTTATATACCCTTTATCATGAATTGAAAATTGATGCTAAGAAAATATGATGGAAATCATCAATTTAGCAACCATACACCCCGATAGCTAAAGAGCTATGATACATATGGAATGCAAATTGACACCCTCCAACGAATTGAAACAAGGCGGATCGTTCAAGAATGAAGTAAGGAAAACTATTCTAATCACTTATCAATAGAAAATTGATGAAATAACTAGAATAGCACTTTGAATTCCTTTAAGACGCCACAAACTAACAAGTCTGATAAGTCAAAGGAAAAGCAAAGATTTGGTTTGAACGCTACAAGCAGAAAAGCCTGATAAGTTCTAAAGTTCATGCAAGAACTTAAAAACAAAACACTCACCGGTGTTGAAGAAATGTTATACTTCCCAAATTGTCTGTCTTACACTGAGAGTCAACCTCATTTATATAGTATGAGGATAGTACAAAGGGAATGAATATATTAAATAACATTCATATTCCTAATTTATGAATTTTGGTAAACATGGCTGAATGTACTTTTATTCTTCAAGATGAGGTCTTCAAATTTGTCTTTCTCTCTTCATGATCATATTGACCATTTTAGGCTCTTCTTGCAACCATAGAATCTTGATTGAGTCTTGACTAGCTTGATCTGGTTCATATCAAAATATTTGTGAATCATGATTATGATTTCATGAAACTCAATATTTGAATCTTTATGAATTCATGATTTTGATAACTTCATATGTCTTTTGAATTCATTACATGATATGATTGAATCATTGATTTATTCTTTTTATCATGGCATCAAAATACATGCAAAATATGCTACATTGGTATCCATGACTTGAACTTGATTGCATGCTTAAATCGATTTATTTTTCTCCTATGTTTCAATATGTCTTTGTATAATTCATGACTTGATGATTGAAATATTCATGTAGAATTTTGATATGTATCACTTATCATGATTTGAATATTGAAGTAAAAGAAATTGTGTTCTTCTTGATAACTTTTATGATGAATCACGAATCATGACTTGATCCATTATATTTATATATTTATATCATGATTTAAAGATTGATGTAAATTTTTTTTATACAAACTTATGTGAAATATTTATATCATCATATTTGATCCTCCCTTCTTTTTGACATTGATAAAAGGGGAGAAAGTTTATTGCTAGCTTGTACCTTAAATGAAAATTTTGCTAGCTTGAACATTGAGAAGCAAAAAGTTGCAATCTCAAGAGAGGCAAAAATCTTGCTCAATTTCACTTCTTCAACAAAATTGCTTACACTTTTGTTACAAATTATTATTGAATCTCATGTAAGATTATTTGAAGTATTAATCCTCCCTTTCTTTTTAATACTAACAAAGGGGGAGAAAAGTTTTTGCTAGGTTGCACACCCAAATGAAAAATTGCTAGCTTGGCATATCACATAGAAATCAAAGGATGCAAATATTGCTATCTTGTCTGTCTCAAGAAGAGAAAATGCAAAACTTAAAAATTTACATTCCTACTCTTGCCATGCTTCTATGATTGTATGTTGTAATTTTTACTTGTATATTTAAAGTGATGAAATGCTTACACAAATTGATTGCATATCGCAAATGAAGCAAAGAAGGTGCAAACTTGCACATCTCAAGAAGCAAATGAAAAATTACCATCATTGTCTATCTGTTATGGGAAACAACTTTTTACCGTGATCCTGGGGCGTGCGGCGTAGAATCCGGGAACCGGAGGGTCGTCACGGTATGGTTCATGCCCGTCGATGTCTCCCACTCCCGCCTGGCGCCTCCGAGAGGCAGCTCCACGCTCGGTCGTCGGGAACGAGACCTGCAGCAAGGCGGGTCGGAGGGTGCTCCGCCCGACCCCTCCGATGCTCAAGTTAGCCCTCGTCCGTCGGCCGAGCTCCCCGGAATGTGTTCAGGGTTTCGAGTCTACTCACCTTCGAGTGTTTTTTCCTCTCCCGCTGTCTTACCCATTCGGCTTAAATAGGTCGGACGGATGGCATGCTTCCGGTTACGTCTACGGGTGGGGTACGGACCTGACCTCGCAGGCCGGTGCCGTGGTCAACTTGGCGGGTAGTTGGGGCGAAGCAGAGGAGAAACGACGTCGGGCGATCAAATCGTAGGAGTAATGGAGCGCAGGAGGGGCGATGACGTCATCCGGGTGTACGACCAGGACCAGGTGTCACGTCATATTTAATACCCCTAACATTACCCCCCCTCAAAAAGCCACTCCTGCGGGACGGTCTTTGAGGGTTGGGGGGTGGTGCTCGGAGAAACCCGGTTGCTATCGAACGGCCGACTGAGATCTCGGGCGGAGGTTCTGCCTGTCGTAACATAACTTGACTGAATCATTGTGCCAGAGGCGGAGTCCACGCGCCGTCCGAGAATATAATGACCGAATTGCCGATCGGGATAAGGGGTCGAGCCGCCGCTCATGACCCAGAAAACCGATGGTTGAGACCCGCTCAAAACCATGTAACCGAACCACTGTTCGGGATAAGGGGTCGAGGAACCTCAAGACCCAGAAAACCGATGGTCGAGGAACCTCAAGACCATGTAAACCATAATATCCGAACCGCCGTTCGGGATAAGGGGTCGAGGAACCTCAAGGCCCAGAAAACCGATGGTCGAGGAACCTCAAGACCATGTAAACTATAATATCCGAACCGCCGTTCGGGATAAGGGGTCGAGCCGCCGCTCATGACCCAGAAAACCGATGGTTGAGATCCGCTCAAAACCATGTAACCGAACCACTGTTCGGGATAAGGGGTCGAGGAACCTCAAGACCCAGAAAACCGATGGTCGAGGAACCTCAAGACCATGTAAACCATAATATCCGAACCGCCGTTCGGGATAAGGGGTCGAGGAACCTCAAGACCCAGAAAACCGATGGTCGAGGAACCTCAAGACCATGTAAACTATAATATCCGAACCGCCGTTCGGGATAAGGGGTCGAGGAACCTCAAGGCCCAGAAAATCGATGGTCGAGGAACCTCAAGACCATGTAAACTATAATATCTGAACCGCCGTTCGGGATAAGGGGTCGAGGAACCGCTCAAGACCCAGAGGACCGGTGGTCGAGCCGCCGCTCGGGATAAACGATCGAGGCGACACTCAATCCCCCGTTGTCGAACCGCCGTCCGGTAGTAAGGGGTCGAGGCCCGCACAAGACCTTGAGAAACATATCATCCGAACCGCCGTTCGGGATGAGGGGTCGAGCCGCCGCTCAAGACCCAGAAAATCGGTGGTCGAGCCGCCGCTCAAGACCATGATAACCGAACCGCCGTTCGGGATAAAGGATCGAGGCGACACTCAATCCCCCGTTGCCGAACCGCCGTCCGGTAGTAAGGGGTCGAGGCCCGCACAAGACCTTGAAAACATAACATCCGAACCGTCGTTCGGGATGAAGGGTCGAGCCGCCGCTCAAGACCCAGAAGACCGTTGGTCGAGCCGCCGCTCAAGACCATGATAACCGTTGGTCGAGCCGCCGCTCAAGACCATGATAACCGAATCGCCGTTCGGGATAAAGGATCGAGGCGACACTCAATCCCCCGTTGCCGAACCGCCGTCCGGTAGTAAGGGGTCGAGGCCCGCACAAGACCTTGAGAAACATATCATCCGAACCGCCGTTCGGGATGAGGGGTCGAATGCCCCCTCGGTCGTTCTTCCCTTCTTCCCGACATCCAGGACTCGGCCGCCACATATTGGCTTGCCCGCTGAAACATTTCCGCGATGGACGCGGGGGGTCGCTCCACCAAGGACCAGCAAAACCTTGATGGTCGCAGTCCCATCATAAATGCCTGCATCAACAACGATGGGTGAGCGTCGGATAACTCCGTACCTGCGTGGTAAACCTCCGCACAAAGTGGGAGAGGGGTTCGTCCTCTTTTTGCTTCAAACCCAGGAGGAGTGCGACAGAAGGCTTCGGTCGCGCAAACGCCAAAAAATGTAGCTCAAAGTCCTTGGCGAGCTGTTCAAAGGATGTCACCGTCCCGCTTTTTAAGGTGCTATACCATGTACGAGCGGATCCTTTCAACGTGGTGGGGAACGCGCGGCACATCAAGGCGTCCGAGATTCCATATAGGGCCATCTGAGCTCGGAAAGCGGCGACGTGATCCGCTGGATCACTGACTCCATCATAAAGGTCGATGGAGTCCCGTATGTCGCTGGCGGGTACTCCCGTATGTCGCTGGCGAACGGGGACTCCCAGTGGGACACTTCCCTCTGCTCCTCTTTGGACTTACGGACGTCCCTTTGCACCTCATCCAGGCGCTGGGCGATGGAACGAAGTTGAGCCTGAAATAAATCCGTCGAATCTGAGGACACCGCCTCGGGTTCGGGCGGGATGTCCAGGTTTTCGAGAGCCCGGGTTCCGTCCTGAACCGGGCGGGAAGCTGGGGAAGATGGTGCCGGTGGGAACGCCTCATGATGCCGGGGGAAGGGTTCCGGCCTCTGGAGGGTCGGCCCTCCCGCCTCCTGAAGTAGGCGGGGGAGGACGGCTTGGACGGCACTTGCCAGGGTTCGGACCTGTTGGGAGAGGTCCTGAAAGGCCTCCGCCGTGACGGGAGGGAGAAGCGGAGGAACCCGACTCGGCGGGTGGAGTCCGGAGTCGTTAAATAAACTCCAGTAGCGATCTGCGGTCGCGGCAGGATCGTCCCTCCAGGGTTCGGAGGTCAGTGGGACCTCCGCCGAGGTGCCACCCGGAAGCGACCTTTCGTCCATGTCTTTGTTGAGGCGGAGCGGTAGACCTTCGACAAGAGGCCCTCCTTCTAGCGCCAACTGTTATGGAAACAACTTTTTACCGTGACTCGGGCGTGTGGCGTAGAATCCGGGAACCGGAGGGTCGTCACGGTATGGTTCGGGCCCGTCGATGGCTCCCGCTCCCGCCTGGCGCCTCCGAGAGGCAGCTCCACGCTCGGTCATTGGGAACGAGACCTGCAGCAAGGCGGGTCGGAGGGTGCTCCGCCCGACCCCTCCGACGCTCAAGTTAGCCCTCGTCCGTCGGTCGAGCTCCCCGGAATGTGTTCAGGGTTTCGAGTCTACTCACCTTTCTGAGTGTTTTTTTCCTCCCCCCGCCTGTCTTACCCATTCGGCTTAAATAGGTCGGACGGATGGCATGCTTCCGGTTACGTCTGCGGGTGGGGTACGAACCTGACCTCGCAGGCCGGTGCCGTGGTCAACTTGGCGGGTAGTTGGGGCGAAGCAGAGGAGAAACGACGTCGGGCGATCAAATCGTAGGAGTAATGGAGCACAGGAGGGGCGATGACGTCATCCGGGTGTACGACCAGGACCAGGTGTCACGTCATATTTAATACCCCTAACACCATCCTTAAAAACTTGCTATGATTGAGTATTGCAAAGCTATGCTTAAATGTTATATGATGTGATTAATAGCTAGTGTGTTGTCAAACTTGCATATATTTTAAACTAAGCTATGATGCAACTTCTTCTTTTTGTTGATGACATAGGGGGAGAAGTAGATTGATGATTTCATGCATTGAATTAAATATTTTATATATTTGCATAATAATTTGGTTTGATTCTATTAACATGAATGATACATATTACTTGGATTTAGGATAATCCAATTGTTCTATCAATGGCATATTGATAGGGGGAGTTTGATTAAACTTCAGAGAGTTATGGTTAACTCCGTTAGTCATCAATTAGTTGTCATCATCAAAAAGGGGGAGATTGATGAATCTTGAATTTTGATGATTAAACTAATTGATTGTGATTTATTGTTTAACTATGTTTTGAGTTATGCAGGTCTATTATCGATCAGGATTAAACAGTTAACGCTAGAGGAATTGACGTTGTGCCCGGTGATCACGTTAGGATATTAGATGTTAAGCTAGAGGTTCTGTCGACAATTGGTAGAAGGCTTCGTACGTCGGGCATCGAGCCAAGAAGAGCATGTTGCACCAAGGATATTGGGATTACGGAGGTCAACCGTTGATTGGGCAACGAATCGCAAGAGAGGACGATGTGCCGAAGAATCGGACGAAGCGCCGACCAATGATGTGCCGGGCAACTGAATGTCAATTCGCGTTGTAATAACTGTCTAGATCGAAGTAGAGTTTTTGTTTGTGTGTACAAGATTAACTACGATGACGATGAAGACATAAAGCGAAACAATGTGCCGAAAGACAAATGTGATGGATCGTTGGGAGTTCGAGAGTTCGACGAAAATCCAAAGATTCGTTGGGAGTATTGTCGGAACCGGTCGAGAACGAGTAGGCAGCTTGCCGAAGGGCTTTCAGAAGTTCACCGGAAGGTTCGTCGGAAGTTCGCGGAGCTTGCCAAGAAAGATCGAAGCTTGCCAATGAAGCTCGTTGGAACTCGCCAAGATCATTGTGAAGTCCGGGAGCTTGCTGAGAGTCTGCAGAATGGTTTCTGAGGGTTCGTCGGAAGACCATCAGAAGTTTGCTAGAAGCTCGCCGGAAGAAGTCTTGACTTGTCGGACTTTGTAATAGCTTAGAAAATGTCTTTAAATTTATAGTTAGCATATAATTTGGTTTAGAATTAAGTGTTAATCCTATAAACCAAGTTTCGGCCAATTTGGGCTTGATTTAGACTAGTTTATGCCGAGTTTTAGGCCCAAACCGGAGTGCTGAAAAGTGCTGGGTGGTGGCACCGCCCAACAGCCAAGTGGTGGGCGATGGAACCGCCCCAGGCTGGGCGGTGGCACCACTCAACACTCGAGAGGGTGGGCGGTGGAACCGCAGCGATGTCGACTGACAAGCGACGATGGCACCGCCATCGACGATAGCACTGGGAAGCCCAAATTTGAATCCTCTTTAGGGCTATAAATACTCCTCATATTCTTGGATGAAAGGGGGTCTAGAACTGAAAAAAAAAGAAAGAGCAAAATCTCTTGAAAGTGTTCAAAATCTTCCCTCTTAGCTTGAAGTGTGTTCTAGTCCAAGAGAGGGTGAAAGGCTTTGTAAAGGTTATCTCCTAAGCCCGTCAAAAGGAGAGGTGCTGTAAGGGAGTTCATCCTCGCCCGTTGGAAGGAGGATAGCTAGTGGAGAAGCCGATGGCCTCAAGTGAAGAGAAATCAGGAGTGGACATAGGTCGCATGATCAAATCACTATAAATCGGTTTGCATTTACTTTCTTGCAACTTACTTTGCGGCAAATCATCTTCATTTGCTACCTTATTTACTCAACTTCCTCTTCATCTTCTTACGTATACTTTAAAGTTAAAACGTAATCGAATTGGTTTCAAACGAAACGTTACTTTTATCGTACAAAGTTTTCAAAACTTGTTTTAATCGTCGAAAATCTATCGTTCTTTATCGCTACACTAATTCACCCCCCCCCCTTCAAAACTTGTTTTAATCGTCGAAAATATATCGTTCTTTATTGCTACACTAATTCACCAACCCCCGCCCCCCTCCCCCACTCTTAGTGTCGCTCGATCCCTAACAAAAAGGAGATTGTGAATTGTTATGCCGAGTACATGGATTCAAAATAAAACTAATTACTTAGAAAATAAGATTAACTTTTTTTAAAAAAAATTATGTATAGAAAGATATGCTCAAAATTAAGACATTGAGCTTATTTGGATCAATTCAAGAGATATTTTACATAAATATTTTTTATTATTTACATATAGTAAATTATTTAGATTATTCTCTGTATGCATAAGGTAAGGAATATCAAATAGATTTGTGTTTTTATTATTGTTTCTTTTACCCTGTATCACATGGATTACCACTCATAGAAAATTAAAAAGAAATAACATTGACTGAATATGAGCTCATGAGAGACTAAGGTGATAATATGGGACAAAAGATCCCATGATAAGAAATTAAATTTTTTATTTCAAATTTCAACAATCATAATATGCATGATTATTACATTGATAATTGATTAGAAAAAAGATAAAATACATTTGGGTCATGTCAGAAGAAATTCAAAATCATATAGTTTTTGGCTGAATCTTCTATTAGGATCCTCACTTACACAATAAAAAATAATGGCAAAGCTTTTATAAAATTATGAAAACATAAAAATCTAAATGCTGACACAACCATGTAGTCTTTGGTGCCCTCTAATTATTTTCCCATAATATACCAAAAAATATCTTTTGTCTCAAAATTTATTTTATTTGCTTGTTAATAATCCCTGAAACCTCCTATGACAATTCAAGCTTCTGACTATTTAAGCTGACTGATTAAGACAACCATGGAAATGAAATTATTATTACACTTCTGAGAGATAAATTTTGGATATTAATTTTAGGAACGCCGTAAATTACCTGTGTTCGAGGCGTGTGCGTGTATTATTTGTTAGAGAATCTATACTTATATTTGATTTGCTCTGTGGCTTTGAGATTTTATGAGACATGATATGTATACTCGTTGGTTTGGAATACTCCGCAAAGGGGTGTTTCCCAAGGCATTGATTCTTCACTATTTTGAAGACCAAAAATCAATATAACACTCATTAAAGACTTGTACAAAGAAATCATCGTGACCTTTATTGGGACTACTAGGAAACTTCAAACATATTTTGGATTCTCGACATTTGAGCTTTTCAATAATTCGTAATATATCTCATAAATAACTTAATATTCTGTCTTTTAAGCAGATGTTTCGATTCCCATAAATAAACAACCAACCTGGTAGATATCCTATGATAAATCATGTCTCTTCAAATAATTTTATAACGTTATTTGATTCAGATTTAATTTGTACACTAATCTCACCTTGCATTATTACCCTAAAACAATATTTTCGTATCAAAATATTTTAAAATATTTTTTGATTGCATGAGAGAATATTAATTTAAATATTTAATAAAATAATATATATTTTTTTCTTTTCTCAGAGAATAACGTCCCGGGGAGACAAATATGATGGAACGACGTCAAGTGATATTGATGGCAATGATATCAGTAGAGAGCGATGCTTGCAATAAGATTAATTAAGAGATTATTAAAAAAAAAGATAAAATCAATAATATTATATTATAAATAGTATAATAATTTATTATTTTTAAAAAGATTATCAATATAAAGTGATTGTCAATAATAAAAAAATATTGAATACTAAATAAATTTTTAAAAATTCGAAAAATTACTTTTGATTAAAAAAAAGGGAAACGGTGAATAATAAGCGTAAAAAAAATCCCGGAAATCAACCATGAGAACGATCCCCGGTGATGTCAGGCCGAGGAGCCGAGCGATGCATCGGGTCAACGCGGAGGTGTATCTTGGGTGATTCAGTGGATCTGGAAGTTGGAAGCATGAGGTGGCGCGCTTCCACTGGGAGTCAACACCGGTGGCGAGACTTCCCATTAGAGCGAGGCCAGGTCAAGTTTTGTTGGCCTTTTCCCACCGGAACTGACCGCGCTCTGAGCCCGATTTGACTGCTGCCTCCAGTCCGGAACAGCACGGAGTCCCCATCCTTGGACGTCCCCGAGGCCACGAGTTCGAATTCCATTAGTAGATCGTAGCTCCTGTGTCTCGGTTAATGCACCGAACAGAATAAGATGGCTTCTAATTGGCAAACTTAGCTGGGCTCCAACCAGAGATCGTGGGTCCTTCAGTGTCTACGAATGACGATGATCATTTTTTGGTCTCCACGACGTGTGTGCTTTAGTAGATTTTGTTGCCAGCGCGTTCTATTGCGACCGCGGTAGAAGAAGATAAAAGAGACGGGGGGAGGAGTTACAGTTAAATTCTCGTTCCCCGAATTTGGGTTTCATTTCGTTCCACGAGCGTTTCATATCGTTTCGATTTCCAGGCTTCCTTTACCCTCTCTCTCTCTCCCGTCCCTCTGCGAGTTCGATCTCGGTTCGATGGAGGTCTGGTTGTGGGGTGGAGGCCTTTTGCGGGGTCGCCCGGACTTCGAGGTGCCCTTCGCTGCCTCCTGGCTCTTCTCATCCGACAGGTGAAGAGTCGGTGGGCGCTTGGCCTGATCCGTGGCCGTTTGGTGGTGAACTCGATCCATTCTTTCTTGCTCGCTCTTCATCAGCTAAAGGAACTGGTGGGCTCTTCGGATTTTTGGATCTTTATTGATAGTCATTGATCCATCTCGGTGTATTTTGTTGTGTTTGTCGATAGGAATCTTGGGAATATTTTACCTGATTTCTTCTGATTTTTCGGCGTATTCCATACTCCGCTTAATCTTGCTTGCAGCAAGAGAAAAGATTGAATCTTGTTCTATAAATCTCTCGCAGGCCGATCTCCGGCGAACGGAAGTATGTGCAGCGGACCCGAGCGCATAAGGCCTTAGTCGTTACCAACCTCGCGAGAAGAGAAGCCCAAGAACCCTAACTGTAGCGGTGGTGGCTCCGCCGCCGAAGCGATGAACCACCTTGCTGTCAAGCCCGACGACTCGTTCTCGAGCCTTCTCGAGCTCGCGGCGAATAACGATGTCGACGCCTTCAGGCGATCGCTCGACCGCGACCCGTCCGCCATCGACGAGTTCGGCCTTTGGTACGGGCGCGAGAAGGGCTCCAATCGGATGGTCCTCGAGCGTCGCACCCCGCTTATGGTCGCCGCCACCTATGGTAGCCTCGACGTCCTCGGGCTACTCCTCTCGTTGACTTCTTCAGTCGACATCAACCGTGCGGCTGCGCACGACGGCACCACGGCCTTGCACTGCGCTGCCTCAGGCGGATCTCCGAGCGCTGCCGACGCCGTGAAGTTGGTGCTTTCTGCCGGTGCCGACCCCAACTCTGTCGACGCCAACGGCCACCGGCCTGCCGACGTAGTCGTCGTGCCTCCGAAGTTGCCTGATGTGAGGACTGCGCTGGAACAACTCCTGGGGAGGAGCTCTAATGGTACAGTTGAAGATCACTATCATCGTGCTCTTCGCGTGACAACGCGACTATCGAGCTCGGATTCGCCGCCCCTGTCTTCCTCTCCTGATGCGAACGGATCCCCATTCTCCCGTTCGGCCTCTCCTGTGATGACTCCAAAGGCCCAAGAAATCCAGCCACCTGCTTTGCCAGAGAAGAAAGAGCACCCTGTGGATCCATCGCTTCCGGACATCAAGAACAGCATCTACGCGACTGATGAGTTCCGGATGTACTCGTTCAAGGTGCGGCCATGTTCGAGGGCGTACTCCCACGACTGGACCGAGTGCCCCTTCGTCCATCCCGGCGAGAACGCTCGTCGGCGTGACCCAAGGAAGCATCACTATAGCTGCGTCCCGTGCCCTGACTTCCGGAAGGGTGCGTGCACGACGGGCGATATGTGCGAGTATGCGCATGGGGTGTTTGAGTGTTGGCTTCACCCAGCGCAGTACCGCACGAGGCTCTGCAAGGACGGCACTAATTGCTCTCGCCGTGTCTGTTTCTTCGCCCATACTCATGAAGAGCTCCGGCCTCTCTACGTGTCCACCGGCTCTGCTGTGCCATCTCCTCTGTCGTCGTCCTCTGCTGCGATGGAGACGGCTGCTGTCATGGGCCTCATGCCTGGGTCGCCATCTTCGGTCTCCACCGCAATGCCTCCCTTCACGCCACCCATGCCCCCGTCTGCCGGTGGTGTTGGCCACTCTTCATTGGCATGGGCTCAGCCCAACGTGCCTGTGTTGCATCTTCCCGGGAGCAATCTCCAGGTGAGCAGGCTGCGCTCGTCTCTCAGCGCAAGAGACATGCCTTCGGATGATTTCTCTGTGATGCCTGAATGCGATGCTCAGCAGCTGATGGATGATCTATGCTACACTCGTCTGAGCTCTTCTCTGGGGAGTCGGATGGCACGGTCGGAGACCCTTGCTCCGTGAAACTTGTATAGCTCCTATCTCCTTTTTGGGGTCAAATTTCTCATTTCTTTGTCATAATGTTGTTTTTCTCGGTGATATGGTGTTGAGTCAAGAGTAGACTCTCATAGGGTTTCATCTGTTATGGATTTGACTAAATCTTTTGTTTCTGGGAGAAGAAAACAAAAAAGGGATGTGTAATCAAGTGCCGAAAATGGGACTGGATAACCGTTGTTGTTCTGGTGGATCTAATTGTAGAAAAAAAATGTTGCACAAGATTCTCTGTCTGATGTAATCTCTAGTTGAACTAAAATGCTACTATTCAATTCAATTATATTCTGTTGTTCTGTTCATGTTTTGTTGCACACTATTTGGAGGTTGCCTTCATGCGCATATAATGTCTTGCTTGCTTGGGAGGCACTCTTATGTGCTTTTTATGTCTTAAAAAGAAATGCATGCCGTGTCTTGATCCTTGATTTCTGAGCTAATATTGTAAATACTGGGTCTATCCTAATTCTTGGAATGAGAAGCTTTCCTGGTTAAACTTTACCAAATTCTTCCTTTATTTTGTTGGCTTTCGAAGCTTGTTGGGTAGGCTATGGCATTCAAACCTGTCAGGATTTCTTGTATTATTGTGAAGGTTCTTGGAATTAATTATTTAATGAACATGACCATGTGAGGCCCCTGAAGCAAGACTTTTTTAGCCATCTACCACATGGCCCTCCACACTGATATGATAACCCACCTCTGTTGGATGAACTGGATTCCCTTCCAAATCATATGATATCATGATGTATTGTGTTGTTATCTCAATGCAGGAAACACATATCATATCATCATCTGCCTTGGCTTCTCTCTAGACTTGTTTTTGCTTTTCCATACTATTTATAGCAGTGGCGTAAGCATGGCTTTGTCTGGATGCCAAATGCTTGTCAACATCATAATTAAGATGCATCCAGTCTGATACTGAGTAGCTTGTTCATCGTCTTGTGTGATAATTTGATGGTGTTTAAAGTGGTTATGCCACACTGTGGTTGAATATGGAATCCATTAATTAAGGTGGAGACTACAGTTAAATTCTCACATTATTGTAGATGAATCGAATGCTTTGCTTGGATAGGTTGTCCTGTACTTGAGCTGGAGAATACAGTGAAGTTCTTAACTTTCAGTTGCTTGCTTTTTTGTCAGAAATTTCTTCACCATCTGCTGGTAATGGATCAGTAGTGTTCATACCCTCAAATGATCGAACTGCAAGCTTGCTTCTGATCTGATCCGAGAAAAGTATTCTGTAAGCTTTATAGGGCGCATCTCATTCCTCAAGATGAAATCCCCCGGGTGTCACTGGTTGCATTGTTGCATGATTTCCAATCTCCACGCGACATCAGAATTTGTACTGTGACTATGCTATGTGAATCTGAGCCTACCTGTCAATGGATTGAACGCTTTGCTTAGATAAGTTACTCTGTGCAGTTGTTTTCAATATCTGCAAGGCTTGACATGAAAGCTTACCTTTTTGAGACCTACTTCCGTATCTGCTGGTGATGGATCAGTAGTTCTCATACTCTTTTTGGATTGAATCGAAAGCGTGCTTCTGATCTGATCTGAGAATGGTGTTGGGTGAACTTTATAGGTTGCAAACCCGAGTTTTGGGGGCATTTCATGTCTCACAGGATGGAATCCTGTTCTGAGCGATCTGAGACTACTGCATGTGGCATCGGAATTTGTTCTGTGACTTCGTCACTGTGCTATGTGAATCTGACCTATTCCAATGCTCCAAACACAGAGGTTGGATGCCCTGATCCACCACCAGATCCAATAATCATTAATTGATCATGGATCGAAGGCATTTTGTTTTCTTGTATTATTAAATCTTACTATATAGGTTTTTTATCGCAAACTTTTCTTTAGAGAAAAGGCAAGCTGCTATATTCTCTTCAACTTTTGGGCAAATTTTAATTGGATTCCTAAACTTCAAATTATCTGACTTGATTAATATTTCAATCAACTCCTTTACCAGCATGGTTACAGAAATATCTGATTTGTAAACCTTTGCTATTCAAAGTCCAAGTAAAGGCCCTTTTTTTTTTTTGAATCATAACAATCACATAATTTTTCTTGTTCACACATTCATGATAGTTATTGATAGACAATAATAAATAAAAACTAATCATAAAATTTGATTAAAATGTTTATTGAATTTTAAGAAGTCAACAAGGATTAAAAATTGCTCAAGAGTTCAATGACCAAAGAAAAAAAGGGCTAATCCTCTGCCATTTAAAGTATTTAAGAAAAAGTATATATATTTGTTATTGACCAAATACAATTTTTTTACATTTACACAATTATGAATAAAATTATGCTAATAAAAAAAGGATTTTTAATGTATTTTACTCTTTTTTATTTTGTCTTTCATCCTATTCAGAGCCTGGCTTCACATTTATTGTCCCAAATCATATATCTTGCACACGCCACAAACGAAAAGCGAACACCAAATATATGGATGTCAGCACGAAGCAAAAGATGAAAACGAAGAACATAGTTTGAATGCAGAAAAAGAGATCCATTTTGCGATATAACCCATAAAATTTACTTCTTGGATGTACAGGTAGTAACTACAACTGTGCAGCATGATCATTCTACACTTCTACAATAGATGTCGACAAAAAGAGAAGTATTTACGGTTCTCCGACCTGTTTCTTTTTTACCTGTGCATGATTCAACGGTGTTTGATATGACTTCTATGACTGTCCAAGTTCAGATGGAATGGGCAGCTCCTCCGCTCTGGAGTGTACTTAATGCTGTTATCGATGATGATGCATCAATATCACTGGCAGCAGTTGCGGGAAAAGTCCAACTGAGAAGTGCCATCCCTCACCCATGAAGTTGGCCTAGTGAGCAGTAGAAAGTGTCCGAAAGAAGCAACGTAGATGGAGGATATTAAATTTTTTATGATGTGAGATCAAATTAAGTTTTCTTGAGCTATCTTCAATCCAAATTCAAATTTACTTATATATTTTATATAAATTTTGAAGATTTTCTCTCATCTCTTCTTTTCATCCATCTAGAAGAAATTCAGTTGTAATTAAAGTATTTTCTCACATTCTTTCTCATTAAAATCTAATTTTCATGATTCCTTTTCACCGTAAAAGAATATTTTCGTAATTAAATTTCTTATCTTCGAAGGCAGATCTAGAAATCCAAAAATATATGGACATCAATGGTAAATTGGATCATAAAACAAGTTTGGATCATCTACTGCCTTGATAAAGCCACATGCATGCATCTCACAATCTCATGAAGACTTTGGGTTCTTCTCTTCCTCAGCTTGTCTGTGGTGTTCTGGTGAATTGCTCTATAACTAGAAGTATTGGCTTTGTTTGGAGAGTCTTGCGTTCCAAATGTGCTGCAAAGTGTGTTTCATGGCCAGTGCCAGGATTCTGATGGTGTGCAATCAATTCATTCATTTGGGAGTACTTAGATTGAGGAACACAAAGGAACAGACAACTCCTTTTCAACAAAACAAATGCTAAGGTTGGGCCTATTAGTACTTTGGAGTTGGCTTCATTTAGGTTTAATGATTCAAGTCTTCAATGATCTATTTGCTTGACTTGATGGAGTAGTCTCGCTTAGGCATTAGAACAGAAGAAGCTCATGCTGGGGCAATGATCTGAGGAGGTGCAAGCAAAAAAAGATTTTTTTATGGTCACCATGGTAAATGCTGATATAAAGGTTGGAGAGGAATATCCAACCTTCGGCCTTGTACATATATGCTCATAGTTGAGCTGCATGTAAGCATAGTTGGGCACAATTATTCTCCAATTTATAGCCCCATATCAACAGTTTTGCTCATGATATAGTGCATTAGGATGGATTATACTATTTCTTACCATGTTAACCTATCATAAGAATATTGCTACTAAAGTTGGACTTCAATAGGGACAACAGTTCTAGTAAGCCACATTTTCAAAGCCACCACAGAGATATCAGAGTCATCAAATAGTCTGATGGATTTTTCAGAGTCTGGGTTGAGGTTGATGTTGTTCCAATAATCAAGTTGCTAAACAAGGAAGAGCAACCTCCTTGGAATGCTTTTCAACATTGCTAGAGAAGTTTTTTTTTTTCTTCCAATCGTGGATAAATTTTTTGAATATAAAATTTCCCACACTTGTAGAAAGGGAGACAGATATCCTAATTGGTTAGCTCTTTTTTTTTTTGGCTAAAATCAATAAATGTAATAAAATGACAGTTATTTTTTTAAAATTATTTTGCCAAAATGAACATATTCAAGTAATTTTTTTTAATGCAAAAATTTTCCAGCTCTGGAAGGACAATAGGCTTCTAAAACTAAATCAATTTTTTAGCTCTGATGAACAGTCAGGCTGGCTGCCACTAGTTTAGGACAAGGTGTGAAGTGCCATCAGCGTTCACTTGCTTCCTGTGTTGAAATCTAAAGTGCCAGAGGAAATGGAGACAGTAGGCAAACTTGTCTGCTTTTAACGGTGGATTAGATAAAATAACCATTTCTGAAATCTATATACTTAGTGGTGATCGATCATCTGACAGTACATGATAGTTGTGCCTTTTAGTTCAGTGATGATAATACAGTAGACACTGACTCACTCTCTACGCTTGACATGCTATCGAGGTGTCCTTGAAGTGAAAGAAATTTGCAGGTTGGCTGCATAAGCTTCTTCTTTCTGTACCGTAAGTAGTATAAAAATGATATCTTGATCATGTGAAGTGTAACAGTTTAGTTTAGTATCACATTGACATATTATTATTAAGTTGATGATATTTTGGGATGATGAAATAAAAAAATGAATTAGTTATTTAATTAAATTAAATTATAGTAATTGGTTTTACAACTAACCTAGTATTTATATATTGTGAATGACCCGACTAGAAAACGAGACTACCCTTGAAGGGGCTTAATGACATGCTATAGTATGAAATTTTGTTAAGGCTTGATTTTGGGATAGGATGATCTTTGATGAGGACAAGACCTTAAGTAGAGAAAATTACCATTTCAATTTAGTTTCATATTGAAAGTAGATAAAAATTTATTGACTTATAAAGACATAATGAGTATACTATTATTAATTTAATTTAAATATTTTATTATAGTTATCATTAGTTACTCGGTCACATTTTAAACATAGCTACAATTCCATTGAGTGTTAATAATAGCTATAATTTGAATTTTAAACATATTTAAACACGATAGCTAGTTCTATATTATGTTGGTGTTATCATTAGCTGCTCTGTCTTATCATATTGTTCTCAAAAAATATCCATGTGATTTATGTTGAATGTCAGATTTTAATGATGAAACCAATTGATAAGTTATGATCTAATCTACGTTTTGAGTGACGCAGGACTAGCTTCGATCAAGAAAAGACAAATTGATTAAAGTAGGAGGAATCAAATGTTAGGCCAAAGTGAAACATATCAAAAGATTGAACATCGAGTCGGATGATCGATCGATGTATCGACAAAAGACTTCAGACGATGAGTTCGGGCATTGAGCTAAGAAGAGCAGACATTGCGCCAAGGAGATCGGAGTTGTAGAGTCAACATGCCGATTGGGCAATAGGTCACAAGAGAGGACGATGCATCGAAGGATCGGATGAAACGCCGATGAACTAATGACATGCCAGACAACATAAGATTCATGCTTATAATAATTTATCTAGATCGAAGTAATTTAGGGGGCTAATTGAGTTAGTTTTAATATAATTAGACTAACTCAATTAGGAGTCCATTGGGCTTAAGTTAGGGCTACATTGGGCCAACAGAAAGGCCTAATTAATGAGCCAAAAGGTAGATCAGGAGGTGGTACCACTAGACCAGGCGGTGGTACCGCCCAATGTCAAAGCAGACTGGGTGGTGGTACCGCTAGGGTTGTTGAGTCTTAGATTTTGATGATGAAACTAATTGATAGTGTTATATTATCTAATTGTGTTTTGAGTGATGCAGGTCTACTCGATCAGAATTAGACAGTTGGCACAGGATGAATCAGCGTTGCGCTAGAGGAAATCACGTCAGTATATTGGACGTCGTGCCGGAGGTCCGATCGATAATCGGTAGAAGGTTTCAGACATCGGGCATCGGGCCAAGAAGTGTGGTGTTACGCCAAGGAGATCGGGATTGCGGAGGTCAACCGTCGATTGAGCAACAGGCCGCAAGAGAGGACGGTGCGCCGAAGAACTGGACGAAGCGCTGACCAATGACGTGCCAGGCAATAGGAGATTGATTCGTATAACTAACTAGATTGAAATAGAGTTAAGGTTTACGTGTGCAGGATTAACTACGATAACGATGAAGATATAAAGCGAAACAAAGTGTTGGAGTCAAGTGCAATGGAATTGCTAGGAGTTCGAGAGTTCGACAGAAGTCCAAAGATTCGTCGGGAGTGCTGCCGGAATTGGTCGAGAATGAGTAGGGAGCTTACCAAACGGTTTTCAGAAGTTCATTGGAAAGATTCGTTGGAAGTTCTCGGAGCTCACCGAGAAAGATCGGAGCTTGCCGAAGAAGCTCGTCGAAACTTGCCAAGATCATCATGAAGTCCAGGAGCTTGCCGGGAGTCACAAAATGGTGTCCGAGGGTTCGTCGGAAGACCGTCAGAAGTTCGACGGAAGCTCGCCAAAAGAAGTCTTGACCTTTTGGACTTTGTATTAGCTTAGAAAATATCTTTAATTTCATAGTTAGCATATAATTAGGGTTAAATTAAGGAGGTAATCCCTTTAACCCTGTTAGGGGCCAATTAGGCTCATACCTGGATAGGTTTGGGCCGGATGAAAAGCCCAAACAAGGTTGTTGAACCCTATCTAGCGGTGGCACCACTAGAATAGGGTGATGGTACCACCTGGGTTCAGTCTTCCAGGTGGTCTAGGCTATGTTACCACCCTGGGGCAGAGTGCTTGAGCGGTGGCACCATTGGCTAGGCGATGGTACATTTACTTTCTCATAATTTACATTTCAGTAAACCATCTTCACTTGTTGCTCCATTTCTTCATCTCTAAATGCTTATAAGTTAAATATGTTTTCGATACGCTTTGATCGAAATTGATTTTTTATCGAAATGTGATTTTATCCTATGAAGTTTTCAACATACGAACTTGTTTGAATCGCCGAAATTTTTTGTTATTAACCACTGCACTAATTCACACCCTCCCCCCCTCTTAGTGCCGCTCTAGATCCCAACAAAGATAACCTAGGATTAGATTGGTTTTGGCTCCAAGTTTGAATATATTTGGGGTTTATAAATACCTCTCTCATCCCTACTTAGAATACATAAGAACTGAGAATAAAAAGAGAAAAAACGCTGCAGTAATTGCATGAAAATTCCTCCCCTCTAGCTCTAAGTTTTGGTTAAGTTTAAGAGAAGGGTGAGTAGGGTTTTAAAAGTTATCTCCTAAACATGTAAAAAGGAGAAAGGGTTATAAGAGGGTAATTGGTCTTCGCCTATTAAAGGAAGATTGTTAGTGGAAGATGGTGGCCTCGAGTGAAGAGGAATTGTGAGTAGACGTAGGTCGGGATGATCGAATCATTATAAAATTAATTTACATATCTTTCTTTACTGTTTACTTTTACTGTAAACTACTCTACACGATCATTATTCTCTTACGAATGCTTTCAAGTTAAACATCTTTCCGATACGGCTTTCATCGAAATGAAAGTTTTCATATCACCGACGATTTTATCATAAGCACTAATTCACTTACCCCCCACCCCCTCTTAGTATTGACTTGATCCTAACAATTGGTATCAGAGCTATGTTTTTCTCATTTGGTTTAACACCAAAGAGAAATATTTTTTTTTTTTTTCATTTTTCAGAATCTTTTTTTCATTCATCTATGTTATATAGGGACTACTACGTGTTAAAAAAAAAAAAATGTCTTGCTTACTTTAAATTTGAATTTATGGAATATTATCGAAAATGATTTTTAAAAGTTTTTCAAACTAATGAATGAATGGAATGATTTGGAAAAGAAGATTTTTTCGTTAAATACAAAAGCGATGAATACTTTATTTTATACTTTGCATAAAAACGAATTTAATCAAATTTCTATTTGTGAAACTGCATATAAGATTTAACATACTTTTGAAGTCACACACGAAAGCACAAGTAGAGTTAAAGAATTAAAAATTAATCTTTTGATGCATGATTTTAAATTATTTCGTATGAAACCAAACGATACCATTAGACACATGTACACCTGGTTTACGAATATTATCAATGGTTTAAAAAGTTTTGGTAAATATTTTTCTAATCTCGAACTTGTAAACAAAATACTAAGATAAGATCTCTTCCAAAAAGTTGAGATCCGAAAGTACCGACTATACAAGAAACAAACGGCATGAGTAATTTTCCTATTGAAGAACTTATTAAGTCATTAATGACCTATGAGATATCATATTTAGAATATGATAAACATGAGAACCACCTTCCAAAGAACATGAAAGATATGACATTGAGAATCAAAGAATATCACTTTAGTGATAACTCAAGTGATGATGATGACTTTGAACTTCTCACTATAAAATTTAAAAAATTTATAAAACAAGAAAGTAAGAACAAAAATAAACTTTAAAAGAAAAAGTTGCCAAAAAGAAAGAAAACACTCAAGGATGAATCGAGTACATCCGAAGACGAAGTAGCAAACTACGCTTTGATAGCTTTCGACAACAAGGTAAGTGACTCAATCAAAATCCCTTTACTTTACTATGAAATTACTTGATATATTTCATGAGTTGTTTTTAAATTAGTTAATAAAAAATATAAAATTTATCATGTTTTTCTTTCTAGTGATTTTGAAAAATTAAAAAAAAGGAGCATGACATTTGCATGTTAATTCTTTACACTAAGTATAAAGAGTTAGAATCATATTTAAAAGAAAATATATTATCATTAGAATTAAAATGATAAATTGAATCTTTTCATTAAAGATGTTTTATTTTAATGTATTATGCTATTAATCTTTATCATGATAAAATATTTTTTTTAGTTTAAATAATGATGCATGGATTTGGCTTAAAAGATAAAGACATGCTCGTATGAAATCAATCACTAAAAGAAGAATGATTTTTTTCTTTGAAAATTTCACTATCTCTATCTTTTCAAATTTTTTTTTCAATGAGAGATAAAGCGATGAATCTATGTATACTATTATTTATGAATCTCTTGAACTATGAAAGCGATTTTGATGATTTAAATTTGAATGAGTTTTATCATAATCATGATATTGATTTCTCGAAACTTATAACATGAAATCTTTTATGAATCAAGATCTCCCATTATGTGTTCTCGTATCATTCCTTCTCATTATTTAAAAGGAGATTTATCAAAATGAATTATGATTTTTCTTTTAATTACAACTTCATCTTGATTTGAATGAGTTCCATTCAAATCTTACACTTGTTACTTGAGATTTTTTTTTTGAATCGTGATCCTAATAATTTGATATTTTCTTTATATGAATCAAAATCTCTTATCTTTATTCTCGTATAACTCTCTCATTATTAAAGAGAATAATTTTCCAAATGAATCATAATGTTTCCTTATTTCTTTTTAATACTCACAACTTGAAATTATGTGCTTTGATAGTTGGAACATTGTATGCATAAATTAATTTTTCTTCTATGTTTCAATACTCCTCTATATTTGTAATTTATATACCTCATGATATGATGATATAAATTTATTAATTTTTGTAATGGTTAGAGCATTGATGTAAAAGAAAAATTGTATTCTTTCCTTCTTTTTAATAATGACAAAGGGGGAAAAAGACTTGCTAAATTGAACATTGCATAGGAAGAAAAAATTACTAAACCTGCACATATCAAGAAAGGTAAAATTGCTAGCTTGCAAAGAAAGACAAAACTTGCTAGCTTGTAGTTCTCAAAAGAGAAGAAAGAATTTGTTAGCATGAACATCGTAAAGAGAAGTAAAAAAGTTGCTATCTCAAGAGAAGCAAAAAATTTTGTTTAACTTTCATATCTCTAAAACCTAGCTTGCATGTTCTAAAGTTATGTAAAACTTGCTAAATTACTAGCTTGCACTTCTCAAAAGAGAAGAAAGAACTTGCTATCTTGCACGTCTTAAGTGAAGCAAAACTTGCTAGCCTTCATACTTCAAAGAGAAGTAACACTTGCCAATTTATTAGCTTGCATGTTGTAAAGGGATGAAAATTTTACTAAATTGCTAGCTTGTATGTTGTAAAACTTACATATCTTAAAAACATGCTAGATGCACTTTTCCTTTTTGTTGATGATAAAGGCGGAGAAGTTATATGATGATTATGCATGGAATGATGTATTATGCATGAAATTCTCATGATTTTATAAATTCAAATGTTCTATCAATATGACATATTGATAGGGAGAGTTTAGTTTAAACTCCATCATCAATTGGTTATCATCATCAAAAAGGGGAAGATTATTGAATCTCGAATTTTGATGATGAAACCAATTGATAAAATTATGATCTAATCTACGTTTTGAATGACGCAGGACTAGCTTCGATCAAGGAGAGACAAATTAATTAAAGTAGGAAGAATCGAACGTTAGGCCGGAGTGGAACATGTTAAAAGATTGGACGTCAAGCCGGAGGATCGGTCAACATATTGGCAGAAGACTTTGGATGATGAGTTCGGGCATCGAGCCAAGAAGAGCGAACATTCCGCCAAGGAGATCGGAGTTGCAGGATCTACATGTCGATTAGACAATATGCCACAAGAGAAGACGATGCACCGAAGGATCGGACAAAGCATCGATGAATCAATGACATGCCGAACAATATAAGATTCATACTTATAATAATTTATCTAGATCAAAGTAGTTTATGGGGCTAATTGAGTTAGTTTTAATGTAATAATGCTAACTCAATTAGGACCCATTGGGCCTAAGTTAAGGTTGCATTGAGCCAAAAGAAAGACCCAATCAGTGACCTAAAAAGTGAGTCAGGCGGTGGCATTGCCAAAACAAGCGGTGAAATCGCTAGTGGCTCAGTCTCCAAGACAATCTCCGAGACTGTGTCAAGCGATGGTATCGCCAAATTAGGCAATGGTATCGCTAAATTAGGCGATGGTACTGCCTAGTGTTAGGGTAGACTGGGTAGTGGTACCGCCTAGTGTCAGGGTAGACTGGGCAGTGGTACCGCCCAGCACTGGCGATGGTATCGCTGCTAGTCATATGTGCCCTACAAGCCAATCATATGAGTGATAGCACTTGTGATTTGATATGCACTCTTTCTTTTTGCTCAATACTTTATCTTGCGTGTTGCATATATTGTGATATCCTTGGATCTATGCAATGGGAATCGATTCGTGATGAAATCATGATAATGAGACCGATTCACCTTTAAACATAGACCCTAAATAATCCTGGTCATAGGTTACTCAAGAGGGACATCGAGACAACCAGATAGACTGGTGTGATGTATACTCGTCCATATGATGGAGGTGGGTGGTCTCATAGCTACTCATGTGGGGACACTAAGGGTACAGTGCAGGTGCTCATTGGGGAATAAGTTCACTAATTGATCCGCTTACGGAATGCTGGATGGTTACTGATGCGGGAGCATCCGAGACTACTAATCAATCCTTAAGTCCTGAGCTGATTCCTTCGGCAAAACAAACACTATCGGTACTTATTCATGCCAAAACTAACTTCGGTTACAACTTACTTCGGTGGGATAAGGAATGATGATACCAATATCAAAATTCGTTGCTAATTGATGCTATATCAAAGGGGAGTTATTCAGGATAAGTTCCAAAGTGATTTAATGCTCTTTGGAAGTAGATATTTGCTGGTTATTGTTAGTGAACGAATTTTATCTTCTAGTCTTGTTAGTCTTTATTGTTTGGGTAGTTCCCATGTTATTTTTTTGAGTCTAATATCTATATAATGAGACATATTCTCATTTGTAAGGGCACTGGTTGAATGAATGAAAATTCCTCTTGTGAGTTGAATTTTATCTCGATTCTTTATCCAACATCGTTGGTGGTGAATCAAACAGTTCTTTATCCTTGGCCGGTGGAATTTCCTTTAAGCCTTGGTGGTGAACTACAATTATCTCGGTCCTTTTTTTTTCTTGATTGGTGGCTTTTGGAATCGGGTCAATCCGATCTGCATCAAGGAAGTTACGCCCCTTTTCCCGAAATCGCGCAGTCCTGAAATTTTCTATTAGTCACTCACGCCGCGCATCAAGTTGGTATCGAGCTCAAGGTTGAACTTATCTTGAGTGATTCCTTTGTGTTGTTATCTTCTACTTACCATGGGTGACGAACAAGTTCCACGAGGCTTGACTTTGGAGCAAGCGCATGACTTAAGGCGAGATCGTGCTATAGAGAATCTCCAAAGGCAAATGGAGCGAGTTCTCAATCTCCTAGAGAACCCGAAGAGACAAGAGTAACCAGCAAGGCGTCTCGATGATTAGCGACACCATGACGAATCAGATTCGCATCACAATTCTAATGATGATTCTGATTCCGCTGGAGGCAACTCTAGTGCTCCTTAGCACCGAGTTCGGAGAAGAAGAAGAAGAAGATACCATGAGAATGATCGTGAGATTAAAGCAGATGCACTTGAGTTCGAGGGTAGTCTCAATCCTGACAACTTTGTTGATTGGCTCCTTGCCATTGAACGAGTTTTTGACTTCAAGTCATACTCGGATGAGAAGAGGTGCAAGGTCGCTGTTTTGAAACTCACTAAATATGCTTCTCTATGATGGGAGAATTTAAAGCATCAACGAGCTAGAGAAAAAAAAAGCCGAATCAAGTCTTGGGATAAACTCAAGAAACTTATGAAGAAAAGGTTCTTGCCCGATACCTATAAGCAAGATCTGTTTCTCAAGTTGAATTTCCTAAGACAACAAGGGATGAGTATTGAAGAATATATTCGTGAGTTCGAACAACTCATGATAAGATGCGAAGTTCCAGAAGTTCCCGAGCAAACCATCGCTCGATTCCTTGGTGGCATGAATCGGGAAATTGCTGATTTGGTTGAACTTCAGCCTTATTGGTCCTTCGAAGATCTAGCAATGAAGGTTGAGAAACAACTAAAGAGTAGCAATAGGTTTTCTTCCAAAACCTCCTCGAAGGGGACATCCTACTTTAGGGGTGCTTCCTCAAGCAAATATGAAGGTGTTTCGTCAAACGCTAAGGGTAAAGAGAAGTTGGTGGAACCCATCAAAGAAACCAACAAGAAAGTTGATGGTGACACAAGGAAGTGTTTTAAGTGTCATGGCTATGGGCATTTGCAAGCTAATTGTCCAAATCGGAGAGTTATGACTCTTCAAGAAATTGAGAAGATCGATTTGGAACTTCAAGAGGCCAACGATGAACATGACCGTAATGATTACGTGAAGAATCCAGAATATCGTTGAAAAAGGTGATGATGGTGAGTTGTTGGTGATACGTAGAGCATTACATGCTGAGATATCTCGAAGAATGAGCAAAGGAGAACATCTTCCACACCGTTGCACTATTAAGCGGGAAGGTGTGTATGATGATTATCGATGGAGGAAGCTGCACAATGTCGCCTCGACAACCATGATTGAAACTGAAGCTACCAACATCAAAACATCCTCAACCTTACAAGCTTCAGTGGCTTAGCAAAGGAAGTGATGTGAAGGTAATCAAACGAGCCCTTATATCATTTTCCATTGGGAAGAATTATCAAGATGAAGTTCTATGCGATATTATTCTTGTGGATGCTTGTCACTTGTTGTTAGGTAGACCTTGGCAATATGATAGAAAGGCTGTACATGATGGGCATAAAAACACATACTCTTTTCACAAGGAACGAAAGTGCATTACTCTTGAATCTTTGAAACCTAGCATGA
Organism: Musa troglodytarum; assembly: GCA_023547065.1. Lineage (NCBI taxonomy): Eukaryota > Viridiplantae > Streptophyta > Magnoliopsida > Zingiberales > Musaceae > Musa > Musa troglodytarum. The sequence goes on along the minus strand of CP097509.1, from coordinate 28,746,512 downwards.
TACATCGAAATCAACCTGGGAAGGGAAACACTAGTAAGGAAAATCTCTTCTTGAGTGAAACATAGGTTAAGAGAGCCATTACCAAACAGAAAAATGTATTTGCTTTGCTTATGGTTGAGAAAAGAGTGAGAAAGAGAGACCTATACATCCAATGCATTCCTTGTTAAGAGACTTTGCAGATGTGTTCCCCGAAGAATTGCTATCTGGATTACCTCCAATAAGAGGTATTGAGCACCAAATTGACTTGCTGCCCATTGCCCCTCTACCAAACAAAGCAGCATATAGATGCAACCCGGAGGAAACAAAGGAGTTGCAAAGACAAGTCAATGAACTTATTGACAAGGGATATGTTCGAGAAAGTATGAGCCCATGTTATTCGGCTCTACTCGTACCAAGAAGGATGGAACATTCAAAATATGTGTGTCGATAGCGAGCCATCAACAACATCACTATTAAGTACAGGTATCCTATACCTAGACTTGATGATATGCTTGATGAATTATATGGTTCTCTTGTGTTTTCGAAGATAGATTTACGAAGTGGCTATCACCGAATCCGAATGCGAAAGGAGATGAGTGGAAAACAACTTTCAAGACTAAGGGAGGTTTATATGAATGGTTGGTTATGCCATTCGGACTTTCTAATGCTCCAAGTACGTTCATGAGGCTTATGAACGAGGTTCTTCGTTCCTTCATTGGTCGATTTGTTGTTGTATACTTTGACGATATCCTTGTTTATAGTCAAAGCGAGGAGGAGCATATTTCTCATTTGAAATAGGTCTTTAAAGCCTTGAGAGAACAGAAGCTTTATGCCAAAATGGTGAAGTGTGAGTTCTTCTCTTCCAGCATTATATTCCTTGGATATGTGGTTTTTGAAAGATGGAATTTCCGTTGATCAATTGAAAGTGGATGCAATGAAAACCTGGCGGTTCGAAATCCATCACCGATGTAAGGAGTTTTCATGGCCTTGCTTCTTTCTATCGTCGTTTGTGAAGAACTTCGTACAATCATGGCCCCTATCACCGAATGCATGAAGAAGGGTTCTTTTGAATGGACAAGAGCTGCTCATGCCACTTTTGAACTCATCAAACTGAAGCTATGTGAGTCCCCCGTTCTTGCCCTTCCTAATTTTGATAGAGTATTTGAAGTTGAATGTGATGCAAGTGGAGTTGGCATTGGAGCTGTTCTTGTTCAAGAACAAAGGCCATTGGCATATTTTAGTGAAAAGTTAACCGATTCGAAGAAGAACTACTCAACTTATGATAAGGAGTTCTACGCCATTGTGAGAGCTCTTGATCATTGGAGTCACTATTTAAGGCCTAAACAATTTGTACTTCATTCGACCATGAGGCTTTGAAGTTTATTAGTGGCCAACGCAAGCTCAACTCAAGGCATGCCAAATGGGTAGAATTTCTTCAATCCTTTTCTTTCGTTTCGAAATATAAACCTGGCCATACTAATGTTGTTGTGGATGCTTTATCAAGAAGATACTCTATGCTTGCTGTTCTTGATTCTAGAATTCTTGGTTTTCAATCCATGAAAGAACTATATTCTGAAGACCCGAGTTCTCTACTATTATCGATAGTTGCAAACATGGAATTCAAGGTACATATTCTGTCCAAAATGGTTTTCTTTTCAAGGAAATCGATTATGTGTGCCAAGAGTTCATTTAGAGAATTGTTGATCCGAGAAGCACATGGTGGAGGTCTGGCTGGTCACTTCGACATGAACAAAACTCTTGAAATCCTTCAAGAGCACTTTTATTGGCCAAAGATGAGTGGAGACGTACATGCTATCATCTTGAGGTGTGCAACTTGTCAAAGAGCAAAGAGTCATTTCCACCAAGGGCTGTATACTCCCCTTCCAATACCATTACAACCTTGGGAAGATGTGAGCATGGATTTTATTGTGGCTCTTCCAAGAACTCAAAGGGGAAAAGATGTCATTATGGTGGTTGTTGATCGGTTTTCTAAAATGGCCCATTTTATTCATTGCCACAAGACGGATGATGCATCTCATGTGGCTGATCTTTATTTCAAGGAGATCATTCGCCTTCATGGAGTACCAAAGACCATTGTATCTGATCGTGATTCTAAATTTTTAAGTTATTTCTGGAAGACCTTATGGAGAATGCTTGGAACTGGACTTCTATTCAGCACCACTTGTCATCCTCAAACCGATGGCCAAACGGAGGTAACCAATCGCACTCTCACTCGTTACTTGAGGAATGGTTAGTAAATCCCTAAAAGATTGGGATTTGAAGCTTGCACATCTTGAGTTAAACATAATCGATCGCGAGTTATACTCTTTGGTCGATCACCCTTGAATGTGTATGGAATCAATCCGCTCACACCGATTGATTTAATTCCTATTCCATCCAATTCACAAGTGAACTTTGATGGCAAAAGCGAGCTGAATCAATAAAAAACTCCATGGCAGATTCAGTAAGATCAGAAGGCTAACGAGTCTTATAGGAAGAAAGCTAATAAACATCGGAGGAAGACCCATTTCCAACCAGGTGATCTTGTGTGGTTACATTTAAGGAAGGAAAGATTTTCTTCTCAGTGGAAGAATAAGCTTATGCCCAGAGCTGATGGTCCATTTGAAGTTCTCGAGAGAATTGGCGAAAATGCTTATAAGATTGATCTTCCGGAGAATATGGAGTTTGGCAACTTTTAATGTAGGTGATCTTTCTCCTTACTTGGACGATGATGACTTGTCGGTTGAGGACAAATCTCAAACAACCGGGAGAATGATGCGGGAGCATCCGAGACTACTAATCAATCCTTAAGTCTGGTGATTCCTTGGCAAAACAAACACTATCGGTACTTATTCATGCCAAAACTAACCGGTTACAACTTACTTGTGGGATAAGGAATGATGATACCAATATCAAAATTCATTGCTGATTGATGCTATATCAAAGGGGAGTTATTCAGGATAAGTTCCAAAGTGATTTAATGCTCTTTGGAAGTAGATATTTGCTGGTTATTGTTAGTGAACGAATTTTATCTTCTAGTCTTGTTAGTCTTTATTGTTTGGGTAGTTCCCATGTTATTTTTTTGAGTCTAATATCTATATAATGAGACATATTCTCATTTGTAAGGGCACTGGTTGAATGAATGAAAATTCCTCTTGTGAGTTGAATTTTATCTCGATTCTTTATCCAACATCGTTGGTGGTGAATCAAACAGTTCTTTATCCTTGGCCGGTGGAATTTCCTTTAAGCCTTGGTGGTGAACTGCAATTATCTCGGTCCTTTTTTTTTCCTTGATCGGTGGCTTTTGGAATCGGGTCAATCCGATCTGCATCAAGGAAGTTACGCCCCTTTTCCCGAAATCGCGCAGTCTTGAAATTTTCTATTCGGAGTCACTCGCCCACGCACGCATCAGTTACTGATACCTCACGTCAGACAGCGATTCCGTCATCCCAGTAGTGTATCTGGTCCTTAGAATTAAGACACCAAAGATGTCTTATATGAGTACTCCACTCTTTGATACCGGACTTATAGGTTTGGAAAGTCCCAGATCTAGTACAATCGGTTATTGTGAGTGGTAGCCAACCTTACGAGGGCTATTGAGTGTCAATAGAGGATCATCCGCTCTCGGTATCATGAAAGGAATATTCCATGTATTCTTGCTCGAACAAATCCTTGGCCAAAGTTATTCGGATTGAGAGAGAAAGAGTTCTCCGGGAGAATCCAATAAGAGTAAGACTCGAGGAGAGACCGTATGGGCCTGACAACACCATGCCCGATATAGTCTCTGGAATATTAGATGGATGAGGGACTATAGATACATGGTAACTAAGGAGAAATAGATCCAAAGGATTGGATTTCCCTGTATAGTCTGGGGGCTGCGGCGTAGTGGCCTAGTACCTCCGCAATCAATGAGTTGGGTGAATTATTATAGAGATAATAATTCACTAAGTCAGAAGGAGTTCTGATAAGTATGACTCATGGCCAGCTCGATATTGGGCATAGAGTGTCACATACATATGGTAGGTGTTGCGAGGAGTAGAGGTTCGGATATGAGATATCCGCTGGAGCCCCTATCTTATTGGATATCCATTAAGCCCCTGAATTCTTGGATCCTAAGATGAGATCCAATAATTACTAATAAAAGATTATTGGGTAGAGACCCACTAATCCAAGAGGCTTGGGTAATTGGATAAAGATCCAATACCCAACAGGGCAAGATCCATTAGGGTTTACAAGGGGCCTCTATAAATAGGAGGGAACCAAAGCTCTATAGGCTGGGGGTTCTTTTGGTAGCCACTTTTTGTTCTCCTCTCTCTAGAGAGGAGCATCGTCGCAATCCCTACCGTGTGAATACCACTAGAGAGGAGGACGCTTGACCTTCTTCATCCTCTCCTACAGATCTGTAGGGATTCAAGGATATACAATCTCCTTAGGTATTTTCTTTTACATATGTAGTTTTCACGGATTTATTTTTGACGCACCAATCTTCGCACGACGATAGAACCTTTCTACGAAAAATCTGTGATTTTGTTTTTTATTCTTTCGCTGTGCATGAGATGTCGCCCCATAGGATTTTCCAACAGTGGTATCAGAGCCAAGTTGTTCGTGCGAAGATCGGATCTTAAACTACGTGTGTTGTGATTTAAAACAGTTTTTATCATCAAAATCATTGACGCAAAAGGTGAGGAAGGGCAGCAAGTGTTGCTGCCCTTGCTACACTCGCACAGCGATCGTAAGGCTGCTTGCAGCCTTGTTGCCTACGGCGACAGGTGGCCGACGACCTGTTGCCTGCCTGTAAGGCACGGGCAGAGGCACCCGCAGTGGCAGCGCAGCCTACGGGGAAACGGGGCAGCGGCGCCCGCGAGGTCCCTACGGGCGACACTCGTAGTGGCAACGCTGTCTGTAGGGCAGCGACGCTTGCCCACGCGCGTGCGCGCAACGGCGCGCCGCGAGTGCGCGCCGGCGCGTGGTGGCGCATGGTGGCGGCCCGCCGGCGCCGCTAGGGTTTTCTAGGCAAAAGATATTTTTGCCCCTCGAAATTTCAGAAATTTCAAATTCTGCCTCTTTTGACAAAATGACCAAAATACCCCTCAGAATTTAGAAAATTCTTTGAATATCCCTATTTTTAGAAAAAAAAATATATATATTAATTAAATAATTTAATTAACTATTATTATTTATCTAGTAGTCCTATAAAATAATATATACATGTGATGTATGATGTGGACAGATGGCCATGGACTTGTGATGTGATGTGTGTACATATGATTATTATTATTGGAGCCTGTGAGCCTTTATTTTTCTCGTTTATTATCAGGCTTGCATGCCTGTAATTATATTGTAATTACATGAGGAGGTGTAATGGTAGTTGGACCCACGAGATCGAGACGGACGATCCAACGCATGGAGATGCTTTGAGATGCCAACGGAACCGACAAAGCGAGAAGGATGATCACAGGGCATGGAGATACGCCGAAGCACACATAGATCTTGATGTGAGTGATTGGGCCTACTAGCTCGGGCCTGATTACATTAGGATATGGTCCATGATCATCTGGTGTGATTACTCATATGATGTGTGATTGATTATACACCTACTAGATATGTATATATATATTTACATGCGATGTAGATATATATTAAATATGCATGTGTGTGACATATTTTGTTAGGAGACCAAATCAAAATCTCCTCTATTAATAATATTAAGTTGATAAACGTGAAGCAATTAGATTGACCCACGTGGCCTTCCATCGTTATAGGTATAAACCGATTCCCGATGTAGGTTGAGTTGGTCGAGTCCCTCGAGACTCACCTATATCACGTTTCGCTATCTTATCTACAATATAGAGATGTCACCGGTGACCTGAGGACATGGTATGCTTGGTCGAGTCCCTCGAGAGTATATCATTGAATCAGACTTATCTTGCAACGATGGTGATGACTTAACCGAATATCATGGTTGGTCGAGTCCCTCGAGGCCATGGTGGTTCGGAGGCCAAACAAGACAGGAATCACAAGGAGTTGTGATTGGCAAGAGTTGCCTACCTTTATGGGCTTAACATGATTGGTCGAGTCTCTCAAGGTTATGTTAAGACGTCAATTGGATCCCGATCTTCACTAGAAATCCACCGGGGGGTCTCCGATTCACATACCGGAGGGTGTTGTGTGTCTCATGAAAAATTAGTGGGAGTACATTAAGATAGAAGTCCTTATCTTAATTGTTTAATTTTTGTAAAGTTTGCATGTTATTTATTTCTACTACATCTTTAATTTTAGAAAAATATCGCTTTCAAATCCTTTACGTGGCATACTTGATGCCAATTGCCTCACTAGTCCAAATTATATGGATTGGCTTCGTAATTTGAGAATCATTCTCACGGCAGAGAAAATCGCGTACGTCCTTGATACAGTGATCTCTATGAAAGGATCTAAAAGGCACTAAGAGGGGGGGGGGTGAATTAGTGCAGCGGATTAAAATCGTACTTTTGAAACCGATTTTGCAAAAACACAAGTTCGTAGGAAGATTTCGATTTGGTGAAAGAGAACTTGAAAGTAATTGCTTACATAAAGGAAATAACTATGAACTAAACAACTTGTAGCCAAGTAATGAAATGATTCAAGAATGTAAACACTCACACATTTATGGACATAATGATGTATAGTGGTTCGATCAAATGACCTACATCCACTCTTGAAGCCTTTACGATGAGGCTCCGCTCTTCCACTAGCAAATCCTTTAAAGGGGAAGGACCAAACACACGTTTTACTACCCTTTACAAACGTTCACACTTGTACAAGATTTCTCAAGAAGAAGAAGAAGGTGAACACTTAGCAAGAACAAGACTTTTCAAGACTTTTCAAAAGCTCAAGACTAAGATTCTAACTCTCGAAAGGTGCCCTTTAATTTGAGAAAGAGGGTATTTATAGATCAAAGTGGATTCAAATTGGCTCCAAATTTGAAATCAAATTTGGGATTCCAGTTCTGAGTGTCGGTGCCACACTGTGGGCGGAGTGCCACACGCCTGTCGATCTGAAGTAGACTTATCACAGGTGACCACCTGCTGCCGGCGAGGCGGCGCTCACCGCTCGATCACAGTGGCGAAGCGTACCGCCCATTGATGGTTCCGCGCAGCTCACGATACCGGCTATAGTACCATGCCGCATTAGCATCGTTAGTCTTTATTTGGGCCAAAATCTTTGGCTGAGCGAACTTGGCCCCTTCTTGAGATTAAAGGATTAACACTCGTCTAACCCAAATTAATATGCTAACTATGAAATTAAAGGCATTCCTAAGCTATTACAAAGTCCGCAAGTCAAGTCTTCTTCCGTCGAGCTTCCAGCGAACTTCCGGCGGTCTTCCGACGATCCCTCGGAAACCATCCTGCGGACTCCCGGCAAGCTCTCAGACTCCACGATGATTTTGGTGAGTTCCCCCGAGCTTCTTTGGCAAGCTCCGATCTTTCTTGGCAAGCTCCGCGAACTTCCGACGAACCTCCCGGCAAACTTCCGAAAACCCTTTGGCAAGCTCCCTACTCGTTCTCGACCATTCGGCACTCCCAACGAATCTTCAGACTTCTATCGAACACTCAAACTCCCAATGATCCATCGCACTTGACTTCAACCTTTTGTTTCGCTTTGCATCTTCATCCTTATCGTAGTTACTCCTGCACATAAATAATAAACACTCTACTTTGATCTGAGCGATTATTACAACGAATTGACATTGATTTGGTACACGTCATTGGTCGGCGCCTCGTCAGATCCTTGGCACATCATCCTCTCTTGCGTCCGTTGCCCAATCGGCGATTAACCTCAAGTAATCCGGATATCGCCGGCGTAACACGCTCTTCTTGGCTCGATGCCCGACGTACGAAGCCTCCTGCCGATAGTCGACCGAACCTCCAGCTCGACATCCAATATCCTGACGTGATCACCTGCGGTGCAACGTCAATTCCTCCAACGTCAACTGTCTAATCTTGATCGAAAGTAGACCTGCGTAACTCAACACGTAGTTAGACCACAAATCACACTCAATTAGTTTCATCATCAAAATCCGAGATTCAACACTCTACGCCCGACGAAGGGGCAAGCGAGGATGAGATCGCTCGTTATGTGAAGTACATAGATGATTCCACTCTTGCTCAATGTTATATATTGGCCTTTATGACTATTGATTTACAGAGACAGCATGAAAATATGGATGCTAATTCTGTACTCTTGCATCTCCGCAAACTGTTTGAGGAACAGGGAAGAACTCAACGATATGAGATATCAAAGAATCTTTTCCATGCTAGGATGACTGAGAGGACACCGGTTCAAAACCATGTCCTTAAAATGATTGAGTAGATCAAGAAACTCACAGGTCTAGGAATAGTCTTAGAGGATAACCTATGTGTGGATCTTGTGCTTCAATCCCTACTAAATTTCTTTTCTCAGTTCATAATAAATTTTAATATGAACAAACTTGAGATGACCCTCCCAGAGCTCCTCAATATGTTGAGAGAAGCAGAGAGCACCATCAAGAAAGAGAAGCCTGTTCTCTACGTTGGTGAGACCAAAAAGAAAAGGAAGGCTGAGAATTCCCTTAAGAAGGGCAAGGGCAAGGGCAAAATGAGTAAGGCAAAGGTTGTCAAGAAAGATAATAATTCACTAAGTCAGAAGGAGTTCTGACAAGTATGACTCACGGCCAGCTCAATATTGGGCCTAGAGGGTCACACACATATGGTAGGTGTTACGACGAGTAGAGGTTCGGATATGAGATATCCGCTGGAACCCCTATCTTATTGGATATCCATTAAGCCCCTGAATTATTGGATCCTAAGATGAGATCCAATAATTGCTAATAAGAGATTATTGGGCAGAGGCCCACTAATCCAAGAGGCTTGGATAATTGGATGAAGATCCAATACCCAACAAGGTAAGATCCATTAGGGTTTACAAGGGGCCTCTATAAATAGGAGAGAACCAAAGCTCTATAGGCTGGGGGTTCTTTTGGTAGCCACCTTCTGTTCTCCTCTCTTCAGAGAGGAGCATCGTCGCAGTCCTTGCCATGTGGATACCGCTAGAGAGGAGGACGCTTGACCTTCTTCATCCTCTCCTACAGATCTACAAGGATTCAGGGATATACGATCTCCCTAAGTATTTTCTTTTACATATGTAGTTTCGCGGATTTATTTTTTATGCATCGATCTTCGCACGATGATAGAACCTTTCTATAGGAAATCTGTGATTTTATTTTTTGTTCTTCCGCTGCACATGAGATGTCGCCCCATAGGATTTTCCAACAACCGCTAGTACCTTAAAGACCCAGGATGAGATTGATTTTGGCTCTATGTTTGAATCCATTTGGGACCTATAAATACCCCTCTCATCCCTGCTCAAAATACACAAGAACTAAGAACAAAAAGATGAAAAATGTTATTGTAATTATATGAAAATTTCTCCTTTCTAGCTCTAAATTTTGGTTAAGTTTAAGAGAGGGGTGAGTAGGGTTGTAAAGATTATCTCCTAAACTTGTGAAAAAGAGAAAAGGTTGTAAGAGAGTAGTTGGTCTTTGCCCATTGAAGGAAGACTAGTAGTGGAAGCCAATAGCCTCGAGTGAAGAGGAATCGGGAGTGGACGTAGGTCGGGACAATCGAACCACTATAAAATCGGTTTGCACATCTTTCTTTGTTGTTTACTTTCACTGCAAACTACTTTACTTGATCATTACTCTCTTACGAATGCTTTAAAGTTAAACATCTTTCCGATACGATTTTCATCGAAACAAAAGTTTTCATATCGTCGGTGATTTTATCGTAAGTACTAATTCAAACCACCACCACCCTCTTAGTGCTGACTTGATCCTAATAATTTAAAGTTTTAATTATTAATTAATAGGATTAACCAAAATGATATATACACTGATTTTTAGCTTTTATAAGAAAATAAATTGAATATATAGGGAAAAATGAAAAAATCACTTATGTTGGAAGTATGCATCTATCTATATAATGCTCATCATGGAGTTAACTGTTCACCTAATAGTGTCTCCATCCAATCCAAAAAGCATTGGCTTCTTATCCCATCAATGTTTAGGCCACTGTCCCTGCCACATGTGGTAAGCTCTCATGACATCTATGAAATAAATGTCTATCTTTATGAATTTAAATCTGATTTTTGGTGAATATTGGGTCATTGGTTGTTTGACTAACCCCACAAGCTTTTGACGAAAAATGCTATTGGTTTGATCTTTATGTCTCTATTGTGGCAGATATGCTCACTGAACCCACTCTATCTGATCTGAGTCACCTGCATATTGGTGTTCTTATCTTGTTCTTTCAATTTTCTTTTCTTGGATCCACTCAAGCTGGTCTGAATCAGCCGCACTCTTTTGTTGTTCATGTTTTCTTTAAATTTGTTTCCCCTCAATCCAGTCAAGCTGATCTCAATCAGCTGCATTCTTTTTTTTTTTTTTTTGTATTATTTCATGTGAATTTTTTTCCTTGAACCCACTGAAGCTGATCTGAGTTAGTTGCTGCACCTTTTTTTGTCGTTTCACGTTCTTTGATCGAATGAGTCACTTTTAATCCACTGAAGTTTATCTGAATCACTATATCACTTAAACTGCATCAATCAAAAATTATTTTGAATCTACATTGTTAATTACTGCTTCGGTTGTCTATCTTGTCAGCAGATTTATGGAGTTAAATATCATGTGGAACAAACTTCGTTGCAAGATTAGTGACAAGAACGAGTAGTAATAATTTGCGTCACGTAACATGTAAGACTGAGGTCAGGGGCGCACCCCGAGGAACATGTTTAGAGCTTATTTGCTACGGACCTTCAATGAACATACCTTATGGTTTTCCAATGATGAGATATATAAACTACATTACTTGCATTTAGTTGATAGTTATTCCATTGTAAGTAGTTTTGTCAAAACATCTTACATTATTTGTATGTGAGGAATCATTAAAGCTATCGTGTATTGAATTTTAATATATAAGACGGAGTAGGTATCGGTGAGTTCCAATGTAGGTTTAACTTTCTATTCACTCTTGGGATCCGAACAGTCTGCAGGGAACCATCATAGCTCCTCTCTTTTAAAGAATCCATACATCTCTTATGCTAAGTGTATGAGCAACTATCTCTCGAGCGTTCATCTCAATCGGAAAATGGAGCACCTAACAAGCTCATGTTGATGTTTTATTCGAAAGGGCCTAGAATCTAGAATGGATTCATGTGTTCTAAGAAACAAAAAATGATATTTTTTTGTTTATTGAAACATGTGCGTTAATTCCTATTACTATTTTAATTTTTGGACATCCAATTTCATATGGGATTGATGCCCGATGTGACATTCGGGTATCATTTTTCCTATATCAGACATGTTGAAGGGTTATTGTAGGATATATACAAGTTAAAGAAGTTAGCAAGGAAGATGGTGTTGGCGAAGCATCATCCGTTTCCGTATCCAAGGAAACACAACTCAACCATATCATAATTTCTTCTATTGGTTCTTTGACTAACCACACAAGTATTTCTTAGGTTTGATCTTTTATGTCTTGCACTTTCGAGACAGTGTCATTGAATCAGCTGCACGTTTCGTTCACGTGTTCGTATATACGAATATAAAAATATAGCAATTTTAACTTCTATCTGTTATCCAAAAATACGTTTCTTTTGTTTGTAATGGTAATTTTCTTTTCTTGTTTTCTTTCCCGCTAAGATGATGCTTGAGATCTTTGGGAGCCATTCAGCAGTATAAGAACATTGTTTTTCTCCTCTCTGCTCATCAAAGAAACAACATATCAAATTAGATCGGCATTCATCAGTGTAGCCCGGGAAATATTTTGTAAAAAACAAGATGAGAGCAAAGGCTTCCATTCCAACCCATATATACATTTTGATATAAATATTTTCAAATTAAATACTTGAAAATATTTTTTGTCATGAAAAGTATTTTTTATTTATGATAAACACACACTCTCTCTCTCTCTCTCTCTCTCTCTCTCTCTTGCTTGTTTCGTGATGTTCGAGAATTTTTTTAGCCATCCGGTAAGACGACGATACTGTTCTCTTTCTACTCTCCCATCATCAGAACACATTCTCTGTGTCTAACTGAGCTAACAAATTGTGAGTACAGCTTCCGAAATACTGTGGAAAATAAATGAGAAGAAAAATGTTGGCAAAAAAGAGTTGATAGCTAAACAAGGAAAAGTATTAACTCGTGCACGTACATGCACGAATTCACGTGCCCATGTAAACATTCACTCTCTTAGACAATGGTGGGTATCACCCAAAAAAAAAAAAAAAACCCTTCCAACCCTTATTAATTGAGATAGCATCATCGATTTTAAAGCCTCCCCAAGTGATTAAATAATAACTGTTTTTCTCTTACACAATTGAAAGTAAATTACAAAAAGCTTACGGTTCAAGATGATACTAGCACGCTTGCATTCTTTGATAAACTTTATTGGATAGCACTAGGAGTTTGGTATCATTTGAAACAATGATATATCCCACCATTCAAGGTAGAATATTATCACTGGATAAAAAAAAAAGACGAAGGCCTACCTCGAGAGTATCACGAGACAAGCAAAAGGACCATAAGACAAGATCAAAAGGTATTGACCGAATCGAAGAACTTGCAAGTCAATCTCGATCGAGATAAAAATACCTAATTCTCAAGCGACCCAAGAGAGATACACTCATCACCGAATCACAATCATAAAAATTCTTCATGAACTCCAAGTACCGAAGAACCCTCGAGTTCATGGGAGAGGCCCCTTCTTATGAAGAGAACCCAATCTGCTTCGCCCTCGGATTGTCCAAAGATAAAGTACAAACCTCGATCGATTGACGACTAGAAGATCGAGAAAAACCTATACAAGAGAGAAGAGACATCTTGACTTGAGATAAAGAGAACTTAGAGCTAGAGAAGTGAACATCGATATTAACTTAAGCATCGAAGGAACTAACTTGGGAAGCTTCTCCGAATCTGACCTCTATGTAATTAACAACTTGGGAGAAAATACTTTTTACTTTGGATGACTTCACAGGATCAAGGCCATGATAAAGACATCAGCAACATTTTTCCCTGATAGAACACATCAATACATGAAGTTGGACGCACTTGCACGCAAGAATTACGTGCGAAATGCATCAGTATACATGAATATAAATATCCTTCTTCCAATGGCATGCAGAACGACGGACAGTTCGGGGCTCGCAAAGTGTATTGATTTGTATCTTAAGTTTTTGTTGTCTGAGTCTCGTCTGTGCCATCTCGAATTCATGCACCTGTATTTCCCATTATGAAGCAATCCAATTCACATTGCGTCCAGTCCAGCATTCCTGCGTACAATGCTACGGTGTGACTAAACTAAAAAGAAATCATGAAAGGTGGAAAGACTTAAGAACTTGGCTCCATCAAATCCCAACACTCGATCGGTGTCCATGGCATATAATTTTTTCAACAAAGAAAAAAAATACCTGATTGAGAGAAGCATAAGTATTCTCTCTTCAAATATTAAAGGATTTAAGAGTTCTTAGCACGCTAGTTCTCAACACCTGCCCCCCTAAAGTAGAAGACAACAGTGGGGGGCCTGGAAAACAACAATATGTTTGTGATCAGCGAGGAGAATCGATTTCTTCGATGTGAACCTGCCGAATCAACTCCTAAATGGTAGATTATAATCCTTTCAAAACAGTAGTTGTTTCACAATATATAGGAAAAAATATATCTGCATCGCAAAAAAATACATGCAGCAGCAGTACTATGGGAACAAAAGCAAAACCACCATTCAAGCTGTGTTCCCAAGCTCCATCACGGTTAATTTTGACCCTATACCACCATAAGTTGCGGTCCATGCAATATAACTTGCTCTGCCTAGAAGTGGAAAGGTTGCAGTCTTCGTCTACCTTGAAGAGTCCTTTGTGTTGTATGCATCCTTTAGAGCTAGGGTAGATGGCAGTTTTGAGTCCTTCTTCCTAATGAGTGGGGCTTTGGTCATGGCAGGAAGACTTGCAGCAATGGACTGCCGTCCTGCAGATGATCATAATGAGGTTGCTTCGCTGTGTAAACCCAGGAAGACTGGCCTCCATCTTTTCTTCTTGGATGTCAGGTAGGAAGAGCTTCTCTCCTCTTGCCATCATCTTCACTGCAATTTAATCCTTTGCTCTTCCCCAGGAATGTCTTCAGGTTTGACCAGCTGGGGCAGGAGATCCTACAGGTTGCAATCCCTGCAGCACTGGCTTTGGCAGGCTAGATTTGCTCATTAATGTTCTTTTCCCTGTCCTCCTTTTGAATAATAGGATCAAGCATCGTTGGCTTGTAGATTGTGCTTGTCGGTTGGTGTTCTTCTTCTCACAAGATTGATCGATGAGACCCTCTTTGCCAATGGAGTTTCAAGATCGTGTCTTACTGCTTCTGTATAGGTGTAGATGTTCGAAGAGTGGGATTTTTTGATGTCTTACATGATCATAAACAAAAACCAATGCTTCTTTCAATAATATACAATTTTTTCTTTCCCGATTTGTATTGATAAATAGTCTGAATAGTTGTCTCCAATGTGTTTTTGTCTTAAAATTTTTCTTCAGATCCTTTTTGATCTTTGATTTGTCAATCAAATGTAGGTTCAGTGGAGATCGTGGTCGTAGGGGTTTCTATTGCCATTTTCAACCAAGTTTCAAAGATTTGTATCTACCCCCTTGTGAGTGTCACAACATCCTTTGTGGCAGAAGAGAATGCAATCATGAATGCAAGTGTTGAAGAGGTGAAAGGTGAAGATTTGGGAAAGGCATGTGCTGCCAATGCTGAAACCAAGGAGCTTCCTCCTCATGATGGTATCAATTTCTCATAATTTAGTACACCTTAATTATCTTTTGAGTTTGCAATTCTTTTGCCATCTTCTATGACAAATAATCATGGTTTTTGTACTTTTTCATCGACCACTTCCAGATCCTGAGAAGACAGGTGGAACAATTAGTACAAGATTCGGCGGCAAGCACAAACACATTCCTTCAGTTTCATCGGCATTGATTGTTGGTGGAGTACTTGGCCTTCTTCATGCTATCGGTCTCATCTTTGCTACAAAATTGGTGTTAAGAATTATGGATGTAAAATCTGTAAGTATATATAAGCTTGATTTACAGTAAGGTTTAATTTTTTGCAGATTCAATGTTTTGCGGCTTACACCAATTTGCAGATAGAATCATGAATGCATCTTAAATCAAACCAATTGAAAATACAATTTCCATGTTTTCAATCTGGAACATTTGCAGTGAACAGTGAAGTTGTTTGAACATGATTGATTCATAAGTAATCATAAATTGCTCCTGAGCTTATAGTTTTCTTGAAACAGGGATCTCCTATGCTTGCACCAGCATTGAGGTACTTGAAATTGAGATCTCTTGGTGCGCCTGCTGTTCTCCTGTCTTCAGCTATGCAAGGGGTTTTTCAAGGATTTAAGGACACTAAAACTCTTCTATATGCAACTGGTGAGCCAATCCTGCAATCTGCACAGCATAGTCTTACATCAGCAAAACTTGAACACCATTAAATGATTGCTGCCTTAATATTGTGGACAGAGAGAGTGTAAGCTCTGAATCTAACAGGGCTGCACATTCATCTCATGCTTGCTAAACAAACATGAGTTATGATCTCATAATTTGAATCCAGTTTACTCCTGTTATTGGCATTGTAGTGGCAGGAGATGTCATCAACATCATCTTGGACCCAATTCTAATGTTTGTTTTCCACATGGGTGTCAGTGGTGCAGTTATTGCTCATGTTATATCTCAGTGAGTTTGAAGTTTCACTTTCTTTAAACCCTTTCTTGTTCTAAAACATTCCTGTGTCTGCTCATGTGAACAAGCATGCTTGTGTCTTTCTCCTTGTAGGTATCTTATAACACTGACACTGCTATGGAGCTTAGTGCTGAAAGTAAATATCGTGCCACCGAGTATGAAATCACTGAAAATTAGTCGATTTCTTGGATGTGGTAAGTCCTTCCTAGAACATGCGTGGTGCCATTGATTGAAGCAATTCAAATTTTGCTTTCTTGTACTGAAGTTGCAATTGGATGAACTGTGTATTTTGAGTCCTCTGATAAAATAGGCCGTTCTCTTACTTTTGGAGCTCAGGAGTTCTATTGTTGGCACGGGTAATAGATGTCACACTAGCAACATCATTGGTGGCACACCATGGACCAACTTCTTATTAGATTTTTGTGGCCCGTTATAATCGGATAAGATATATGATATAACTAATTAGATTCTGATATCAGTATCGGCCAATAGAAAAGAAGTCCATATTTTAGTATGATACCTTAGGTGATGCCTTTGATGGAAAGAACTCCCCTAATAACTTATCCTAGACCCTCTACTCTCGCCTATAAATAGACAGGACCTTAGGGGAGTTAAAGTGTCAGAAGCAACACAGAAGCATCTAAGAGTTGCGTAAAGATTAGCAACACAGATGCATCTGAGCGTTGCGTAAAAGAAAATATTTCACAGACATAGATTGAGAGATTACAGTCTCCTTCTCAATCTCCCTGAGCCATCAATTACAGTGGTCCTGTAAAAGGATAGGAAGAAAGGAGGAGTCTAATTCTCCTTGTAGATTTGCGGAAGCGTTGGATCAAAGGAAGGTATTCAGATCGAGATCTTTCCTCTTCCACGTGGATGGCATCAAAAGGTACATATCGTAAAAACATATATCTATCCATATTTTGATTTCGATCCTAGGATTAAAGTTTTCCACAATTATAGAAGCATGATTAAAGTTCTTTTTATGCTTACAATTGGTATCAGAGCCTAGGTTCTTGAAATCAAAAACTTTAGATCTGCTATTGTTCTGATTTACGATGTTTTATCCGAATTCTCTCAAATCATGATTCATATCAATTTTGGTTTATTGTCATGTTTGTGCACATGCGGCGATGTTAAGAGAAAGCCGCGTGATCGTTGAAAAGCGGGTGCCAACCTCATTGCGTCGACGTGAGGTTGCGACCGCCACCCCGTAACAGCGGTGCTTGATTGGCGCCTGGGCGAGAACCAAGCCGCAATCTGCGGGATGAAGCGCACCGTGACGACCGTATGGCCATGAGCCACGAGCACCAGCACCACGAACCACCGCCCGAGCAACCCTGCGGGCGCCAACCGGTAGCTGGCCCTCTATGCAGCACCAGCAGGCGACCGTCTGGCCGGCAGGCTGGCGCAACCACAGATGCGTTCCCGGTGGCGGCCGTCGCCTGCATGAGCGAACCGTGAATTGCACAAGAGGCAGTGGAAATTGTTTGGCAAAATTACCGTTTTGCCATTAGGGTTTTCTTAAAAATAAAATTACAGTTTTGCCAAAAAAAAATATAAATTATTGTTCTTTTTATAGTTTTTCTCATATGACTTATTGATTACATGTGATAAATTAAAATCCAATTATTGTTCTTAGTTATTTACATGTATATAATTAAAATTATGAAATAATGTTTATCTTTCACATAAATACATGATTTATACGTCATCATGATTATCATATGAGTTTTTCTTTTTACTAATTAATGTTCAATAATTATTATGATTATTGTTTTATTATTGAATTGTTTAGCATGAAATGAATTAGATTAATTTGATGAATATTATTTGTAATTTATCTTCTTAAGTTTTATCTGACCAGTAGCTACCAAAGTGGCCTGGGATGGTAGACTTTTGGAATGTGAATTACAATAAAAAGTTTTGTCATTTATAGGACATTTAAGCTGTATTTTATATTATTGTATTGGTCTTGTAGCCACCAAAGTGACCTAGACCAATAACTTATAAAATGACATTAAAGAATTAGTCCTAAATGACAATAATAAAATAATATTCAAAAATGACACACATAATTAGGAGATTTAGATAATCACAAAGGAGTATCTACTTCAAATAATTATGTGATGGGGCAGGATGATACTGTTTTGGATATTCTTGTAGTTTATGGTTGTATACCCAAAGGTAACAATACTATTCCACAAGGATTGTGTCAGTCCTCTATAGATGTTTTTGAGTGAACACTAGATATGTCAATATTTCACCCAAAGGTGAAATGTAGATGATATCAATAGTTCATCATATTTTGGAACTCAAAGCATTAATGTTATTTTATATTTTACAGTGGTACTTCCGTCCATGCATTCTTATGCTTCTAGTGTCCCTGTACTCTCTAGATCAAATTATTCAGAATGGTTAGAGCATATGCAATTCACACTGGGCGTATTAGATCTTGATTTGGTATTGCTTGTTGAAAAGCCTACAGACTTGACTGATATAAGTACTGTTGAACAAGTTAATGAAATGAAAGCTTGGCAAAGATCTGAATAACATAAAGACTTCATTACCGATTGCAAATAGTGCACAGGAATATTTAAAGATTATTGAAGACAGATTTAAATCTGCTGATAAGTCATTGGCCGACACATTAATGAAAGAACTGACTATAGCTCAGTACGATAGCACTCGAGGAATTCAAGATCATATCCTCAATATGGCTGATAAAGCTGCAAAACTGAAAGCATTAGGCATGAATGTTGATGAGTCTTTTCTCGTGCAGTTTATTCTTAATTCTCTTCCTTCTCAGTTTGGCCCATTCAAGATCCACTATAACACAAATAAGGATAAGTGGGATTTGAATGAGTTAACTAGTATGTGTGTTCAGGAAGAATTGAGATTAAGGCAGGAAAGTTCATTCAATATCATGACTACTACTCAAGGAGTTGGTAGCAAGAAAAGGAAGCGTCATCCATCCAAGAAAATTGCCGGGTCTGGAAATGCTACACAGACTAATCAAAGGAAAGCTTTTATAGTAAAGTGCTTCTTTTGTGGCAAGAAAGGACATATGAAGAAGGATTGCATTAAACGCAAAACTTGGTTCGAAAAGAAAGGTATAAATATGACCTTTGTATGTTTTGAATCAAACATTACAGAAGTTCCTTCTAACACTTGGTGGATTGATTCTGGTGCTTCAACTCATGTTACCAATAATATGCAGGGATTTCTTTCAATCCGGAAACCAAAGGAACATGAAAGATTCATCATCATGGGAAATCGTCTCAAAGCAAAAGTGGTATCGGTGGAAACTTATCGCTTACGCCTAGAGACGGGTCATTTGATGGATCTTATTAACACATGTTATGTCCCTACTATTTCTAGAAATTTGGTTTCTTTATCTCGAATTGATGAGTTAGGATATTGTCTTTCTTTTGGTAATGGTAAACTCAGTATATTTTATGATTCAATAAAAGTTGGTTTTGAAATTCTGTGTGATGGTTTGTCCAGAATTAATTTAAATCCTGAGTTTGAAAATACATTATTGACTCTGCAATCAACTGTTGGATTGAAACGTAGTTTCAATAATGAAAGATCTTCTACTCTGTGGCATAGATGATTGGGGCATATCTCCAAGGAAAGAATTGAAAGATTAGTGAAGAATAATATTTTGGAAAATTTAGACTTCACTGATTTTGATGTTTGTATAGATTGCATTAAGGGAAAGCAAACTAAACATACAAAGAAATATGCCACAAGAAGTAAAGAACTCCTTGAGATTATTAAATGCGATATCATGGCCACTCCATATTCCTTGTTTTAGTGGAGAAAGGTATTTCATCACATTTATAGATGATCTGTCCAGATATGGCTATATTTATCTAATACATGAAAAGTTTTGAGCCGTTGATACTCTTGAAGTATACATAAATGAGGTCGAGAGACAATTAGATAGAAAAGTTAAAATTGTCAGATCTGACAGGGTGGTGAATTTAATGGTAGATATGATGAATCCAATCATAATATTGGTCCTTTTGCCAGATTCCTAGAACAACGAGGTATTTGTGCTCAATATGCTTTACCAGGTGTGCCACAGCAGAATGGTGTTGCTGAAAGGCGAAATCGTACTCTTATGGATATGATTAGGAGCATGATGAGTTATTCATCTGTACCTGATTCAATGTGGGGTGAAGCTCTTAGGACAGCTATGTACATCTTGAACAGGGTTCCTAGTAAGTCAGTTCCATCAACTCTATTTGAGTTATGGACCGGTAGGAAGCCCAGTTTGAGACATTTACATATTTGGGGATGTCTTGCAGAGATAAGAGTGTTCAATCCACATGAAAAGAAATTGGATCCAAGAACTATTTCTGGATATTTTATTAGTTATCCAGAAAAATCCAAGGGATACAAATTTTATTGCCCTAGTCATAGTATGAGGATAGTAGAATCTGGTAATGCAAGATTCCTAGAGAATGGCAAAATCAGTGGGAGTCAAAAATCTCGGAGGATCAATTTTGATATTGAAGAGATTCAGGTTAATTCTCCTATATCATCTCATATTCGAGAAATTGTTGTTCCTCAAATCAATGAGAGAATTGATGAGGGTGAACAACAAAATAACATTGATGAACTCTCACATGCTGTTGATGTTGCCACTGATGGTCTTGTAGAACAATCACAATTGGCAGCTTTGAGAAAGTCTCAAAGGAAGAGAAAACATGTCATTTCTGATGATTATGTGGTATATCTACAAGAATCAGATTATGATATAGGAATAAAAGGAGACCCCTTATCATTTTCACAGGCCATAGAAGGTAACGATTCTGAAAAATGATATGATGCAATGAAAGAAGAGATAAAATCAATGGACCTGAATGGTGTTTGGGAACTCGTTGAATTGCTTGATAATTGTAAAAGAATTGATTGTAAATGGGTCTTTAAGACAAAATGTGACTCAACAAGCGATATTGAACGATATAAAGCTAGACTTGTGGCCAAAGGTTTTTTTCAGAAAGAAAGCATCGACTATAACGAGACTTTCTCTCCAGTTTCTAGAAAGGACTCGTTAAGAATCGTTATGGCTCTAGTAGCTCATTATGATCTTGAGTTACATCAGATGGATGTGAAAACTACATTTCTGAATGGGGATCTGGATGAGGAAATCTATATGGAACAACCTGAAGGATTCATAGAAACGGGAAAAGAAAGTTAGGCTTGTAAACTTAAGAAATCCATTTATAGCCTTAAACAAGCTTCCAGACAATTGTCACGGACTTAGCTGGTTTTGCCTAAGCCGTGCGGCACCAATGCGTATCACCGCAAAGGTCAGCCTCCCCGAAATCTCCTAGAATCCCTTAGGACCTACGTAAGAGAGAACGGAACAGAGAAAGCGCTTCACACGGGATCCACAAGCCACTCTTTTAGCAAACACTTTATAGCCAATGCAAATTCTAACCATGCATATTACAAGCTCAGAACAGTTGCACAACAAAGGTATAAAATTGGTCCACTACAGACCGAATTCTAGTACAAGTATGCACTCGACGCGAACTTTATGTACAAGCCTACAATGACTTACAATCTCACTCAAATGGGGCATTTTGCCTTTGGCAAGCCGTTTACAATTTTGTCCGTGACATTCTCCCCCACTTATTCCTTTGACGTCCTCGTCGAAGCCTTTGCTAACGTTGCAACTTCTTTTCTTTGCTGGATCTTGATCTTACGCTCCTATTTGCAATGCGCCTCTTGGCTCCCAATTGCTCTCCACTTGTTGTTGTTGAGTCGTGGAACTTTCATCCGCCATGGTGCTTCAACTCGCCAATAACTCTGACTCTGGTGTGAGGACCGCGAAGTTGTGCTGGTCCTTGCTGAGTCTTGCAGTTCATCGATGATGGGAAAAGACCATCTTTGATATGCGCCAGTCTTCAAATTCTTCTTGTCTCTTGAACTGGATAGATGCTTGTTGGAGCTTTAACGAGCATCACCTCGCAACCTTTAAATTTTTTCAGGTCCTTCCTCCACAAAATTTGCCCATCGAATCTTCTTCCACTTAGTTGTCTTGCCCAAGTAGGCTCGTATCACTTCCGCTTTCGATTGGCATTCAGCTGGGAAATGAAGCAGACAGTCTACTCTCGTAATCGATCACCGTTGGTGAGGACTTGACAACCTGTTATCTTCCATTAGTTACTTCAAGGGTCTTCAAATTTGTGCGAGCTCCTCTGCGGATAACTAAGAGAGTGGGTACTCGGTTCGCCCATTCTCTTGAGAGTTGAGAAGGCAAAGGTTACTTGACTTCGCCCGCCTCCTCGAGGTTGTACTTAGTGCATCAAGTGGTTACTAGACTTCGCGCTCTTAGCTCACACTTCCAAAGCACTTGAAGTGTTTGCAATCCTTACCGAGTCGGCTACTATGATTCGCCTTCTCAATGCCTTTGAACTTCGGAATGCAAGAAGTTATCACTCCAACTTGGAGTAAGTCTCCAGATAGATCTGGTTGTCTTTGGGATTGTACCGCCCTCTCCGTCATTTCTACCGCCGACTCCTCCGAGTAGCAAAGGTACAACATAACGTACTGCCTACTCTGATCCTTGGTCATGCACTCTTGCATCGACTCGATGTCCTTTACTCACGGCTATCTTGATGAAAAGTCTGTTGACCTTTGGACTTACGAAGTTCCACAGCCGCCCTTGACCTTGTCTTGGGACATGGAGTTTGCCAAAGCATTCTCCTCCTCCACAACCCATATCACAACCAAGTGCTCTCCCTCTATGAGAGCAAGGGATTGATGACTCCCCGGAAGTCCCGCCTCTGCGGTACCATGGCACTGCAATGCCCATGGCACTACTATCCGTTGTCTCGCATCTACATCCCTTCTTCATGATTGGTAGATTCGCCTCCGCGGCATTGTGGCACTCCTTTGAGTCCACCTTCAATCTAACCGATGATTGATCTTGGGTAGCTGAGTCCCTCTTGGACTCGTTATTGCTTCTTCGCCCTATTTCGACCATCCGCCCGACACCTCTGTGTTCTCTGGCGATTTCGGCAGTATTTGGAAAGACAGATTACAACACCCATGTATGGCCGCCATTCATGTTCTGAGTTTGCACCATTTACATTCTCCTTGGCTTCATTGGCTGCAATGTTAAACGCTTACTCGGCCTTGTCCAGCGACTTGCCGGGCTCCCTTAGCGAAAGTGAGCTCGGCGATTCCACTCTTCGGTAGCTCGATCATACCTCTGCATGATCCGGTCCTCACATGGGACTCCACGGTACTTGCATCCGAACTTCTTCCTCGATAGGGCACACGGCCCATAAGCTAATGTCCAAGGCTTCCATTCAATGCAACATTCGGTGCACACGGAAGACCCGCCTCTGCGGTACCATGGCATTCGCTTGAATCCATAGCTCTTCTTGCCGTCGTGTTATTCACGAATTGGAGCTCCTAGTCGTGCTCCGATCATATACGCATGATCTAGTCCCCATGGGACTCACGTGTGTCGACTTGCCACGAACCATTCCACCATGATCTGTGCATCATGTCATCACGATGACATCTCCTTGCATTCGATCCTGTGGTATGAACTTCGAATTGCGATATCTCCATGAGTGGACTCCGCCAACACATCGCAAGGCCTTCGCCCGACCGATTATGTTCGCTCCTTTGGCAATCGACCTTCCGTCCACCACTCTCGGGTCACCCTCGGACGAAGCCTAGCTCTAGGAGATCCATCGCCTAGCGGCTCCTTTGAAGTCCCCGACTTCGCTGTAATAGATGCACCATTATGCGGATCACGGGACTCTGCCCCTACCGGCACAATCTTACGCGCGCACGCTTTCCTCATGGCAGCAGATAGCAACACTATGGCATATTCTTCAAGAGTATCTGCCGCTGCATCCTCTTGCCCCGTGTCAAGGCCTATTGACACCAACTTTGCCTCAGCAAATTGCGTCGCCTTAGAATCTCCCCCAAATGCTTTATCGAGATAAGGTGTATGTGCCTCAAAGCTCCCTTTGTCTTTGGCATAATGCAAGATGAGTCTT
This sequence comes from Musa troglodytarum, assembly GCA_023547065.1. Classification (NCBI taxonomy): domain Eukaryota; kingdom Viridiplantae; phylum Streptophyta; class Magnoliopsida; order Zingiberales; family Musaceae; genus Musa; species Musa troglodytarum. The sequence goes on along the minus strand of CP097509.1, from coordinate 28,722,699 downwards.
CTTTGCCAACTCCCTTCATGCGGTTTGGGTACATCAACAAGTTACCCCAAGTTGTTCCGCTTCTCGATTTGCATTGCGTTAATGGTGGCCCTCACGCCCACCATTCCACGTCGACCCTTTGTTGAGTCCGATCCGACTATCGGCTCCAAGTGTGCCTTCACTTTGTATTGCCTGGGTTGCTCCCCCACTTGATCTCGCTATGCGTCCACCAACGCATCACCACTAGCGAGATCATACAATGACTCCTTACCACTCACTCGATCCATCGAGCTTCGACTTGAGGTACTCCTCAACTAGTGCGATTCATTGCATAAGATTATCCCTCCTGGAGAATCGGGACTTATCCCTCCTAGATATCTGTCCCGTTGGAGCAACTTTACTCTTCGCCTCCTTCCCTTTGAAAGTTTTTAGAGACTACCATCCCCTTGGACTACTTCGCCTCTACTGAACAAAGCGCCCAGTGCCTTTGCAAATGCACTTGCTAGATTATGACATTTCACCAATACACTCGCATCGCACCCCTGCAGGTCTAGCAACATGCGAACTGCTGCACATTTCAAACCTCTTTACGAAAGTATCCTGCACATGCCGAGAAAGTTTTAATGCTCCATGGCGCCGACCTTCGGTCGCCTTGGGATGGCCGCGAACAATCCATCGTCCGCATGCAAGGCCTTGCATGAGTATCGAATTCCTTGAGTTAACAACTCTTTCGATCGTTGAACAACCCACTCCACCTTGCACGGTCTCATCCTTTGCCAAGCACTCGCTTGCCTCGAGCACCTGTCAAGTGCAGGTGTTAACGTCGAGCCATCGCTCGAACTCGACCATCCCGACCTTTGTGCGCTCGCATTCCTCTTAGCTTGTTGTACTCGTGGTGCCTCGCTAGGTCCCCCACGTTTGCATGCTAAGTGTTTGTAAGTGGGCTTGTCGCTCGATACCATCCGTCACGGACTTATTGGTTTGCCTAAGCGTGCGGCACCAATGCGTATCACCGCAAAGGTCGACCTCCCGAAATCTCCTAGAATCCCTTAGGACCTACGTAAGAGAGCGGGACAGAAAGCGCTTCACACGGGATCCACAAGCCACTCTTTTAGCAAACACTTTATAGCCAATGCAAATTCTAACCATGCATATTACAAGCTCAGAACAGTTGCACAACAAAGGTATAAAATTAGTCCACTACAGACCGAATTCTAGTACAAGTATGCACTCGACGCGAACTTTTATGTACAAGCCTACAATGACTTACAATCTCGCTCAAATGGGGCATTTTGCCTTTGGCAAGCCCTTTACAAGTTTTACAAGTAACGATCAACCAAAAGGGACACGGACATGCATAAGCATTACACCGAACAAGCCGTTTACAATTTTGTCCATGACACAATGGTATATAAAGTTTCATGATACCATTACATCCTTCGGATTTAAGGAAAACGCTGTTGATCAGCGCATATATCTGAAGATAAGTGGAGCAAGTTTATTATATTGGTCTTATATGTGGATGATATTTTACTTGCTAGTAGTGATCTTGGTTTATTGCACGAAACCAATATATTTCTCAACAAGAACTTTAAGATGGTTGATATGAATGAGGCAACTTATGTTATTAGCATTGAGATATTCAGGGATATATCTCTAGGATTATTGGGACTATCTCAGAAAGGATATATTAATCGTATCTTGGAGAGATTTAATATGCAGCTTTGCTCAGCCAATGATACACCTATTACTAGAGGTGAAAAGTTTAGCCAAAACTAGTGCCCGAAAAATGACTTAGAAAGGAATCAAATGAAAGATATTCCTTACAAATGCGCAATAGGAAGTCTATTATATGCTCAAACCTGTACATGACCAGATATCAGTTTTGCAGTTGCAATGCTGGGTAGATATCAGAGTAACCCAGGAATGGAACATTTGAAAGCTGCAAAGAAAGTAATAAGATATCTGCAGGGGACAAAAGATTATATGCTCATATATAAGAGATCAGATCAGCTTAAAGTAATAGGATATTCAAATGCTGATTTTGCAAATTGCCTCGACAGTAGGAAGTCCACTTCAGGATCTATATTCATGTTAGCTGGTGGGGTAATTTCTTGGAAAAGTGCAAAGAAATCGCTCATTGCATCATCTACAATGGAAGCTGAATTTGTGGCATGCTTTGAGGCCACAAATCAAGCATTATGGCTGCAGAATTTCATCTCAGAACTTGGTGTGGTCGACTCAATTGCCAAGCCGCTAAAGATATTTTGTGATAATACCACAGCAATTTTCTTCTCTAAGAATGGCAAGTACTCTAATGGTTCCAAGCACATTGAGATAAAGTACTTGGTGGTTAGAGAAAGAGTCCAGAAACAACAAGTGTCAATTGAAAATCTGAGTACTACTATGATGATTATTGATCCATTTACTAAAGCCTTACAGTGTAAAACATTTAAAGAATATGTTCTTAGAATGGGGCTTGTGAGCAAGCCATAAAAGATATGGTGATGCATGTTTTAGTGGGTGCTATAATTGACATTTTTCCTTGAATAATTAAAGTTATTTGTTTCTGTTATCCTGTTTACATTTATGTTTATGCATATTATGGTTGAATGTAATAACAGGATTGTCTTGACAAGACAAATTACAAGGGTCATTATGAACTATATTAGGAAAGACTAACGATGTTATAGTACATAGAAGGGAGTATGATATTGTTGATATACAACCGCTATGACTCGCATTGATGGTTGGACTTAATATAGTATTATTGTATTTATTGGACTTATTGGCTTATTTTTTTAAAATTCTGGCCATGTATAAAATTTTTTGTTTCAAAATTTTAGAATCTAATTAGGTAAAAATTATTTATTTAAACAAACTTTTGTTTTGTTTATTTTTGATTTTGAATGTCTTTTATATCTTATCAATTAATGGACCAAGTGGGAGAATGTTAGATTTTTGTGGCCCATTATAATCGGATAAGATATATGATATAACTAATTAGATTCTGATATCAGTATTGGCCAATAGAAAAAAAGTCCATATTTTAGTAGGATACCTTATGGGATGCCCTTGATGGAAGGAACTCCCCTAATAACTTATCCTAGACCCTCTGCTCTTGCTTATAAATAGATAGAACCTCAGGGGAGTTAAAGTATCAGAAGCAACACAGAAGCATTTAAGAGTTACGTAAAGATTAGCAACACAGATGCATCTGAGAGTTGCGTAAAAGAAAATATTTCACAGACATAGATTGAGAGATTACAGTCTCCTTCTCAATCTCCCTGAGCCATCAATTACAGTGATCCTGTGAAAGGATAGGAAGAGAGGAGGAGTCTAGTTCTCCTTGCAGATTTGCGGAGGCGTTGGATCAAAGGAAGGTATTCAAATCGAGATCTTTCCTCTTCCACGCGGATGGCATCAAAAGGTACATATTGTAAAAACACAGATCTATCCATGTTTTGATTTCGATCCTAGGATTAAAGTTTTCCGCAATTACAGAAGCATGATTAAAGTTCTTTTTATACTTACACTTCTATGGCAGCTTTTCAGGTATCCTTGCAGCTTTGGCTGGTGACTTCTCTTCTTGCTGATGTGCTGGTCAGGTAGGTAGGTAGGTATGCTCGTAAACTAGTGTCAACTCGCATATTCTTTGATATGTGTTTTTTCCCCTAAAGGATGTTTTCAAAATAATTCTATGTGCTAGCGGTCCAATCCTCATAAACTAGTATCCAATCAGCATCTTGTTTGATCTTTTTCCCCTAAAGAATATTAGTTCAATCTTCATTAACTAGTATTGACTAGCATCTTGTTTGATAACTTTTTCTCCTAAATTTTTTTCAAATAATTCTACATTTTAGCTTATTTACTTTCAGAATCAATCAAATGTGATCTTTTGCAGGCAATACTTGCCACATCATTTGCCAAAGGAGATCATGCCAAGGTTGTTGCTGCTACAGCTAGGGTATTGCAGGTGGCAAGAATTCTGAGATAAGACTAAAACTTTCTACGTCTTCAATCATAATTCATAACAACTAAAATGCATATATTGCACAGTTTAGCATTCTACTGGGGATGGGACTCACAATGTTCCTTGGAGTTGGAGTTCAATTTGGATCTGAAATATTCACCAAGGACATGAATGTGCAGAAATTAATCCACAAAACCCTCCCAGAATGTGCAAAAAGAAAGCCAAATTATGCATAAGGTTACAATTTTTAAATAATTTTTTTAACTACATAAATAAAATCCAATATGGCCTATATTTTCTTGCACATCAAATCAGTAAAGAACAATTGTAATTGGCCCTGTGGCACAGTTTGTTGCTGGCACACAAACAACCAATTCCCTGGCCATTGTGTTTGATGGCATCAACTTTGGTTCTTCAGATTATACATACTCTGCATACTCCATGGCAAGTTTCTTTATTCACTCATCTTCTAGTGATGTAAATTCCCTTCTTTTCTAGCTTAATTCTTGGCTTATCTAAATTGTGATTTCAACTTGGTTAGGTTGCGGTGGCTTCTATTAGCATTCCATGCCTTTTATACCTCTCATCAACTCATGGATTCATTGGAATCTGGATTGCACTAACAATCTACATGAGCATGAGGACATTTGCCAGTGTTTGGAGGTATGAAGAAAGTATTCACGATTGTGTCATATAGTTATAATACAAATAGAAACTTCCATCTTCATCTCTCATCCTTGCAAAAGAAAAAAAAATTGACAATTTCATTTGCTTACTCAATTGGATAGTCTAAGCCCTGATTATATGAAACATATTTACCCTTATTCAACTGTACTTCTAGTCTCTCTCTTATTTCTTTTTGGCACAAGAAAGCCTACCTTTGTGCATAGGCTGATCTAGTTTGATGCTCCTTACTCTCTCTAGGATGGCAGCTGCAAGGGGACCCTGGGCTTTCTTAAGGAAATGATTTATGGCCACCCTACCTTAACAAAATTTTCTTTTTGTTTTTGTTTTTAGAAGATAGTTATTTCATGTATACATATATATATATATATATATATACATATATAATATGTAATTAAAAGTTTTTGGGAGCATGACCCCTCTGTGTATCTAAGATGAAGGGCTCCACTAATGTCATTACAAGTTATCATCATCCTCACAACCATCTTAATGAGAACAGCATAGCCATGATCATTTGGTTCTCTATGAACTCGGCTATATTTCGTTCTCTATGAACTCTTTTGTTACGTTCTCGTACCATGTTTTGTCCCACAATAATGTTCACGAACAATTTATCTTTGTACTTTTCTTGGAGAATGACTTGATTGCATATCATAACGTAACTTGATGGGAAGAGCAGTTCATTCATTTGGTAAGTATAAACCATTGGATTAAAAATGTTTGAGCTCATGTTTATGGAACATATCTAGTCTTTATCAACTAACTCAATTAGCCTCTAACATCTAAATCAGAGATGTCAAATTTCACCTAATGAATTCTGTTGATGTTCTTTATTTTAAGTTTTTGTTTTTTCATTTAGGATTTGCATTTCTCAACAAAGTATAACTTCATCGATTAGACTTTATAAGATTTCTTTATTATGATTTGAGTGCATCCTAATTTCCATTCAGTGTTGATTGCTCACCAAATTGAACAATGTGACTATTTCATTGGTGCACATGCAGCTTCTACATATTGTGAAATCCAATTTAATTAGCTTTTTTGAAGATAAATATTTTTAAATTAAATTAATATAATCGAACTATGATGTTATGTATAATATGGCCGTCCATAACTAATATTTTCATTTCAAAGATTGGCCACAATATGTAATAACCAACACTTATGCTTCCAACCAAACACCAACTTATACCATCCATTATATTGATACCATAATGTTGGATTATTGAAATCAATATAATATCGAATACTAAATTAATTACTGCTCTGGAGAAAATCTTGTTTGCATATTCCAACCACTTGGCTACTATTTACTTGTTTTGTTGAATCCATCACTGTGCTACTTCAAACACATTGTATCACAATATTATATCAAGGAAGGCAATTAATGTCACAAAACAATAAAAACCAAAAATGATTCTCATAAGCACCCACTTGAGATTGTAAATAACCATCACACTCTTCTCATATCCTACTACATAATGAAGATAATATCAAATAATATTATTTATTAACTTGGAGCCCAATAAAAAAAGTCATGGAATCCATGGGAGGTAGCCTACCAAAAGACATTCAATGAAACAATCATTTGTTGATCATTTTCATTATGATCTTCTTCAATTTTCTTTTTAAATTTTCAGGATCAGTATATATTGATAATTTAAATATCCCTATTTAATCTCATATCAAGAGTGGACAAAGATTACTATTAATTAACTTACGTTTAAACATTTTGAGTCAATTGTATAGTAATATGAATCCTTGCATCGAATCTTCTAAAATGATAATGCCTAAATACTTTTAGTGCTTCCTCATCAATGATTGAGAATAGATTTATAGAATAATATAATAATTTTAGAATAATTAATCTTATATTATGAATTTTCATGAGGATATTATCTTTATATAGAAAGCGCGGTTCACAACGACTACAATATGTCATACCTAACCCACATTTAAGGAAAGCAACTCATATTTAAATGTACACAAAAATAAAAAATATATAAAATGGTATGCGTATAAAACTAAAAAATTATGAAGATAATAATAAAATGACACCATGATATTAAACCTAAAAACCTAGTAAAAATGGTATTAATTATATAGGTAAAAGATATTTTGTATATGGATACTCGGTAATAGAAGGAAAATCAAATATATCCCTAAAATGATCGTAAGGTGTGGATTGGAGCCAACATATGAATTTTTTTTCCTTTTAATGAGGCAAATATATAAATGCTCTGTTCCATGGTTATGTTCATGAACGAGTTACATTTATATTTCTTTTGGAGTATTAAGATGGAGTGCGATATCTTTATTGCATGCTGAGTGTATAAGTTAATTGTTTATGCTATGTTATATAGTCTCCCACTTCCACTTCCACTTCCACTAGAGCAATGTTTATGAATAGATGACCATTGTACTTCCCTTGGAGAGGGACATAATATCCGGTTGACTCGACCCAAGCATAGTAAATCTTGAATTATGACTGTATATGAGAAGATTATCTTAATAGGAAAGTGTTGATTGTAATTGAATTGAAAATTAATTAATCAATATGATATTTAGACTTTGGTTGGAGACATTGATATTATCTATAAATATAATATATATATATATATATCTATATCTTTTATTTTTAGATCTTGTGAAAATATGTCAATTTTTTTATCAACTAAGTTAGTCAACACTATGTATATGTATATACATATATATTTATATACATATATATATATATATGTATATACATGTATATGTATATACATATACATGTATACATGTATATGTATATACATATGATGCGTGCGTGGGCGAGTGACTCCGAACAGAAAATTTCAGGATTACACGATTTCGGGATAAGGGGCGTAACTTCCTTGATGCAGATCGGATTGACCCGATTCCAAAAGCCACCGATCAAGGAAAAAAAAAGGATCGAGATAATTGCAGTTCACCACCAAGGCTTAAAGGAAATTCCACCGGCCAAGGATAAAGAACTGTTTGATTCACCACCAACGATGTTGAATAAAGAATCGAGATTAAATTCAACTCACAAGAGGAATTTTCATTCATTCAACGGTTCTTACAAATGAGAATATGTCTCATTATATAGATATTAGACTCAAAAAACAACATGGGAACTACCAAAACAATAAAGACTAACAAGACTAACAAGACTAGAAGATAAAATTCGTTCACTAACAATAACCAGCAAATATCTACTTTCAAAGAGCATTAAATCACTTTGGAACTTATCCTGAATAACTCCCCTTTGATATAGCATCAATCAGCAACGAATTTTGATATTTGTATCATCATTCCTTATCCCACCGAAGTAAGTTATAACCGAAGTTAGTTTTAGCATGAATAAGTACCGATAGTGTTTGTTTTGCCGAAAGAATCAGCTCAGGACTTAAGGATTGATTAGTAGTCTCGGATGCTCCCGCATCATTGTCCCCGGGTTGTTTGAGATTTGTCCTCAACCGACAAGTCATCATCGCCCAAGTAAGGAGAAAGATCACCTACATTAAAAGTTTAAACTCCATATTCTCCAGGAAGATCAATCTTGTAAGCATTTTCGCCAATTCTCTCTCGAGAACTTCAAATGGTCCGTCAGCTCTAGGCATAAGCTTAATCTTCCCCTGAGAAGGAAATCTTTCCTTCCTTAAATGTAACCACACAAGAACACCTGCTTCGAAACGGGTCTTCCTCCGATGACTATTAGCTTTCTTCCTATAAGACTCGTTAGCCTTCTCGATCTTACTTGAATCTGCTCATGGAGTTTTTATTGATTCAGCTCGCTCTTTGCCATCAAAGTTCACTTGTGAATTGGATGGAATAGGAATTAAATCAATCGGTGTGAGCGGATTGATTCCATACACACTTCAAGGATGATCGACCAGAGTATAACTTGGCGATCATTTATGTTTAACTCAAGATGTGCAAGCTTCAAATCCCAATCTTTTAGGGATTTACTAACCATTCCTCAAGTAACATAGTGAGAGTGCGATTGGTTACCTCCGTTGGCCATCGGTTTGAGGATGACAAGTGGTGAATAGAAGTCTGGTTCCAAGCATTCTCCATAAGGTCTTCCAAATAACTTAAAAATTTAGAATCACGATCGATACAATGGTCTTTGGCACTCCATGAAGGCGAATGATCTCCTTGAAATAAAGATCACCACATGAGATGCATCATCCGTCTTGTGGCATGGAATAAAATGGGCCATTTTAGAAAACCGATCAACAACCACCATAATGGCATCTTTTCCTCCGAGTTCTTGGAAGAGCCACAATAAAATCCATGCTCACATCTTCCCAAGGTTGTAATGGTACCGGAAGGGAGTATACAACCCTTGGTGGAAATGACTCTTTGCTCTTTGACAAGTTGCACACCTCAAGATGATAGCATGTACGTCTCCACTCATCTTTGGCCAATAAAAGTGCTCTTGAAGGATTTCAAGAGTTTTTTTCATGCCGAAGTGACTAGCCAGACCTCCACCATGTGCTTCTCGGATCAACAATTCTCTAAATGAACTCTTCGGCACACATAATCGATTTCCCTTGAAAAGAAAACCATTTTGGACAGAATATGTACCTTAAATTCCATGTTTGCAACTATCGATAATAGTAGAGAACTCCGGGTCTTCAGAATATAGTTCTTTCATGGATTGAAAACTAAGAATTCTAGAATCAAGAACAGCAAGCATAGAGTATCTTCTTGATAAAGCATCCGCAACAATATTAGTATGGCCAGGTTTATATTTCGAAATGAAAGAAAAAGATTGAAGAAATTCTACCCATTTGGCATGCCTTGAGTTGAGCTTGCGTTGGCCACTAATAAACTTCAAAGCCTCATGGTCAGAATGAAGTACAAATTGTTTAGGTCTTAAATAGTGACTCCAATGATCAAGAGCTCTCACAATGGCGTAGAACTCCTTATCATAAGTTGAGTAGTTCTTCTTCGAATCGGTTAACTTTTCACTGAAATATGCCAATGGCCTTTGTTCTTGAACAAGAACTCCAATGCCAACTCCACTTGCATCACATTCAACTTCAAATACTCTATCAAAATTAGGAAGGGCAAGAACGGGGACTCACATAGCTTAGTTTGATGAGTTCAAAAGCGGCATGAGCGCTCTTGTTCATTCAAAAGAACCCTTCTTCATGCATTCGGTGATAGGGGCCATGATTGTACCAAGTTCTTCACAAAACGACGATAGAAAGAAGCAAGGCCATGAAAACTCCTTACATCGGTGATGGATTTCGGAACCGGCCAGGTTTTCATTGCATCCATTTTCAATTGATCAACGGAAATTTCATCTTTCGAAACCACATATCCAAGGAATATAATGCTGGAAGAGAAGAACTCACACTTCTCCATTTTGGCATAAAGCTTCTGTTCTCTCAAGGCTTTAAAGACCTGTTTCAAATGAGAAATATGCTCCTCCTCACTTTGACTATAAACAAGGATATCACAAAGTATACAACAACAAATCGACCAATGAAGGAACGAAGAACCTCGCTCATAAGCCTCATGAACGCATTTGGAGCATTAGAAAGTCCGAATGGCATAACCAACCATTCATATAAACCTCCCTTAGTCTTGAAAGCTGTTTTCCACTAATCTCCTTTCTGCATTCGGATGCGTGATAGCCACTTCGCAAATCTATCTTCGAAAACACGGTAGAACCATATAATTCATCAAGCATATCATCAAGTCTAGGTATAGGATAGTACTTAATAGTGATGTTGTTGATGGCTTGGCTATCGACACACATTCTCGAATGTTCCATCCTTCTTTAGTACGCAGTAGAGCCGAAATGAACATGGGCTCATACTTTCTCGAACATATCCCTTATCAATAAATTCATTGACTTATCTTTGCAACTCCTTTGTTTCCTCCGGGTTGCATCTATATGCTGCTTTGTTTGGTAGAGGGGCAATGGGCAGTAAGTCAATTTGGTGCTCAATACCTCTTATTGGAGGTAATCCAGATGGCAATTCTTTGGGGAACACATTTGAAAAGTCTCTTAACAAGGAATGCATTTTCGGATGTATAGGTCTCTCTTTCTCACTCTTTTTCTCAACCATAAGCAAAGCAAATACATTTTTCTGTTTGGTAATGGCTCTCTTAACCTGTGTTTCACTCAAAAGAGATTTTCCTTACTAGTGTTTCCCTTCCCAGGTTGATTTCGATGTATCATGCTCGGTTTCACAGATTCAAGAGTAATGCACTTTCGTTCCTTGTGAAAAGAGTATGTGTTTTTATGCCCATCATGTACAGCCTTTCTATCATATTGCCAAGATCTACCTAACAACAAGTGACAAGCATCCATGGGAATAACATCGCATAGAACTTCATCTTGATAATTCTTCCTAATGGAAAATGATATAATGGCTCATTTGGTTACCTTCACATCACTTCCTTTGCTAAGCCATTGAAGCTTATAAGGTTGAGGATGTTTTGATGTTGGTAGCTTCAATTTTTCAATCATGGTTGTCGAGGCGACATTGGTGTAGCTTCCTCCATCAATAATCATCATACACACCTTCCCGTTAATAGTGCAACGGTGTGGAAGATGTTCTCCTTTGCTCATTCTCTTCGGGAGATATCTCGGCATGTAATGCTCTCCGTATCACCAACAACTCACCATCATCGGCTTTTCAACGATATTCTCGGATTCTTCACGTAATCATTCGGTCATGTTCATCGTTGGCCTCTTGAAGTTCCAAATCGATCTTCTCAATTTCTTGAAGAGTCATAACTCTTCGATTTGGACAATTAGCTTGCAAATGCCCATAGCCATGACACTTAAAACACTTCCTTGTGTCACCATCAACTTTCTTGCTAGTTTCTTTGGTGGGTTCCACCAACTTCTCTTTACCCTTAGCGTTCGACGAAACACCTTCATATTTGCCTCGAGGAAGCACCCCTAAAGTAGGATGTCCTTCGAGGAGGTTCTCGAAGAAAACCTCTTGCTACTCTTTAGTTGTTTCTCAACCTTCATTGCTAGCTTGCAAACATCTTGAAGGACCAATAAGGTCAAGTTCAACCAAATCGCAATTTCTCGATTCATGCCACCAAGGAATCGAGCGATGGTTTGCTCGGGAACTTCTGGAACTTCGCATCTCATCATGAGTTGTTCGAACTCACGAATATATTCTTCAATACTCATCCCTTGTTGTCTTAGGGAATTCAACTTGAAAAACAGATCTTGTTTATAGGTATCGGGTAAGAACCTTTTCTTCATAAGTTTCTTGAGTTTATCCCAAGACTTGATTCGGCTTTTTTCTTCTCTAGCTCGCTGGCTGACGCTTTAAATTCTCCTACCATAGAGAAGCATATTACAAAGTTTCTTGAATAATGAATATCCACTATATGAATAATGAATATATAATTTTTAAAGTTTCTTGCCCATAACCCAAGCAACAATTACAAAAGAATAATTTGGATACAATGATCATATCACTGTGCACAATATCTAAAACCTCCTCAAGCAATCACAGTAAAAATTTACTGTAGATCTGATCTAACCTAAGATAAGAAAACTGTTTTGATGAATGAGAATAATTTCTGTGTTTTCCTTATCTTCTTTCCTTTCTTTTTTTCTTATTTTTCTACTCTTTTCTCCTCTTTCTAAATCACCTTGCTATTATCAAAAATTTACCCTTTTTACTAAAGTTTTTGATCTTCTTTTCATAGCCACCATTAGTTTCCTAATTAAAGTTAAGGTTTAAAAGAAGAAAAAATATGTCATGAGTTGATAAAGCCCATATAGACTGAATTGAGTTTACTATCCAACAGAATCTTCTATCCTCGAATTAAAGTGAGATAAGGATACAAGTTTTAAATATTTTTTTAATCTTTAGAAAAGTCTAATCGCATCTGAGTCATAGCCACTTTTTTTTTTCCCGGACAGTATTCGAAAAATAGATCAAATTAAGTTAGTTTTAGCTAGTCAAATTGACGATCAAATTTGAATCTTCAGATTCAAATTCGGATTCAGATTCCATTTCATAATGGGATGCGGGCATGGTACCCGTTGCCATTCGTACGCCATTAAAGTCCGGAGTTAAACCCGGCCCATCTCGCTCTATTGGGTTTGGGTTTGGGTTTACTTGGCCCGGACGGATAACCTTTCCCGGCCCTAATTGTTTCCCCCTCGGGAACGCTCAAACACAGGGACGTCTCTCGTCTCTCCTGGTTCGTAATCCACTTCGAACTAACCCGCGACCACACCAGCGGCGGCGTCTAAGGAGGAGTCTTCCCGGTTATTCATTTGACTTCCTCGAGATGCCGAAGCACTACGGGCCCCCGGTAATCCCCACGACACGTTCGATCTCTGTCCTTCTCAATCTTTCCGCTTCGAATCCGTAATTTTTGCTCAAAGTCCTATTTTTGTTCCGTTTTAGGGGAAGAAGGAGGAAAGAAACGTGGCGAAATACATCACGAGGACGAAGGCTGTTCACTATCTTCAAGTCAGTCTGTCCACCTTCGGGTGAGCTATGGTTTCGTCACTTCGCTGCCTTTTTCCTTTCCTTTCTTCTCGATGTCTCTCTGTTTTGATTGTAAACGAATATATTTATTCCATCGTCTTGGTATTTGGTTAAGGAAACTGTGCATTCTCAAAGGTATCTTTCCTCGAGATCCGAAGAAGAAGGTGGAAGGGAGCCACAAGACATATTATCACATGAAGGATATCGTGTTTCTTGCGCACGAACCTCTACTTGAGAAATTCAGGTACTCCTCCTTCGAAGAATAAGAATCTTCATATGCTACCAACAAAAGCAGTGTACAAAATAAAGTTACTGGTAGCTTAAAATGTTTAGAAGCAGATATGTCTATAAGCGCTTGGGTAGTGATATATATCTGTCGATGGAAACTCAAAGGCAAAATGGGATCCATGAAGCCTAATCCAAATAGTTGGGTCATTATGGCTTATTGCTGTATATATATTTAATGATCTCTACTTTTATTTTAGCTTCTTGTGGATCACATGCACTATGTTACACAAAACTTTCAGTCTTTCGCTGATAAAATGCCACTTTAGTATCTTTGGCCTCTTCAATGCTGCCTCTATGCTTGACACGTCTGTTCACATTTAGTAAACATGTGTCCCTAGGTTAGTGCACTTGTTAAAAGTTGTGACTTTTTTTTTCTTCCATTAATCCTGCCAAGTTACTTCTCATGCATATTCCTACCTTCTGTATGTTTGCCTGGTCAACTGAGTTACATGTTCTGGTTTGACCATGGATGTGGTGAGACATAAGAGTTTTACTAGTGTCTGGTGTTATAATTGTTTCATTTTTCTGATAACTTTAGTTAGATTAAAAGATTTTAATGTGCCTATTGTAATTAAAAGTTTTTAATTACAATGATAGCTTTAGTTAGATGGAAATCCTTATTAGTGTGCTTCAGGCACTTTTGTTGATTATTGTTGTTGCAATTGAACACATTTGTGTATTTTATTTGCCATGGTCTTTTATGATGCTCCAGGGACATAAGGGCTCATAAAAAGAAAGTCAAGAAAGCTTTGGCAAGGAAAAACAGGGATCTGGCAGATTGGCTACTGAATCGTTGATGCGGGAACATCCGAGACTACTAATCAATCCTTAAGTCCTGAGCTGATTCCTTCGGCAAAACAAACACTATCGGTACTTATTCATGCCAAAACTAACTTCGGTTACAACTTACTTCGGTGGGATAAGGAATGATGATACCAATATCAAAATTCGTTGCTGATTGATGCTATATCAAAGGGGAGTTATTCAGGATAAGTTCCAAAGTGATTTAATGCTCTTTGGAAGTAGATATTTGCTGGTTATTGTTAGTGAACGAATTTTATCTTCTAGTCTTGTTAGATTTGTTAGTCTTGTTAGTCTTTATTGTTTGGGTAGTTCCCATGTTGTTTTTTGAGTCTAATATCTATATAATGAGACATATTCTCATTTGTAAGATCGTGGTTGAATGAATGAAAATTCCTCTTGTGAGTTGAATTTTATCTCGATTCTTTATCCAACATCGTTGGTGGTGAATCAAAGAGTTCTTTATCCTTGGCGGTGGAATTTCCTTTAAGCCTTGGTGGTGAATCGCAATTATCTCGGTCCTTTTTTTCCTTGATCGGTGGCTTTTGGAATCGGGTCAATCCGACCGCATCGCGAAGTTACGCCCCTTTTCCAAATCGCGCGGTCTTGAAATTTTCGCTCGAGTCACTCGCCCACGCACGCATCAAGTTGGTATCGAGCTCAAGGTTGAACTTATCTTGAGTGATTCCTTTATGTTGTTATCTTCTACTTACCACGTGGTGACGAACAAGTTCCACGAGGCTTGACTTTGGAGCAAGCGTGCGACTTAAGACGAGATCGTGCTATAGAGAATCTCCAAAGGCAAATGGAGCGAGTTCTCAATCTCCTAGAGAACCCGGAGAGACAAGAGCAACCAGAAGGCGTCCCGATGATCACGACACCATGACGAATCGATTCGCATCACAATTTAATGATGATTTTGATTCACGAGGCAACTCTAGTGCTTCTGAGCACCGAGTTCGGAGAAGAAGAAGAAGATACCATGAGAATGACCGTGAGATTAAAGCAGATGCACCTGAGTTCGAGGGTAGTCTCAATCCTAACAACTTTGTTGATTGGCTCCTTGCCATTGAACGAGTTTTTGACTTCAAGTCATACTCGGATGAGAAGAGGTGCAAGGTCATTGCTCAAACTCACTAAATATGCTTCTCTAGGGTGGGAGAATTTAAAGCGTCAGCGAGCTAGAGAAGAAAAAAGCCGAATCAAGTCTTGGGATAAACTCAAGAAACTTATGAAGAAAAGGTTCTTGCCCGATACCTATAAGCAAGATCTGTTTCTCAAGTTGAATTCCCTAAGACAACAAGGGATGAGTATTGAAGAATATATTCGTGAGTTCGAACAACTCATGATGAGATGCTGATGCGTGCGTGGGCGAGTGACTCCGAACAGAAAATTTCAGGACTGCGCGATTTCGGGAAAAGGGGCGTAACTTCCTTGAAGCAGATCGGATTGACCAGATTCCAAAAGCCACCGATCAAGAAAAAAAAAATGGACCGAGATAATTGCAGTTCACCACCAAGGCTTAAAGGAAATTCCACCGGCCAAGGATAAAGAACTTTGATTCACCACCAACGATGTTAGATAAAGAATCGAGATAAAATTCAACTCACAAGAGGAATTTGCATTCATTCAACCAGTTCCCTTACAAATGAGAATATGTCTCATTATATAGATATTAGACTCAAAAAAACAGCATGGGAACTACCCAAACAATAAAGACTAACAAGACTAACAAGACTAGAAGATAAAATTCGTTCACTAACAATAACCAAAGAAATATCTACTTCCAAAGAGCATTAAATCACTTTGGAACTTATCCCGAATAACTCCTTCGATATAGCATCAATCAAAGAACGAATTTTGATATTGGTATCATCATTCCTTATCCCAATCAAGTAAGTTGTAACCGGTTAGTTTTGGCATGAATAAGTACCGATAGTGTTTGTTTTACCAAGGAATCACCAGACTTAAGGATCGATGATTAGTAGTCTCGATGCTCCCGCATCGCCTCCCGGGTTGTTTGAGATTTGTCCTCAATTGTGACAAGATATCATCGTCCAAGTAAGGATAAAGATCTCCTATATTAAAAGTTGCCTAAGCTCCATATACTGCAGGAAGACCAATCTTGTAAGCATTTTCGCCAATTCTCTCGAGAACTTCAATGGACCGTCACCGGGCATAAACTTATTCTTCCGAGAAGGAAATCTTTCCTTCCTTAAATGTAACCACACAAGATCACCCGTCGGAAATGGGTCTTCCTCCGATGTATATTAGTTTTCTTCCTATAAGACTCGTTAGCCTTCTCGATCTTACTTGAATGCCGTGGAGTTTTTTATTGATTCATTTCGCTTTTGCCATCAAAGTTCACTTGTGAATTGGATGGAATAGGAATTAAATCAATCGGTGTGAGCGGATTGATTCCATACACATTCGAAGGGTGATCGACCAAAGAGTATAACTCGGCGATCGATTATGTTTAACTCAAAGATGTGCAAGCTTCAAATCCCAATCTTTTAGGGATTTACTAACCATTCCTCGAAGTAACGAGTGAGAGTGCGATTGGTTACCTCCGTTTGGCCATCGGTTTGAGGATGACAAGTGGTGCTGAATATAAGTCCGGTTCCAAGCATTCTCCATAAGGTCTTCCGTAAATAACTTAAAAATTTAGAATCACGATCGATACAATGGTCTTTGGTACTCCGTGAAGGCGAATGATCTCCTTGAAATAAAGATCACCATACGAGATGCATCATCCGTCTTGTGGCATGGAATAAAATGGGCCATTTTAGAAAACCGATCAACAACCACCATAATGGCATCTTTTCCCCTCCGCGTTCTTGGAAGAGCCACAATAAAATCCATGCTCACATCTTCCCAAGGTTGTAATGGTACTGGAAGGGAGTATACACTCGTGGAAATGACTCTTTGCTCTTCGACAAGTTGCACACCTCAAGATGATAGCATGTACGCCTCCACTCATCCTTGGCCAATAATAGTGCTCTTGAAGGATTTCAAGAGTTTTGTTCATGCAGAAGGGACCTGGCAGAGCTCGCCCGTGCGCGTGTGAGGTCAACAATTCTCTAAATGAACTCTTCGGCACACATAATCGATTTTCCTTGAAAAGAAAACCATTTTGACAGAATATGTACCTTGAATTCCATGTTTGCAACTATCGATAATAGTAGAGAACTCCGGTCTTCGTAATATAGTTCTTTCATGGATTGAAAACCAAGAATTCTAGAATCAAGAGCAAGCATAGAGTATCTTCTTGATAAAGCATCCGCAACAACATTAGTATGGCTGTTTATATTTCAAACGAAAGAAAAGAATTGAAGAAATTCTACCCATTTGGCATGCCTTAAGTTGAACTTGCGTTGGCCACTAATAAACTTCAAAGCCTCATGGTCATAATGAAGTACAAATTGTTTAAGCCTTAAATAGTGACTCCAATGATCAAGAGCTCTCACAATGGCGTAGAACTCCTTATCATAAGTTGAGTAGTTCTTCTTCGAATCGGTTAACTTTTCATCAAATATGCCAATGGCCTTTGTTCTTGAACAAGAACGGCTCCAATGCCAACTCCACTTGCATCACATTCAACTTCAAATACTCTATTAAAATTAGGAAGGGCAAGAACGGGGACTCACATAGCTTCAATTTGATGAGTTCAAAAGCGGAATGAGCGGCTCTTGTCCATTCAAAAGAACCCTTCTTCATGCATTCGATGATAGGGGCCATGATTATCAAGTTCTTCACAAAGCGACGATAGAAAGAAGCAAGGCCATGAAAACTCCTTACATCGGTGATGGATTTGAACCGCCAAGTCTTCATAGCTTCCACCTTGGATCGATCTACGGAAATTCCATCTTTGGAAATTACATAACCAAGAAACACAATGGTTGGAGAGAAGAACTCGCATTTCTCCATTTTTGCATAGAGTTTCTGTTCTCTCAAGACATTAAAGAGCTGTTTTAAATGAGAGATATGCTCCTCCTCGTTCCTCGCTATAAACAAGAATATCGTCGAAATAAACAACGCATAAATCGATCAATAAACGAACGAAGAATCTCGCTCATAAGTCTCATGAAGGTACTTGGAGCATTCGATAACCCGAATGGCATTACCAACCACTCATAAAGGCCTCCTTGGTTTTGAAAGCCGTCTTCCATTCATCACCTTTTCGCATTTTGATTTGATGATAACCACTCCGCAAATCTATCTTTGAGAAGACAATAGAACCATACAATTCATCAAGCATATCATCAAGTCTAGGTATAGGGTACCTATACTTAATGGTGATGTTGTTGATGGCTCGCTATCAATGCACATTCTAAATGAACCATCTTTCTTAGGCACGAGTAGAGCCTAATGGAACATGGACTCATGCTTTCTCGAATATATCCTCCGCCGATAAGTTCATCGACTTGTCTTTGCAACTCCTTTGTTTCCTCCGGATTGCATCGATAAGCTGGTTTGGTAGAGGAGCGCCGGGGATCAAATCAATTTGATGCTCAATACCTCTTATGGAGGTAATCCAGTGGCAAATCCTCCGAACACATCCGCAAATCTTTCCACAAGGCGATCTTTGGATGAATGGGTTGCTCTATCTTACTCTTTTTCTCTACCATAAGCAAAGCAAATACATTCTTTTGTTTGCTAATGGCTCTCTCAACCCGTGTTTCATTTAAGAACAAACTTTCCTTACGGTGTTTTCCTTCCTGCATTGATTTCGATGTATCAATGAAGGATTCAAGGGTAAAAGGGTGATGCATTTTTGTTCTTTCCGAAAAGAGTATGTGTTCTACGACCATCATGCACATGCATTCATATCATATTGCCAAGGTCTTCCCAATAACAAGTGACATGCATCCACGGGAATCACATCACACAGAGCTTGATCTCGATAGTTCATCCCAATCGAAAACGATATAAGAGCTCGTTTGGTTACCTTAAGATCATTTCCTTGATTGAGCCTTTGGAGCTTAGACGGTTGAGGATGTTTCGTTATCGGAAGCTTCAATTTGTCAACAAGGTTTGTCGAAGCAACATTGGTACAACTCCACCATCGATAATCATCGAACATACCTTCCGTTAATAGTGCAACGGTGTGAAAGATGTTCTCCTTTGCTCATTCTCTTCGGGAGATATCTCAGCATGTAATGCTCCGTATCACCAACAACTCACCATCATCGCCTTTTTCAACGATATTCCTGGATTCTTCACCTTCGTAATCATTCTCGATCATGTTCATCGTTGGCCTCTTGAAGTTCCAAATCGATCTTCTCAATTTCTCAAGAGTTATAACTCTCCGATTTGGACAATTAGCTTGCAAAATGCCCATAGCCATGACACTTAAAACACTTCCTTGTGTCACCATCAACTTTCTTGCTGGTTTCTTTGATGGGTTCCACCAACTTCTCTTTACCCTTAGCGTTTGACGAAACACCTTCATATTTGCTTGAGGAAGCACCCCTAAAGTAGGATGTCCCTTCGAGGAGGTTCTAGAAGAAAACCTCTTGCTACTCTTTAGTTGTTTCTCAACCTTCATTGCTAGCTTGCAAACATCTTCGAAGGACCAATAAGGTCAAGTTCAACCAAATCAGCAATTTCCGATTTATGCCACCAAGGAATCGAGCGATGGTTTGCTCGGGAACTTCGAACTTCGATCTTATCATGAGTTGTTCGAACTCACGAATATATTCTTCAATACTCATTCCTTGTTGTCTTAGGGAATTCAACTTGAGAAACAGATCTTGCTTATAGGTATCGCAAGAACCTTTTCTTCATAAGTTTCTTGAGTTTATCCCAAGACTTGATTCGGCTTTTTCTCTAGCTTTGACGCTTTAAATTCTCCCACCATGTAGAAGCATATTTAGTGAGTTTGAGCGACCTTGCACCTCTTCTCATCCGAGTATGACTTGAAGTCAAAACTCGCTCAATGGCAAGGAGCCAATCAACAAAGTGGTCGGATTGAGACTACCCTCGAACTCGTGCATCCGCTTTAATCTCACGGTCATTCTCATGGTATCTTCTTCTTCTTCTCCGAACTCGGTGCTCGGAGCACTAGAGTTGCCTCCGGAATCGTAATCATCATTAGAATTGTGATGCGAATCTGATTCGCCGTGGTGTCGCCGATCATCGGACGCCTTGCCGGTTGCTCTTGTCTCTCCGGGTTCTCTAGGAGATTGAGAACTCGCTCCATTTGCCTTTGGAGATTCTCTATAGCACGATCTCGCCTTAAGTCGTGCGCTTGCTCCAAAGTCAAGCCTCGTGGAACTTGTTCGTCACCCATGGTAAGTAGAAGATAACAACACAAAGGAATCACTCAAGATAAGTCCAACCTTGAGCTCTAATACCAACTTGATGCGTGCGTGGCGAGTGACTCCAACAGAAAATTTCAGGATCGCGATTTCGGGAAAAGGGGCGTAACTTCCTCAAGGCATCGGATTGACCAGATTCCAAAGCCACCGATCAAG
Source organism: Musa troglodytarum (assembly GCA_023547065.1). NCBI lineage: Eukaryota > Viridiplantae > Streptophyta > Magnoliopsida > Zingiberales > Musaceae > Musa > Musa troglodytarum. The sequence goes on along the minus strand of CP097509.1, from coordinate 28,702,003 downwards.
AAAAAAAAGGACCGAGATAATTGCGCTTCACCACCAAGGCTTAAAGGAAATTCCATCGGCCAAGGATAAAGAACTTTGATTCACCACCAACGATGTTGGATAAAGAATCGAGATAAAATTCAACTCACAAGAGGAATTTGCATTCATTCAACCAGTTCCCTTACAAATGAGAATATGTCTCATTATATAGATATTAGACTCAAAAAAACAGCATGGGAACTACCCAAACAATAAAGACTAACAAGACTAACAAGACTAGAAGATAAAATTCGTTCACTAACAATAACCAGCAAATATCTACTTCCAAAGAGCATTAAATCACTTTGGAACTTATCCTGAATAACTCCCCTTTGATATAGCATCAATCAGCAACGAATTTTGATATTGGTATCATCATTCCTTATCCCACCGAAGTAAGTTGTAACCGAAGTTAGTTTTGGCATGAATAAGTACCGATAGTGTTTGTTTTGCCGAAGGAATCAGCTCAGGACTTAAGGATTGATTAGTAGTCTCGGATGCTCCCGCATCAGATGCGAAGTTCCAGAAGTTCCCGAGCAAACCATCGCTCGATTCCTTGGTGGCATGAATCGGGAAATTGCTGATTTGGTTGAACTTCAGCCTTGTTGGTCCTTCGAAGATGTTTGCAAGCTAGCAATGAAGGTTGAGAAACAACTAAAGAGTAGCAAGAGGTTTTCTTCCAGAACCTCCTCGAAGGGGACATCCTACTTTAGGGGTGCTTCCTCAAGCAAATATGAAGGTGTTTCGTCGAACGCTAAGGGTAAAGAGAAGTTGGTGGAACCCATCAAAGAAACCAGCAAGAAAGTTGATGGTGACACAAGGAAGTGTTTTAAGTGTCATGGCTATGGGCATTTGCAAGCTAATTGTCCAAATCGAAGAGTTATGACTCTTCAAGAAATTGAGAAGATCGATTTGGAACTTCAAGAGGCCAACGATTTAACATGACCGTAATGATTCCGTCAAGAATCCGAGAATATCGCTGAAAAAGTCGATGATGGTGAGTTGTTGGTGATACTGAGAGCATTACATGCCGAGATATCTCCAAGAGAATGAGCAAAGGGAGAACATCTTCCACACCCGCTGCACTATTAACGGAAGGTGTGTATGATGATTATCGATAGAGGAAGCTGCACCAATGTCGCCTCGACAACCATGATTGAAAACTGATGCTACCAACATCAAAACATCATCAACCTCAAGCTTCAAAGTGGCTTAGCAAAGAAAGTGATGTGAAGGTAACCAAACGAGTCCTTATATCATTTTCCATTGGGAAGAATTATCAAGATGAAGTTCTATGCGATGTTATTCCCATGGATGCTTGTCACTTGTTGTTAGATAGACCTTGGCACATGATAGAAAGGTCAGTACATGATGGGCATAAAAACACATACTCTTTTCACAAGGAACGAAAGTGCATTACTCTTGAATCTGAAACCGAGCATGATACATCAAATCAACCTGGAACGGAAACACTAGTAAGGAAAATCTCTTCTTGAGTGAAACACAGGTTAAGAGAGTCATTACCAAACAGAAAAATGTATTTGCTTTGCTTATGGTTGAGAAAAAGAGTGAGAAAGAGAGACCTATACATCCGAAAATGCATTTCTTGTTAAGAGACTTTGCAGATGTGTTCCCCGAAGAATTGTCATCTGGATTACCTCCAATAAGAGGTATTGAGCACCAAATTGACTTGCTGCCCATTGCCCCTCTACCAAACAAAGCAGCATATAGATGCAACCTGAGGAAACAAAGGAGTTGCAAAGACAAGTCAATGAACTTATTGACAAGGGATATGTTCGAGAAAGTATGAGCCCATGTTCTGCTCCAAATCTACTGCATCAAAGAAGGATGGAACATTTAGAATGTGTGTCGATAGTCGAGCCATCAACAACATCACTATTAAGCAGGTATCCTATACCTAGACTTGATGATATGCTTGATGAATTATATGGTTCTACCGTGTTTTCAAGATAGATTTAAGTGGTTATCACCGATCCGAATGCGCAGAAAGGAGATGAGTGGAAAATTTCAAGACTAAGGGAGGTTTATATGAATGGTTGGTTATGCCATTCAGACTTTCTAATGCTCCAAGTACGCTCATGAGGCTTACGAACGAGGTTCTTCGCTCCTTCATCGTCGATTTGTTGTTGTATACTTTGACGATATCCTTGTTTATAATAAAAGCAAGGAGGAGCATATTTCATTTGAAATGTGTCTTTAAAGCCTCGAGAGAATGTAAGCTTTATGCCAAAATGGAGAAGTGTGAGTTCTTCTTTCCAAAGATTATATTCCTCGATACGTGGTTTCAAAGATGGAATTTCCGCTGATCAATTGAAAATGGATGCAATGAAAACTCGGCCGGTTCCAAATCCATCACCGATGTAAGGAGTTTTCATGGCCTTGCTTCTTTCTATCGCCGCTTTGTGAAGAACTTCAAGACAATCATGGCCCCTATCACCGAATGCATGAAGAAGGGTTCTTTGAATGGACAAGAGCCGCCATGCCGCTAACTCATCAAACCAAGCTATGTGAGTCCCCGCTCTTGCCCTTCCTAATTTTGATAGAGTATTCAAGTTGAATGTGATGCAAGTGGAGTTGGCATTGAGCCGTTTCTTGTTCAAGAACAAAGGCCAGCATATTTTAGTGAAAAGTTAACCAATTCAAGAAGAACTACTCAACTTATGATAAGGAGTTCTACGCCATTGTGAGAGCTCTTGATTATTGGAGTCACTATTTAAGGCCTAAACAATTTGTACTTCATTCCACTACGAGGCTTTGAAGTTTATTAGTGGCCAACGCAAGCTCAACTCAAGGCATGCCAAATGGGTAGAATTTCTTCAATCCTTTTCTTTCGCTTCAAATATAAACCCGCCATACTAATGTTGTTATGGATGCTTTATCAAGAAGATACTCTATGCTTGCTTTCGATTCTAGAATTCTTGGTTTTCAATCCATGAAAGAACTATATTCAAGACCCGAGTTCTCTACTATTATCGATAGTTGCAAACATGGAATTCAAGGTACATATTCTGTCCAAAATGGTTTTCTTTTCAAGGGAAATCGATTATGTGCCAAGAGTTCATTTAGAGAATTGTTGATCCGAGAAGCACATGGTGGAGGTCTGGCCGGTCACTGCATGAACAAAACTCTTGAAATCCTTCAAGAGCACTTTTATTGGCCAAAGATGAGTGGAGACGACATGCTATCATCTTGAGGTGTGCAACTTGTCAAAGAGCAAAGAGTCATTTCCACCAAGGGTCAGATACTCCTTCCAGCACCATTACAACCTTGGGAAGATGTGAGCATGGATTTTATTGTGGCTCTTCCAAGAACTCAGGGGGAAAAGATGCCATTATGGTGGTTGTTGATCGGTTTTCTAAAATGGCCCATTTTATTCCATGCCACAAGACGGATGATGCATCTCATGTGGCGATCTTTATTTCAAGGAGATCATTCGCCTTCATGGAGTACCAAAGACCATTGTATCGATCGTGATTCTAAATTTTTAAGTTATTTCGAAGACCTTATGGAGAATGCTTGGAACCAGACTTCTATTCAGCACCAGTTGTCATCCTCAAACCGATGGCCAAACGGAGGTAACTAATCGCACTCTCACCACGTTACTTCGAGGAATGGTTAGTAAATCCCTAAAAGATTGGGATTTGAAGCTTGCACATGCCGAGTTCGCTATAATCGATCGCCGAGTTATACTATCGTCGATCACCCTTCGAATTGTATGGAATCAATCCGCCACACCGATTGATTTAATTCCTATTCCATCCAATTCACAAGTGAACTTTGATAGCAAAGAGCGATGAATCAATAAAAACTCCATGAGCATATTCAAGTAAGATCGAGAAGGCTAACGAGTCTTATAGGAAGAAAGCTAATAAACATCTGAGGAAGACCCATTTCCAACCAGTGATCTTGTGTGGTTACATTTAAGGAAGGAAAGATTTCCTTCTCGGAAGAATAAGCTTATGCCCAGAGTCGGTCCATTTGAAGTTCTCGAGAGAATTGGCAAAATGCTTACAAGATTGATCTTCCCGGAGAATATGGAGTTTCGCAACTTTTAATGTAGGTGATCTTTCTCCTTACTTGACGATGATGACTTGTCGATTTGAGGACAAATCTCGAACAACCCGGGAGAATGATGCGGGAGCATCCGAGACTACTAATCAATCCTTAAGTCCCGAGTGATTCCTTCGGCAAAACAAACACTATCGGTACTTATTCATGCCAAAACTAACTTCGTTACAACTTACTTCGTGGGATAAGGAATGATGATACCAATATCAAAATTCATTGCTGATTGATGCTATATCAAAGGGGAGTTATTTAGGATAAGTTCCAAAGTGATTTAATGCTCTTTGGAAGTAGATATTTGCTGGTTATTGTTAGTGAACGAATTTTATCTTCTAGTCTTATTAGTCTTGTTAGTCTTTATTGTTTGGGTAGTTGTCATGTTGTTTTTTGAGTCTAATATCTATATAATGAGACATATTCTCATTTGTAAGGGCACTGGTTGAATGAATGAAAATTCCTCTTGTGAGTTGAATTTTATCTCAATTCTTTATCCAACATCATTGGTGGTGAATCAAACAGTTCTTTATCCTTGGCCGGTTGAATTTCCTTTAAGCCTTGGTGGTGAACTGCAATTATCTCGGTCCTTTTTTTTTCCTTGATCTGTGGCTTTTGGAATCGGGTCAATCCGATCTACATCAAGGAAGTTACGCCCTTTTTCCCGAAATCGCGCAGTCCTGAAATTTTCTATTCGGAGTCACTCGCCCACGCACGCATCAATCGTGAACCAACATATAAGCTTGATAGGCTTATATTGGAAAGGTTTTAAAATCTGAGCTTGCAGAATGTTCTCTAGAATCAAACAATAGCTGTTTAGTGATGCTGGTCCTGATGATATAGGTACCCAACTTTTGTTGATGCACTCAGAGACCTGGATGACTGTCTTACTATGGTTCACCTTTTTGCTGCATTGCCTATTGTTGAGGGTGAGCGGATTCAAGTGGAACATATTCATAATTGTAGAAGGTTGGCTCTTTTAAATCCTTTGACATAGTAATGTAAATTAATCCTTTGACATTCATATTTGATCTTCTTTATTGAACTGCATGCTTTGTGGAATTTTTATTGCTGGACTATAACAGAATTTCTGTCTATATCATTAGAGATCTTGCAACATACTCTATTATTCTTTTCACTTTCTAGTAGTATTATTTGCTAGCTTACTATGCTAATTTGACAGTTCAGGTTATTGAGTAATTATTTTTGATGCAAAGTTTTTCTAAAAGGTTTGACAGACATGAAAATTGGTGTTAAATTGTCTATATCCGCAACGATGGCAAGGTAGAGATGAAGGCTGGGTGGCAGCAGGTGGCATGAGGAGGAATAAGGATTGGCTGGGGTATAGAGAGAGAGAGAGAGAGAGAGAGAGAGAGAAGCCCAAACCTTAGAAAGACGTGACCTGTAACTTAAAAAAACCTCGATCTGGGGCAAACCAGATCAAGCAAAAAGCTCAATTGGTATGCTGATTTAGCCTCAAAACGTCAATTACTGGTCCAGATAAAATTAAGAGGTTTCATATCTGCATCTAAATACAGAGAGAGAAAGATGGAGAGGAGAGAGAGTTTTAGGAAGATCTGCAACATTGTATTTAAATTGGCATGAATGTTTTTCTTGCTAGTGAGAACCACACTTGTAAATTTCTGCTTGCCCATAGTCCTTTAGATTTGGGCAAGTCCATTGGTAACCTAATTTTGCTGTCTAAGAACTAGATTCTGACTTTGCAGGATTGACATAAGATGACAATTAGTGGTAAAATTTTGAAGTATCTTTCATGTAAAAGATTTAAATATCAAGTTGTCCTAGAGTGGAAACTATGTTGATAGATAGGTGATCAAACTAGTTTTACAATTTATTTTTTTAACAGATGTCTTTATTTTTTAAGCCTTTTCTACTTTCCAATCTCGGAAGTACTATACTCTCTTAAGGAAAATCTTTTAAGGTTAGGTCATAAATGATGTAAATTTTTTGAATCTAGCGGATGCCTTCCAATACAGTGATTTAAAAAGCACTAGGCGCCAAGGTTCCAAAACGCCCGAGGCGCTCACCCGAGCGAAGGAAGATGCTCTAAATATTAAAATATTAAAATATATTTTAATCTTTTAAAATAATTAAAATATTAAAAATATATTTTAATCTTTTAAAATAATTAAAATATTAAAAATATATTTTAATATTTTAAAATATTCTCTGCTATTTAACTAAAGTAGAGGTGAAGCTACATTGCAAGGCACACGGCATGAAACAAGAAAGAGCGGAAGCAGAGAGAGAGCCCGGCGGAGAGCGGAGGCGGCGTGGCGCGGCTGCCGCCGGAAAGCGTGCGCGGCATGCAGCGCGAAGCGGCAACGGCAGCAATAGCGGTAGTGGAGAAGCGTGGCGAAGAGAGAGGCAGCGGTAGTGGCGATGGCGATGGCGATGAGAGAGAGGTAGCAGTAACGACAGAGAGAGGCAGCGGAATCGGGTGTAGGGTTAGCGGAAGTCACGAGGAGGGGGAGGTTGATATGCGTGCATTAGTTGGTTCAATCGAACCAACTAATCGGGCGCTCGCTGCCTCTCTCCGCTGCCACTGCTGCTACTGCAGTTGATTGCTTGGTTTAAACCGGGCGCTCACCCGAAGAGCCTGATGCTTGGGCTCGGGCGAGCGCCTAGGCGGCGCCACCTAGCCATTAAACCAGGCGCTCAGGCCTTGCCTCACGTCACCCGAGTGCCTAGGCGAGCACCCGAGCATATTTTTAAATCACTGCTCCAATATAGTTGATGCTCTACATACAATAAATGTGATTTGCAAACTTGTGTGGTGGCTAATTGATCCAAAATCTGTGTTTTAAATCAATGATTTCATGAAGTTGAACAATCAGGAATCTTAGCATATTGAACATGCTGGATCCTGGGATGTGTTATGTTCTTCCTTTTTAGAATATCTTATGCACATTTGATTATTTTCTCTGATTTGTCTGCAAGATTATAATAGACAATAAGATGCTTATCATTTACTAAATAGGTTAAGTCATGAATGGCAAGCCTACATTTCTCGAACTCATAGTCTACAGAAGACGTTCATATCTGTGAAAGGCATTTACTGTCATGTAAAGTTATCTTCTGATTTTTATGTTGTGATATATTAATATGTAAAAAATTTTATTTATTCTTATATATATTACTTTGTGGTGATGATTCTGAATGATGCAGGCTGAGGTTGAGGGTCAGAAGATCACATGGCAAACACCACATGCCTTGCAACAAGTTTTGACTGATGATGTTGATTTCAATGTCATGCGTACCTTTTCAGAGTTCTACGAAGTAATTCACTAAAGCTGAACTGGTGTATACCAGAAGTGTAACTTTTAGAAGCTTGTGGACATCTCTGTGTTGAATGAATGCTCTTTTGCAAATTTAGTGGTACATGGCTATAAGTTAAATAGTTAATGAAGTGTTCCAAGCTGGTTGATGATCCATGATTTACTACTTTGTTGCAAATTTATCATTTTTCTCTCCATTACTTGAGAATATTATATATTTCATTACAGAGGTGACAACTTATTGTGCTTTTCCTTACTCCTGTGTCAGCAGTGGTTATTTTTTCATGGACAAAGATATTGGCGTTGGATTTGGATGCCTATTAGAGTGTTCAATCAGCAAGGAGACATCTGATATAAAGCATATAGTAAAAAGGATAGTTTTAAATTTTTAATAGACTATTTATGGAACTTATGTTTAAATAACAATACCAATAAAAAAAAGCCTAGCACTTGGTAGTTATAATCTGTGATTGCATAACTGACCAGCATGTACATCCTACCTGATCTAGGGATGATCAGGAATCTGGGTAATCCTGACCTTCATCATAATCCAGATGATCTGTTACATTTTACATACTAATAATGGGAAGACTAATGGCTGTCATAACTTTTTATTGTTATAATGATCAAGCCTTTATGGGGTTTCATCAATTACTCATCAAAGCAAACTATATCTTCCTGCAAGTTGAGTGCAGGGATTTGTGTTTGTATTTGACAAATGAATCCCATTATTTTCTATTGTACCGTCATGTTCATTATTTTGGTGCTAGTTTCTATGGTGGTAAAAATTAGATTTTATAGTTAGTTATAGGGTTTTTAATACCGTTTCGTACCGCTCGGTATAGGTTGGTATATCTTCCGCCAGCTGATCGGCATGTAGACCACCCACCATCGGGCGATATCAGCTTGGCTGTGGCAAGGCGAGGCGAGGAAGAAGAGATTGTTCGAAGCGGAGGGAGAAGCATCGAAGAAGAGGGAGAAGCATTGAGAAAGAGTACCGCGGAGTCACCGATGCGTCGTCACCAACGTCTTGATGAACCTGAGTTCGTCAAACCTTGGCGCGAACTTGTCTTCGACGCCCTTTCTCAATCTCGATATAGCGCCGCCCTCCTTCAGTGATCTTGATCTAGGAGGTAATGGCGAGGAGAGTAGTACCTCTTTGGAGGGGGAGTTGGAGGCGCAGGGATCAAGGGAGGTGGCGGTGAGAGCAGCAGACGAGGCGATCATGAGGAAGGCAACGAAGACCCTGACCTTCTTTATCTCTGAACGGTCTCTTTCGTCCACTGTCGTCGCACAACCTTTCGATGTCGATGCCGTCTTTCTTCTCCCCACCTCATTGATGTTGAAGGTCGTAGACGAGGCGACGAGCAGAAGAAGGACGAGGCGATGATGACGAGGTGACCGCTCGGTACGTTGTATCTTTTATATCTTTATATATTGATTTTTCATTTTTATATCTTTTTTATATATTAATTTATATATATATAATTTTATATATTTAGTACCGCTCGATATTAAAATTGATTTTTATATTTTTTCTAGGCATATCTCTCGGTACGTCGTACCGTACCATACCGAGCAAAGCTTGAGGCATTGGTACGGTGCGAAATTTCAATCCTTGGTTAGTTGTAATGGTTCCAAGGGCTCCTATTATGGCCATTATAGTGGGTCTTAACGCACTAGATATGTCTCAGCCGAAACAAGTGAATGCTATCCACCATATTAATTCATCACACTCTCGTCAATGGCAATAATTGAGCTATTTTGACACTTGGAGTGCAAGTGTTCATGTGAGAGACCATCAAATCCTATTTATATATACATATAAATTATGATAGATAGCATCCGAATTTAGTTGACCTAATCTCTACTTCCAATTGTGGATGGACATGTTACATCTACCATAAAAAGGACGTAGAAGGGGCGATGTCTTCTGAAATTGGCGTGTTCCTTGATGGAAGTGGACAAATTTGATACTGCTATTTAGGTTGATATGATCCACCACATTATGTCAAGCTCAGGTAATCACCTCGTGATATTAATATGTTAATATGATCTTTGCAATTTTAACTTCTTGGAAATATTATATGTGATTATGTTTTCTCTCCATGAGGTTGTGTTTGAGAATTTTTGAACCATTAAGTAAAACAACATTTTTTCCTTCCCCCTTATTCATCAAGAAAACACATGCTTTTTTGACCTTTTGAGCTAGCAAATTAGATTGGCATTCATGAAAATGCTGAAAAAACATTTATAACTACATAAAATTAATTGTTTTCATATAGATGGTATTGACATGCATACATATAAAGGATGATCACATGCAATTATAACTTCTTGGAAATATTATTTATTAAAAACAATGATTTTTGTTTGTGATTGGTTTTTTCTTTTTTCTATCAAGATGTGCTGATCAATAAACTGCATTGTGTTCAATACCTAAGAAACATGATGGAGACATACCCTCTATTACTCAGTGTTAGTCATGAATGCTCTTTTGTGTGTTGCCTTTTGTTATGTTTAATCTTTACTTATCTATTTCTTTTGTTTGATGCAGGCTCTTCTAGGTTTTGTAAATTTCAAGCTTTATCATTCTATAAATGTGAAGTATCCCCCTATTCTTGATCCTCGAATGGAAGCCTTAGCTGCTGGTAAATGTATGATTAATGGATTCCAGTCTGGAGTGAACTTTTGTTTTAGCTTTAATTTGTTTGTCGGATCAGACTTGTGTATGTGCCTGTTACTTTATTTGATCCATCTCATTCCTCGCACTCTAGTTCAAGTTTTTCTATTTATTTATAAGTTATAACTATGACATAATGATAAAGTTCTTTTGTTTGTGTTAAGAGCTTTATGCATTGTGTCGCTACATTTCAACTGGATCTGGAGGATTCTCTGGAAATCCTGATGGAAAATCTGAGGTCAAGAAGGCAGATAAAGGAACAGAAGAGTCTGAGCTTAGACTTGCTCAGCTTCCAGCTAATGAACCAGGTGCATTAATGCATCTCATGGAGGATACTAATGATACAGATGGTGAGGACCAGGAAACAAAACAATGCAAAAATCTCTTTAGAAACTTCAAATTCTTCTGAAGCTGTGAGGTAAGCTGATCGTGTTAATTATACGATATTAGAGAAACTTGGATTGAATGTTAACTCTAATTTGCAGTCTCAGAGTCATAGATGGTTCATTCCTATGTCTTCCAAACTCAGTACTATGCTAATTTGTTGTGTCACTGACTTTTGCAGTGTCTGACCATGGTCATTACTTGTTTTATCTCAGGTTACAAGAGAGTCATTGCCTTTTGTAACTCCAGCTTTTGGGGGGTGGTCTCTTGGGAGGGTGATGGCTCTCCATTTAGAGAATCATATGATGGCATCACTCATCAGGTCAAGATTCATCTGCCACCAACACATGCTCAATTAGTTGAGTTCGTGCTGCATAAATTAAGTTTAACATGTTTTCCCACAAGCATGAACAAAGAGATAACTACAGTGTCTTCATATATATTTTCAACTTGGAAAAATATATGGGTCTATGTGGATGTCATAGGCACCTGCAAGTGTTGATTCCATAGTCTCTTTGATCTGCATGCAGCTCCACTTTTACTTTGCGAGATGTACTACCTAATATTGACCCCATCAAAGTATATGGTTAGTTATATTGTTGGAATTGTTCCTCAAAAGTAAGGATTTTTTCCTTTGTTTTGGGTTTTTTTTAACCCAATTATTTTGTTTAGATGAGGTAACAAGACATGGAATGCTTTTTTGTGTACAAGTGTAATGGCATTTTATCTAATTGCTCGGTCATAACATTCATATTAGGCTCAAACCATGTCATGACCCAAACCAGCAGATCCACTAGCAAAGAACAAAAAAAATATAAAAGAATTTAAAGATTTTAAATTTTATAGAAGGATAACAATACTCTACAAGAAGAGAATAATGTAAGGAACAAGGGAAGAGGAGAAAATAAAGATGAGAAGACAAAAAAAGGAGAAAATAAAATAATTTCCATTGTATATATCTACTTGATGTAAGATAAAAGAAGGTATATTTAAGTTGAGGCATAACAAAACAAAAGAAGGTATATCCCCAGTCCCACTAAGTGTCAGTATGTTGGTATCCCGGACCTGAACAGTTTAGCCAGGGACTGGTATGAGTTGGACGAAAAATTGAAACCTTGGTGGTTTCAGTATTAGAATTCATGTATTGAAATCAGTTGGATAGGGTATTTTGGTAGAAGCATGATGTTGGGAAAATTGAAATCATGTCTTTTTTATTATTATTTTTGCTTTAAAATGATGTTGAAGACCTACATGCATTGTAATTCCTACTGATCTTAGGACATGCCAAGCATTGTTACCTCATCTGTGTTGAAGATTCCAATTTAACATTAACATCAGTAATTTATGCAAAATATATTTTCCTAAAGAAATAACAAAAAGGAGTATTGTTTACATATTCTCTTGATTTTTCTCAGTTGTGCAGTTGGAAACTTAGGTGGATTGACTGTTCAATTTGTTGTTCTTCAACTCATGATTTTGTATTTCTAAGATTATATCTTGACACTGTGCAGATTGTTGAGAGGCCAACACAAGGACACATTTTTCTGTCTAGAGAATATGTTCAGCCACAATGGATGTACGATTGCATTAATGCTCGGATTATATTTACCAACAGAGGGATACCTAGTCGGAAGGTAAATATTTTTGTTGTACTCTAGATCCACTTTGTTCTGATTGAATACATGGATGGATCTGACTGGTTTCTAGGAGGATTGACCATATGTTTTTTTCTTAATTTCCTCATTGTGTTTATGGAATTGAACACCTTGTTAGCAACTTAGTATTGTATTGTTTGTGTGCATGTGAAACCTTGTTGACTTTCATGCACTTACTTTTTGTGCTGTTTAGCTGTCTCTCTTTAGCTTTTAATGAGTGTTATCAACTTTTGTACAAGATTACTGGCTACAGTTTTTGTTGGACCATGGTTGTTTCTTATAGCAAGTTATTGTAATTCATGCTTTTACTGTTTCCTAAAATTAGAAAAAAAAATACAAGTTGTCGCTTGGAAAAATTTTTGAAATAAAAAGACATGAAGTTTTCTGCTACAATCTAATATCATTAAGAACTGGAATATGTGTACGGTAAAAGACAAAATAAAAAAGAGAAAGAACATTAAAAGACAAAAGAATGCATAAAAGAAGCAAAGTAGACCAATTGTTTTGAGAAAGATTGTTTATATGCAAGTGAACAAAAGAATTGAAATCCTCAATCCTCGAGAGGGTTTGTTTAATGCATGTTAGTTAGGTGGTGGAAACTCACTCTGGAGTCTCGACAGTATCTGATGGACAGGATTTATGCATTACAACATGTAAGTGGGTATTGTAATCCTTAGCCTGTAGGTTTCATGATGTCAAAGAGGCTTTTTATTACTTTACGAACTTCAGAGTTTTACTGTTATGTCACTGTTATGCTGGTCTGCAGGGTAATCAAGAGACAGCAATAAAGATAGAGTAGCAATCTACATAATTATTTAATTATGATGTCTTTTTCAAATGATACTTAAGCAGCTTAAGTAAACCGATTAATTTACTGAAGATCCTTTAGTTCGAAGTTTCTACCTGGATTACACTGAAGCAATATATTCATATTTCATATTAACACAATTCTTCCAGACTCAGGAAGTTTTATTTTAAAATTTTGATATTTAGCTTATCTTTCAGATAAAATTTCAATACAAAACACTTGTCTATATATGTAAGGATGCTAACATTTTGTCCCTTGAACGTCGTCAACATCCAGCAACAATTTATTGATCCATTGCAAAAGTTATCATAATTAAACCAAATTTAGCCCTTTTCACCATATATGTTTTCATCTAGGCTGATACAAAGTTTTGCTTGGAGAAGAAACTGTCTTTACATAATGTTAATGTGGATAGTATTATGCCTCCCTTCATATTAACTTATATAGGTAAAGAACGCTCATGCTTTGAAAGTTGTTCTGTTCACATAAAGTCTCAAGAGCAAAAAATTATCTGTGTGGATGTATAAGGTCAATCTCGATAGTGTTTTGGATGATTGCTTCTAGTAATTGGCTTATGGAAATGTCTTTATTTTCCTTTTTTTTCTTGCTTTACATAATAGGGTACCACCACCACATTTGTCACCTTTTGTTGACAATGAGGCTGAAGGTTATATTCCCGAGTATGCAGAAACAATCAAGCGCCTTCAGGCTGCAGTGAAGAAGCAAGAGTTACCAATGCCAGGTTTAGAAAATCAAGATTTGGATGATCCACAGACTCTTTTGGTTGAAGGAATTATTGATCGAACTGATGCTAATGAAGCTGCTGAGAAAAAGTGGAAGGCATCTGCTTGATGATCTTTCTTTTTACCCTTTTCTTAATGATATCATGTGATGATATAGTTGCCATCTGGTTGTTACAGTTGATGATGCTTGAGAAGCAGTATCATGATGAACTGAACATGGAACTCCAGGGAATAACATACTCAACTTCTTTGTCAAATAAAAAGTTGGAAAGGTCAGTTGAAGATGTAAAAGAGGATACTGTAACTAATCTGGAAGAAAGTGAGGATCTTTCAAAGATTTCTGTCACGCAAAATGAGGAAACTCTATGAAGCAATGAAGGTACTGACTTGTGTTGTTTTTGTATCTGCATTTACAAAATCTTTTTGTCAATGCAGGATTGGCAAAGTATTTGATTTCTTTCTCGTAGTGTAGATCTTTTAATCTATCGACATTCTGATATATTGCATCTTATTACCTGTTGTCAATTATGGAAATTAAAGCTGTGTAGCAAGTTTGGATGGTTGTCAGTTATGGGAATATAAGCTTTTAAACTACAGAGTTCTTTAGATTGAAAGTCCACACCATTCATTCAGTCTTCTCTACTAAGAATATTTTTCTAAAGAAAGGTTTGTTGCAGGGTTCTATATGTTTCTATTCTGTCAAGATGCTATAGTGGCCTTTGCCATTAAGCATGTGATTAACTGGTACTTCCTGCTTGGAAATATGACTCAATGGTTAGCAATATATCACTCTGAGGAATATAGGATAATATTAGTTGTTTATTAGTTGTTTGGACGATTTGTTGTGAATAACTTGTTAAAGAAAATAGTACCACTTGTTGAATTATATGCCATGTTTCATTCTGTGATTTTATGTGCTAGTGTTGCAAACAAATGTAATGGTTACCATACACTTGGATTTCCTTGTGTTGCTATCATGTCCCTAATGTACTACTTTTAGATTTTCCATATATCATATTGGCTTACATTGTCGGTATCCATTTTGCATAGGATTGAGGGCAAAATTTTACGCACATATAAGCAACCTGGTGACAGCAAGTTGAAATTGTAGAGGAAACTAGAGCAAAATCATGCTTGAGAGACTGTAGACAGTATTATCCAAAAATTGTTTTCTTAAAAGTAACCCCCAACACTGATTAGAAAAACAACCATGAGGAATCAGTTGCTTAGTTTGAGCTATCAAATCTAATTTCGGTGAAGAAAAAAAGGTAATTAATCGACTATCTGCTCTGGCTTTCGTTCTGCATGTTTTCTTTATGGTGGAACGATTTGATGAGAGATGGGGGAGGTAGAAGCTGTACCACTTGGTTACCCACATTGCTTCCTCTATGCATCTGTTATTTTTCCCCTTGGTTACCACTTGACTCCTCTACACTAGTGTGTTATTTTTCCCTATGAATACTTTGGAACCACTTTGTTGGCCTTTGAATACATTGGAACCACCTCATTTTACCAGAAAATGGTACTATTTTCTCTGTTATAGGTACACAAGTAAATTATCATATTTACCTCTTAATTATCTGGTTAGAAAACTACCTCTTAGGATGTATTAGACTATTAGATGAGGATGCAGATCATGTTCATCAGGGTATGTAATTTCTTGGTACTCTTGTTTGAATCAAAAGTAATATTCATATGAGTTGCAGGGAAGACTTGGCCAGGTTTGTAGAGGTAGGCATTGAATAAAGTCCTCCTCACTAATATCTTAATTTTGTGGTTCTTTTACAGCTTTCAATGCTGGCTGGTTATTTAGCTCATTCTTTTGTTGTCTCACTGTTAATTGCATGATATCAAATTACAAGACTTGCTTTAATTGCTTTGCAAGGATATTATATGACTTTTGTGCCATTGCTTCTTCCTGTTCAACAGATTGGCCAACAGCGGAAGAAAGAGAAGATAAAGCTTCTCAAAGAAAGAAAGAAACATGCAGAAGCCAGCAAAAATGGGTGACATTTTAGTTCCAATCTGCTGCCTGTTCTTGACATTTGTGGCCAGTGCGATCTCCCTTGAGTTGCATCTGTGGTCGTCAAAAATCCTCCTCGGTAATCATCTTCCGATTACTAAGATAAGAATGATCCTTCCCAGCTTGGCAGCTGAACACAACACAACATGCATCCAAAATTCTTACTTTGTAGAGTCTTGGCTGATAGAGCAGCTTCTGCAAATCTCTAGTGTTTTCATTTGACAACATTTGTAGCTACTTTGTATCATATTAACTCTGACATTCCTGAGACGTTTAAGACTCAGTTTTGGAAAGATGGAAATTGCCTTCGGTGGCTATTATCCAATCAAATTATATGGTTTTATTTTTGGAAGTTTCCATATATATTTCATTTTCTTAAACTGACATATTCCCAGCCCTGAAAAGTTCTTTGTTTCAAGTTTAATTTAACTGACAAGAACTTGGATGTGTAACAAAGAGAAGACAAACTGTTTCAGTGGTGAAATTACAGAATGCAGGCTAATATTTAGCCTAATAACTTGACAATTATATGCTTGTGCTTGTTGGATTTATTTAATTTATTTAGGTCATATGTAGGTAGATCGCAAGGTTTTATATATTCATTCAATCCCGCATCTTTAGAGTTTTTTTACTTTTCTGTTATTATATATATATATATATGCATATATATAATTGATTTGATCCAATCAGATCAACAATTGAGATCAAAAGAGGAAGTAAGATGATCATTTACGATTCTCTTCTTACATAGGTTGGATTTTTTTTCTTTTTCAGTTATTATTATTATTATTATTATTATTATTATTATATAATTGATTTGATCCAATCAGATCAACAATTGAGATCAAAAGAGGAAGTAAGATGATCCATATGCGATTCTCTTCTTACATAGGTTGGATTTTTTTCCTTTTCTGTTATTATATATATATATATATATATATATATATATAATTGATTTGATCCTATCAGATCACCAATTGAGATCAAAAGAGGACGTAAGATGATCCATTTACGATTCTCTTCTTACATAGGTTGGATTCCTAAAACAAGAAGAAACCAGATCAGGACTTTTGTTGGACATGCCAAGTCATATTGGCTTGCTCTTGAGATGATAATGACAATTAGTACAAGGTAATTGGCTTGCTTTCCAAATGATAATGACAATTGACATCAATAGTAGTGCTAAGAACATGCTTCAAACGCCCCACCATATTTCCCACCCTGACCAACTTGATCATAATTGTTCCATTAGTTGGCAATGGTCCATATGTGATAGTAAATGAGAAAGCCATCATCCCTACTGCTACCAACCATAATGATGAGAAACATATGTCACGATTAAAAGAAAGAACAGCACGTAGCTTTTCGACGAATCCTTTCCTTTCGTGAGGAAAATTATAATCTGGCTGTCTGTGTTATAGCCACAAAATGATTACACGCGAGAAAGAGAGTTGACAAAAAAGTATTTTTATTTCATTCAATATTTTTCACCAAAATAATATATTCGATCACATCTTCAAACCACCATGCATGGACAAAGCTTCTAATGATCGTGAATGCTCTCTATCTCCCTCCATATATTCGATTAGTCATCCTTCGTTCTCATCAGCAAAGAATACACGAACACCCTCAACGGTGTCTGTCGTTAGGTTTTGTTCTCTTAATCCTCGATCGATTTGAAACTAAATGTTCTCATCAACTACTTTCCAATTATTGAGACAGCAGTGCAGAAACGATCATTGCTAGATAAACATGGATTTTGTGGAGTAAAACAGTCTAATCGATGAGTTCTTTTACTACAAGTGTAAAAGTATTTCTGCATCGGAACCTTTGAAGTGTATATACGTATATGGAGGCTCAGATGGAGGTGCTATCTGTGGAATCAATGCCCCATCATTCAACTTGGAAACCAAGGAAAGGGGAAGGACGCATCCTTCATCAAGTCTCCCAACTCCCACTGCGCCACTCTCATGTTCTCACCCTCCCAAAACACTCCACCTCCATCACTCACATCGACGCCACTCGTATCGTTCATGGCGTTCTCTTCTTGACTGCTCTCGAGAGGGGGCACGAACAGCTCGCATCCTGCACCCATGAGGCCTCCCTCCACCATCGCCATCTCCGTGCCAACTTGAGCTAAAGCTTGTGGTTCGTGGAAGTAGGAGTCTTCTACTCTGGTCACGCCACAGCCTGCGGCGCCAGGAAGGGGCAGGAGGTCGTACTGGTTTCCTACAGAGAAGCCATGCATGGACGGGGAAGAAGAAGACGAAGGTGGTGATGAGTGCGTGTACACAGACTGCCTCCGGTGCTCCTTTGCACCGGCGAGGCTTCCAATTGCTGCTTTGGGATTGGGATCTCCGGTGTTGGTTGAGTTCTTTAGCCTCTTCTTGGTGGTGGAGTTCCAAAAGTTCTTGATCTCATTGTCAGTCCGCCCAGGCAAACGTGACGCAATCTGAGACCACCTGCAATATACTTATCGACAGCACTGGATTACGCGAGAACGCGCATGTTAAGAAACAAACGTTCTAATAGGAGCAATATAAGGTTTATCGCTAACCAAAGAACGCCATGCGACCCTTATATTGAAATGGTTCGTTCGTGTATATGTTTCACGTAATAGTCATAATTGTCGACAATTCAAGATTCAATCAAATTCAATCGAGCAACATTATGTTAACAAAGCCGACCTCCTCGTTTCTTGGAATGTTTCCATAGGCACGAGAAAGCTTTCATGGTCATCCGCATTGCCGTGCGTGCGTAGGTGTAGTCATTTTATCTGGCCACATATATTAGAGCTGAAATCTTTAAAGATTGTGATTATTTATAACTCAATATTTTATCGAGCTTAAACTTCTGCATATGGCAATATTATCTTAACAAAGTCGATCGACCTCCTCCTCGTTTCTGGGCATGTTTATATAAGCATCAGAGAGCTTTACCTTCATCCGCATTGCAATGCACGACAAACATGATGTAGATGCTATAGAGAGATAGAGGACAACCTGTTGCCGAGGATGGAGTGAAGGTGGACGATGAGCTCCTCTTCCTGGGGGGAGAACGCGCCGCGCTTGAGATCAGGCCGCAGGTAATTGATCCAGCGGAGGCGGCAGCTCTTGCCGCACCGCTGCAAGCCGGCATTCCTCGCCACGTCGCTCCAACAACCTTGCCCGTTCCTGAGCATGTAGTTCATCAGCTTCTCGTCCTCCTCCGGTGACCACAGTCCTTTCCGCAGCTTGCTGTTTCCGTCGACGTTGGTGCTGTCGCCGGTCAGCTCATTCTTCCTCATCATGATGGCCGGATCCTGCTTCCAGATCTCGTCGCAGTGGGATCGGTCACTTCATGCGGATGGAGGGAAGAGGTAAGAATATATATTCACAGTTGAGCAGGAAAGATGGAAGAGAGAGAGAGAGAGACGTGGTGATGATGATGGTGATGGCTGTGAACTTTGCTTAGAACACGGAGAAGGGAATAGTGAGGACGCCACTGTTTCTGTTGTTAGGTCGAACAGGTAACGATTTGGACGTCGACATTAGAAGTCTCCACTTATCTCTCTCTCTCTCTCTCTCTCTCTCTTCTTGTCTTTGACTCCAGTTCTTGTCTTTTTCGATGCATTTATCTTCACTCACAAGGTAATCATGGACGGGACGAGAGAGACGAAGAGAGAGAATGAGAGGAGAAATAAGATAGTGAGGGATGGAGAGAAGTGATTGTATTGTGGTGGAAGCTAAACTATTTGCTTGGACTTCACATAATCTCCTCTTTTCTCTTCTCACATCTCTTTCTCTCTCTCTCCTTCGCTGTCATCATGAATATGGATTTGAAAGAGACGAATGGAATAGAATATGTGTTCTTGCAAGCCTTTGCATGTAGTCTACGCATGCGATTCATTACTGCCCATGCATGCGTCTTCCTTGCATGAAATGTGAGTGCTGTTTTGTGCACGCTAGAAACACACTTCTCTCACCTCCATCCACGTAGAGATTTATAGAACGAATCTCGGTCCATTTTCTCAATCATCAGCTGTGTGATATCTCAATTTACTTCCACATTTAATTTGAGTCTCAACATCGTAGACTTAATGGGTCAATTCTTCCATTGAACATGATCTACAAAACATATTATAATAGATTATGATCGAACATTATGAGATGTCTAACTTAAACAAAGGATAAGGTTGGAGGCGGATCGTAGCATGGAGCCATCGTTGATTGGCACTCACATGCATATTATACTTGATTCTAAGCTTTGTTCGGCTTATAAGGGGAGAAGATTATGACAATGCGATTTAAATATCACTACACATATGGGAGAAGAAAGGATTGCTTTATAAGATTAGATAAGAGTCTATCAGTTAAAAGTGTCATGTATCCGTGGTTCAGGCTTATCATATTATCGAATTAGTTATCCTATTCGATTAGATCATTATAATCTCGAAGGAAATAGACATCTACCGATGTGGATAGGGGCATTTCATGCGTGGAACAAAGACATCATGTTTTCAAAGTAGAAAAGATGATGATATTTTAGTCTTATAATGGATATTAAGTAAAAGTTAAATTGATTTATATCGTTAGATGGATCGACTATTATTTACTTGAGTTTAAACATCTTAAATTAATTCTCTCGTCGGATGAAATCGTGACAGTGACAATGAAAGCAGAAGCTTCTACGGCGAGTTGTGTAGAGGTTAGTTGAGAATGTCTCATCCAGGCTTTAGCTCTGTAGAGGTTGGTGAAGTTGTTTCTTACAATCCGAGCAATGTGGATTCTAAATCTTTTACCGAGTTATTCTTCGTCTTCATATCTCACAAAAAGTAGGAAAAGTAAGGAACCTATACATTGTTTCAGGTACTGAAAATTGCAAGCCTGTAATGTCATCTTGGGGGTGTAACACTTGAAGGCTTACTAACTAGACAAAAATATAGAATTGTTAGCAAAGTTGTTTCTTTATTTATATTTGTATACATTCAAAAATTGTAGAATTTTATTTTTATTTTTTTAAAATATATAATATAATAATAATAATAATTATTATTATTATTGTTATTATATTTTTGATTTGTTTCTTCAAGTCCAAAAATTCCTCTTTTTTTATACATAGGTCGTCATTTCGGCATTAGATAAAAAAAGCAAAGTGCTCATTTTTCTAGTAAATGGTTCAAATTCTGTGAGTGCTCTAGATCAAATCAAATGAAATACCAATTAATTTTTTTCATCTGCTTCTAGTTTGGTGTTGATGGAAAGCTTGTGTCCATCACATGAATTTAGCCAGCATGTCTAAGATCGACCAGTTCGATCCCAGTTAAAGAAGGTTTCATCAGGTTTGGAGTGAACAAAAAGCAACCATGGTTTCCTTGTGCCATAATTTAGAAGCATGAAGCATATTAGACTCATGTTTTGTAGGTGGTGAACAAATGGAGTTCAAGTCCTCTATTTAGGTCGGTTGAAAAGAGACTTGTTTTTCACTGATTGGCCATGGCATCGGACCTTCTCTTTATAAGTTCATTTGGGTAAGGAATGACAGAAGATAGAAGACTGGACAAGATGGCTCACATCGATCATGAATGGTTCACAAGGAAAATGATGGCAAATTATGTCTCCCATGCATGCATGAAATGTATTGCGTTTTTCATTTTATTGAGCCTGCAAAAGGTGTCTACTTGTGCAGTGTTTGCAGCCTCTGTTTCAACATGAACACCCACATTTGAGTGCAATGTTCTTCATATGGTACAATCACAGGTAATGTTGCATGAGCACTTCATTTTAGGGGATTAGCCTATCTGCTTTCTTACTTAAATCACAGTAAATATGATATCAGAGCAATAACCACTAATAATATATTATTGTGAGTCTTCTTGACCTGTCAAGGATAGATCCATACATGATATTAATTATTGATTGATCACGGGTAGCATTGGATGATAGGTATTGAAGTATGGGAGATTGTAATATCCTACAAGCATAAATAAAACTTAAATCAATGAATTCTATGATTATTATTATTATTATTATTTTAATAAAAAAATAAAGTTTTGATCTCATAATCTTTTGTAAGTAAATATGATATATCATCACCAACCAAATATTCTAAGGGTAACCCTTTGTCTAATATACGATGATCAATGTCTTAAGTGTATAAATTATTCATTTGAGATTTTTAACCGTAGACTTATTAACATACTACCCATTTAAATTGATACCGTGGATGATAATTTTTAGTTGACACAAGATCAACATTATAATTTTTTTTAGTTAATTGTGATTTGATCGATATTTTCAAATTTGTTGATCGAATATTTTCAATCAAATAGCTTTATATCAATCAATATTAAATTTATTATTATTATTATTATTATTATTTATTTTATTTGATAATATAAAAATAGATAAACAATTAAAAAAATACTTTTGGATGCAATAACTTTCTTACGTGGCTCAATAAGGATGAGAGATCTATCTAACCCACCCAAAATAGTCGGACGTTGAAGTAGTTATGATACTATTTTTTCCATTGTACACCTGCATACTACCAGCTGATGTGGCAAGATATCACCCTGTAAAGTTTGCCAAATAAGATAACTTCCAGAGGGCCCACATCATCGTACCCAACAAATATAACTAGATAACAAAACTTATTTCCCAACCCTTTCAGCATTCTTGGTCGTCTTCTTCCCGCTCCTGAGTCCGCATGACCGCCGCCTCTCTCACCCTCAACCTCGCGAACCCGGTCGCTCTCCGCCGGGTAAGTTCCCATGGCGGCGGCAGGAGCTGGGTTGGCCGCCACGGCCCTTCTTCCCTCCGCCTGCCGAAGGGCCTCCGGTGCCCGAGGAGGGCCCCCGCCAGGGTCCTGGTGCCGGCCGCGGCCCTGACGGCTGTGGAGGAGGTCGGTGCCGTCGACCGGATCGCGTCTCTCAGCCAGGTCGCGGCGGTGCTCGGCACGCAGTGGGGCGACGAGGGCAAGGGGAAACTCGTGGACATTCTTGCCAGGAACTTCGATGTCGTCGCCCGATGCCAGGTCAAATTTGCCCTCTTTCACTCGATGGGCAAACTGATCCAATCTTTCTTCTTCCGGTCTTTAAATTTATGGGCTTGAATCATTCGCTCTTTCTAATTTTTCTCTACTAATTATTACGCAATGCTTGATTTTTGAGATTGCAAGTTATGTGTTTCTTGATTGAATTCTATTTTTGTGTCCATAGGGTTTTGGTTAAATTAGCTTGTGATTGGCTTTGTGAATGTATTGTGGACGTTTTAAGTTATATGTACCGACCACGGTATTCATTCTCAGTAGTTCTTGATGTCGACTATCGGCATATCATATGCGAGTTCAAGTAATCTAGACAAGGAATTTAGCTGATGGCTTGCTAGAGTCTTCACTGTTCACGGTGTTGAGGTTGTCATTGTCAACCTTTTCTTCATTTTAGTTGCAAGGCATTCTGCAATTAAGATTGGATTTAGAGAAAATAACTCCAACAATCCGCTGAGGAGATGACTCTTGGAAAATAAACTTAACTAGCCATTTCTATTGGAATTTGTGAAGTCATCTAGATATTTATAAGGTTAACTTGGATAATTGTGATCTAGATTATGAATGAACACCTTGAAAAGAGAGATATCCCTAGGAAATTGTATGTGGTACTAAATATATTTGGTTTGGTGTATTGTGGAGAATGTAAGTGTTTAAAGAAATATCGAATAGTGTGAGGACTTTCCTCCATTGTACTCTCAACCATCTCTCAGACACCAATACTCCCTATCAATTATTTCTTTTATCAAATTGGTACTAAAGTCAATTTAACAATGGCCTCCTCCCACCACCACCTCTCAACCCCTCCTCTCTCTCTTCTCTCTCAGTGAATGTTAATTTTTTCTTTGTTAATGCAGTAGTATCTTCCAACTAATCTTCTATACTATTCGTTTATTTCTTCACATTTCTCTCATCATTCCATTCCTTTTTTCTTTTGCTGCATTTATCATGACTTGACTGATGTATCCTTGGTTGATAGAGGAGATACAAGAGCATTTTAGATCGGATATAAAAAATAGAAGGCTGCTTGACATAATTTGACTTATAAAAAAACAGATAGATAACTGTTCAATGAGCTTGGAGAATATATGTTCTTGATATTCAAGTAATGACAGGGTGAGTCATGACTTTTGATTTTTTTAATACTTAGAAGAATCATTTACAATTCGAAAATGTCATATAGTGAAAGTGGAATTTTTTTCTCTTTAAGAAAATTTGAATGAAATGAATCTGTTATTGGAATGTCTAAAATATCTTGTCAAATTCATTTCACATTTGATTTTAATTATCTTAAAAGTATAACTATCAAGGAGTTCGACTGATGTATTATTTTTGTCTTAATTCAATCATTCAGCACTATCCTTGCCAGTAGCAGTCAGTCCAACTAGTATTATATCCTAACCATTATATTATCAGGCTGGAACTGAAATTTTTTCATATTATCTGGATCTACTGTTGAGAGATCAAACCCTAACCCCCACCTAGAAAGTTTGTTCATGTTTTAACTTTTAATTGCAACAACATTAGGAATGGAGATGGGGCAGGATGGTTTGGGTTTTGTTATCCCAAATCCTTGCCCTGAAGTAAGTTCAGGTGCCTCAAGCCTGTCCCTTTCAGTTTTGAAGATCCTTGTTTGAGTAGGTTGCGGGATTAGAATGTGGTGTATAGATTCAAATCCAGGCGATGATGATGAGGATCAGTTCTGGACATCTGAAAGGTTGTGTATGTTCTTCCATTGTTGCCTCTAGGTTGAATGGTGAGTTGTTGCTGAAAAGACATTGAGGAAGAGAACTGTGTGACAAAGGAAGGCGAAAGGAAGAGGAAAGGATAGAGGAGGACTGAAAGAAGGGGAGAAGAAAGGAGAAAAAGAAAGCATGTGAATAATTGTAAATTGAGGACATGGATAAATAATAGTTTAGCAAGGACTAATTTTAAACTTATGTGAAGGCTAGAAACCTTAGAAACTAAGGGTTCTAGACTATGTAGTACTAATGTTGAATACATGAAATGTAACTTCAGCAATGCTGAGAGGAAAACCATACATGTAGTTGAGATTCACAAAAGTAAAAAAAAAATATAAATATCATGGATCTATTACTGAGCAAAAGGAGGAGAGTGATGAAGACATTATTTATATTATTAAAATGTGATATTAAGTGGAGAAGGTGTTCCAAGAGTTTTATGTTTCTGTCATTTACCATTATATTAAATGATAAATATAAAACAATTGTAAGGACAGACATGCTTTATTGGTCAATATCCTCAGCAATCAGGAAACAACATATGCAAAAAAATTTGGTATTGTTAAGACAAGGTTATTTGTCTAAATGTGTGATTGCTAGAAAATATAAAATAAGAAATGTTTACATTCATGAACAACTAGGTATAATTCCTATAGAATATAGGATGATGGAGAATCATTTAAGATGGTAGGGACATGTCCAAGGAGGCTTTTTGGTTGTCTAGCTAGATAAGGTGAGTCAATTTGGTGCAAGAAAATACGATGAGATTCAAGAAAACTTTTATTAGAAATTTTATAAGAAATATTAATTGTTCTTAGTTTGACTAATGAAATTGCCTACACAATGTTCAATGGTGGGAAAAGGTTCATGTAGCTGATCTATGTAGTCAGAACATTGTAGCTTTTTGTTGTTGTTAGGCCTTTTTGTTGATTAGACTAAATTTTCTAAACAAGTTAAGAGAGACTTTCTGTTCAAATTACCACAAGGGATATACTGAAGCCTTTTCACATCACAGATAAGCCCATTCATGCTGCAACTAAATGAGTGAATATTTAGAAATGAAAGCTATTACCCAGCTACACGATTTCTGAGATGAGCTTATGGGTAGATCTTCCTTGACAAAATCTAGATATCATTTTCAGCTACTTAATCAATTAGGGTGCTTTCTTGGATAGAGCATGCTTTTCTGTGTTTTTCTTGAAATGCTGAATATGATTGGTTGGGTACATGGATACTTATCTGTTCAGAAGTTGGTTGTTCATGCAATTTACATCTGATAGATAATCCTTTAAGGCTAATTTGAAGGATATATGCTTTAATGATATGTCCAATATGTTTCTCGTTAAAAGATCGGTGACAGGACTTGTATGGCTCACCAAGAGGGTTATGTTGCAATATAAGGTTCCTAGTAGTGTTACTTATATGTCTCTTGTCATCAATCCTCTGGTTGTGGATATGCATCCTTCTATTGTTCCTTTCCTTTAGTGTTCCCTTCCTATTATTTCAACTGATATAGGTGCTTTATAAGATCAGAAGCATGTTTTATGTTTGCATGTCTTTGGCGGTTCGACAGATCTTTGACGATCATTATTTCTTGCAAAAAAATAGGTGGATGTCACATTCTAGATTTTTTTTTCCAGGATTATATCTTTCCACACATACAGAGTCAAATAAGTAAACATCACTTTATTCATCATCATAAACATTTATTACAGTCTATTTATTTCCTCAATTTATGAGTAAAATGTAAACATAGTGATGTTAATTCGGAGAATTATTCAAGTGGCTCTACCTAGCGGTAGAGAAAGGTCCGCTCTCCACTGGGATCTGATTCAATGCTAGTGGAAGACTGCTCTGAAAATCAAAAACAAAGAAAATTCAGCAATGCTGAGTAGGAACCCCAAAAATCAACTCAAAATAAATGCATAATAAAAAATCCATCATCCCATTGGCGTATATCAAATACTCGAAGGAGCACTCTCCCAACAGCGGATGAAGAGGCTTTATCCTACGGGATGAGTTTGTGATTCTCCCAACAGCGGATGGAGACAAACTCATATCACACTCCTAATGGATGGAGTGGCGCCCTCACCCGCCAAAGTGGGGACGTTGCTCTCCCAACAATGGATGGAGGAACCGGTCCACCTGGCCACGTCTGACGACACGCTAATCCCCGAAGGGAATCGCCCTTCCTGCTCTTAGTAGGGAAATATAATCTCATACTAATCATGTCTATTTGGGATGAAACAACACATTCAAAACATCTCTTTTCAATAATATCAATGTCAATAATACCAAATAACCCCCAATTGACTTGAACCCTAGTTAAATCGGTCTAATCAAACTCGATTCACTAGAACCTAACTATACCGATCTCTAATCCTCATTTAACTGGTCTGGAACCACCCTAGACTAGTATAATTTAGACTAGATTAGGTTCAATTTAGGTTAAACTGACTTGAAAAGTTAAATCAATTCGGAACCACCCTGAATTGATCTAGACTAATCAAGTCTGGTTTAGTTCAATCAATATTTGGGCTCAAATCCGATAATTACATAATATCGATTATCGAGCCCAAATATCGATCATACGACCGTATACGCATCAGACACGATCACACCAGTTGCCAACCTTAGCTCATGACTATCCACATCGGGTGGGTTAACTCGTGGCTGTGGCCCACCCACGGGTGGGGCCTGGCCTCGCAGTCGCTTTAACCCAATCCTATCCAATTTCATAATTTCAATTACAACAACATATATTCACTAATGATAATAATACATCAAAACATAACAATATATTAAATAAATGATAGGATAAGCTTCAAATACTTAGAAAACAATATTTTTAATTCAATAAGAACTAGAAATCATATAAATAATTTCAACATGATCAAATAATAACATTTCAAATCTAAAAAGGATAAAAATTTTAAATAACATATTCTAATAAAAATTTTAACATCTAAAGGATTAAGAATTTCTTCTTTTTTTTGAACTACTCATATTATATTTAAATCTGAATAAGATTAGAAGGTAACTATAATAAAATGAAATAACATTCTTAAGAACTCGATATTATAAAACATATACAATTTCATAATATTTAAAAATGAAAACTTTTAAAAGGTACCAAAGGGTAAAGTATTTTAATTTAAACTAATATCAATCAAAAATTTCAACATAAAATCTAAACAAAAACTTTTAATTTTAAGAAAAGTAAGGAGAACCTCTTTTTTTTTAGAGGGAACTCCTCGTTCTCCCTGGTTCCGCTTTCTCGGCGAGGAACGAAGGAGAGAAATCCCTCCTCTTAAATAGGAGGAGGTGAACCTCCATTAAAGGAAATTTTTTTAAATTTTCGTATTTATTTAATATAAATTATTTTCATTTAATATACTGACAAATATGATCTCATTTTATTTAGAATGATTAATAAGCATTTCTTAATTCGTAATAGCAATCAAGGAAATAGGATTATCTTTCCCTAATTTATACTAGCATGTAAGGAAATAATATTTAATTCTTAAATCAAATATTTGATTTGATAACATTTCTCCTCACCTATAAGAAATTTGGTCCTCAAATTTTACTTACCTCAAGAGAATATATGAGGGTACTACTCTCGCATATCTTCTTCTCTTTCCCACGTTGCCTCTTGGTCTGAATGGTGTTGCCAACAAATCTTTACCAAAGGTATAACTTTTTTCTTAGAACATGTTCTTTCATTTTTAAGATCTGGATTGGTTGTTCTGTAAAAGTGGCATCGTTTCTCAATTGTAGAGGTTGGTAAGATATGACATGTGATGGATCCCTGATATATCTTCGAAGCATAGACACGTGGAATACATCATGGATGCTAGCCAAAACCGGGGGCAATGCTAATCTGTACGCCACAGGCCCGACCTTTTGTAAGACCTCAAATGGGCCTATGAATCTAGGGGCTAACTTTCCCTTTTGACCAAACCTCATAACTTCCTTGGTTGGCGATACTTTTAAGAAGACGTGCTCGCCAACTTTAAACTCTAGATCTCTTCGTCTTCGATCTGCATAATTTTTCTGGCGACTTTGAGCTGTCAATAATCTTTGACGTATGATTCGAATATTATCAGCATCTTTTTGAATCAATTGAGGTCCCAAAAGTTTTTGTTCTCCTACCTCATTCCAATATACAGGTGATCTGCACTTTCTCCCATAAAGAGCTTCAAACAGGGCCATCTGTATACTAGAGTGGTAACTATTATTGTAAGAAAACTCAATTAGGTGTAAGTGTATCTCCCAACTTCCACCAAAGTCTAAAGTACATGCTCTTAAGAGGTCTTCAAGAGTTTGTAGTCTTTCAGTTGACACTCATCACTGGGGGTGAAATGTCAGACTAAACTTTAATCAGATACCCAAAGATTTTTGTAGACTTCCCCAAAACTTAGAGGTGAACCTTGGATCTCTATCTGAGATAATACTAACTGGCACCCCATGATATCGAATAATCTCTTTAATATATAAACATGTTAATTTATCCAATGAATATTTCTTGTTAACAGGGAGGAAGTGAGCAGATTTAGTAAGTCTATCTACTATTACCCAAATTCCATCATATCCTTTCGCAGTCTTGGGTAATCCTGTACGAAATCCATAGTGACTTGCTCCCACTTCCATTCGAACTGAAATTCTTTGTAATTTTCCGCAGTACTCGATGTTCGCCTTCACATTGACATATAAGACATTTAGAAACAAACTCTGTTATATCTCTCTTTATACCACGCCACCAGTAGTTTTGGCGTAAATCCCGATACATCTTGGTAGTTCCGGGATGGATATTAAATTTTGATCCGTGTGCCTCCTCCAATAATTGTATCTTTACTAGATGACTTTCAGGAACACACAAACGGTTGCGGAATGTAATAGAACCATCTTCGATTTAGAGGAATTCGGGTCTAGCTCCTTGAGCTATTTCCTTAACTATCATTTGGAGATATGGATCTTCTTTCTGACCTTCTTTAATCCTTTCTACTAAATATGATTGTGCCATCAGATATGCAAGAAAACCTTTATTTGTCTCCGATAAAAGACTAAGTTTTAAGTCTACTAACTCTGTCATCAAAGAATTTCTTAGAATATTCATATAGGCTATAAGACTAGAAGTATTTCTGCTTAAGGCATCAGCAACTACATTTGCCTTCCCAGGATGATAGTTGATATTAAAATCATAATCTTTTAGAAAGTCCAACCATCTTCTTTGTCTCATATTTAAATCTTTCTGTGTGAAAATATACTTGAGACTCTTATGATCTGTGAAGATTTCAAAAATTTGTCCATAAAGATAGTGCCTCCAAATTTTTAATGCAAAAATAATAGCTGCTAGCTCTAAATCATGAGTAGGATAGTTTTTCTTATGAGGTTTCAATTGCCTAGACGCATAAGTAACTACCCTCTTATTTTGCATTAGAACACAACCAAGTCCTTGTAGTGAGGCATCACTATATAATACAAAACCTTCTCCCCCTGAAGGAATCACCAAGATAGGAGCACTGGTTAACCTTTTCTTCAATTCTTGAAAACTTCGTTGACATTTGTCATCCCATATGAATTTTATATTCTTTTGTGTCAACCTGGTCAAAGGTGTTGCTATTTTTGAGAAGCCTTCTACGAATCTTCTATAATATCCACTATCCAGCTAAACCCAAGAAACTTCTGATTTCTGAAATATTAGAAGGCTGCTTCCATTTTGTCGACTTGATCTTGTGAGGGTCAGCGGATATACCACGAAATTACATAACCAAGAAACATAACTTCATTGAGCCAAAAATTGCGCTTACCTAATTTGGCATATAGTTTCTCTTGTCTTAGGACTTCCAAAACTGTCATGAGATGGCATTCATGTTCCGTCTTACTTTTAGAGTAGATCAAGATGTTATTAATGAACACAATTACAAATTTATCAAGATAAGGGTGGAACACCCTATTCATGAGATCCATGAAGGCAGCCGATGCATTTGTGAGTCCGAAGGGCATTACTAAGAATTTATAATGACCGTATCTTGTTCTGAAAGCTGTTTTTTTTGTA
This sequence comes from Musa troglodytarum, assembly GCA_023547065.1. Classification (NCBI taxonomy): domain Eukaryota; kingdom Viridiplantae; phylum Streptophyta; class Magnoliopsida; order Zingiberales; family Musaceae; genus Musa; species Musa troglodytarum. The sequence continues at coordinate 28,671,481 of CP097509.1, read as the reverse complement.
TGTCTCCTTCTCTTATCTTCAGTTGGTGATACCCAGATCTCAAATCGATTTTTGAATATACTTGAGTACCTTGAAGTTGATCAAATAGGTCATCAATTTGAGGAAGGGGATATTTATTCTTTATGGTCACTTGATTGAGTTGCCTATAATCAATACATAGCCGTATGGATCCATCTTTCTTCTTCACAAATAGGACAGGGGCACCCCAAGGTGATACACTAGGTCGAATAAAATCCTTATCTAAAAGCTCCTGGATTTGTTTCTTTAACTCCTCCAACTCAATTGGTGTCATTCTATATGGGGGCTTAGAAACAGGTGCGGTGCCAGGTAGAAGATCAATTGTAAATTCAATCACTTTATTTGGTGGCGGTGCGGTAGATCGTCGGGAAAAACATCCGAAAATCACTGCAATAGGGATGTCCTCTGTCTGGCTTCTTAGATTCTTCTCCGAAATGAAGGCTAAGTACCCACATCCCTTGATAATAGTTGGGTAGCACTCGAGGTGATATGATAGGAGGAGCTTTTCACGAATCCCGATGAACTTGAAAGATAGGCGATCTAGAGGTGAGAAAGTAATAGTCTTCAAAACAATCGACACTTGCATGGTATCAAAGCATCCATACCCAAGATAGCATCGAAATCTTGAAATTCTAGTAGAATTAGATCTACTAGCAAATCGTGACTTTCAATAGTAATAATACAATTTCTATATATCTGATCAACTATCAAGGAGTTTCCAACTGGTATTGCTACCATTAACATATTATGCATTGGTTCAGGATTCTTATGTAGTTTCCTAGCAAAATATGACGATATAAAAGAATGCGTAGAACCTAAATCGATAAGCGAGATGCGGTGTACCACAAAGTGTGATGATACCTTTAATAATAGATCCACGAGGCTTGGCGTCTTGATGGGTCAATGCATAGACCCTTGCATGACCTCCCTCTCTAGGTCTTAGCTGTTGTTGCCCAACCGTTTGGGGTGGAGCTCGGCGTTATTGCTTTCGAGGGTAATCCTTCGACATGTGTCCCGGTTGTTGACAATAAAAGCATACACGTTGTCCCGTGGGGCATGAGGTGGAAACATGGTCTATCTTTCCACAAAAATAGCATCTTATAATGACTTGATTACTAGGAGCTCCTGCCTGTTGATGCCCAAGCTGTTTACCCTTGCCTTTCTTTGAAGGTCCAGAATGAGATCTCCCATACGTAGATGGTCGCTTTCGATCATTAAAAGGTCCAGCATTAAAAGGTCGCTTTCGATCCTTTGCTTGTTGTAGTTCATTATCTAATTTCTTCACCACTAGAGCTCGATTTAACACTTTAGCATAGGTTGCTAAAATCAATACTGCAATAGACTTTCTAATTGATGATCGAAGTCCCCTCTCAAAATGATGAGCTCTTTGATTTTCATTAAAGGTAATATGTGGAGAAAAGCCAGCTAGTTCGATGAAATAATGATCATATTCCATTCTTTGTTCTACTTCCTTGGTGGATGGTAAGGAATTCTTGTTTGCTTCTCAAAGCGAATCGGGAAAGAAGCTGCTCATAAAATGCATCCTTAAAGCTGTTCCCAAGTCACCACATTGCCTCTAGACTCTAACATCCTCCTTTTTGAGGTCCACAAGTGTCTGCCTTTTCTTCCAAATGAAAGAAGCAAAAGGCACCTTCTGATTTTCTCGACATTTGATAGCTTCGAATGTCTTCTTCACTTAACGAATCCAACGTTCAGCAAGGATTAGATCTGGTTTACCCTCGAAAACAGGTGGTCCCAATCTCTTAAAGTGTTCCAATGTATTACTTCCACCCCGTGGAGCTCTGTCATGCTCCTCCTGTCGCTCAAAGTATCCTCTAATAGCATTGAGGACTCCATGTACATCATCTGGAGTATTGATAGGTATTGGCGCATGAGGTATATTTTTTGATGTCGGAGAAGCTGGCATATAATCAGTGACAGGTGTATGTGAGGATTGAGTTTGCTCCATGGTGCGTGGAACGTCCAAGTTATTGTTTGCTCGAACATCCCTTCGAGGGCGAAGGCCAATAGCATTACGAACACGAGTGCCACGGGTGATAGGGCCACTATTTTCTTGAATTGGCTCCATTACTCCTATAATAGGTCAAGATAATTATTGGTCAAAATCAATCAAAAGACTTAAATACCTACAAGCCCTAGACCATGCTCTGATACCATAAAAAGATGTCACATCCTGGATTTTTTTTTCCAGGATTATATCTTTCCACACATACAGAGCCAAATAAGTAAATATCACTTTATTTATCATCATAAACATTTATTATAGTCTATTTATTTCCTCAATTCATGAGTAAAAAGTAAACATAGTGATGTTAATTCGGAGAATTATTCAAGTGGCTCTACCTAGCGGTAGAGAAAGGTCCGCTCTCCAGGATCTGATTCAGTGCTAGTGGAAGGCTGCTCTGAAAATTAAAAACAAAGAAAATTCAGCAACGCTGAGTAGGAACCCCAAAAGTCAACTCAAAATAAATGCATAATCAAAAATCCATCATCCCATTGGCGTATATCAAATACTCGAAGGAGCACTTTCCCAACAGCGGATGAAGAGGCTTTATCCTACGGGATGAGTTTGTGATTCTCCCAACAGCGGATGGAGACAAACTCATATCACACTCCCAACAGTAGATGGAGTAGCGTCCCTCACCCACCAAAGTGGGGACGTGTTCCTTCCAACAGCGGATGGAGGAATCGTCCAACCGTCACGTCTGACGACACGCTAATCCCCGAAGGGAATCGCCCTTCCTGCTCTTAGCAGGGAAATATAATCTCATACTAATCATGTCTATTCGGGATGGAACAACACATTCAAAACATCTCTTTTCAATAATATCAATGTCAATAATACCAAATAGCCTCCAATTGACTTGAACCCTAGTTAAATCGGTCTAATCAAACTCGATTCACTAGAACCTAACTGGACCAATCTCTAATCCTCATTTAACTGGTCTGGAACCACCCTAGACTAGTATAATTTGGATTAGATTAGGTTCAATTTAGGTTAAACTGACTTGAAAAGTTAAATCAATTTGGAACCACCCTAAATTGATCTAGACTAATCAAGTCTGGTTTAGTTCAATCAATATTTGGGCTCAAATCCAATAATTACATAATATTGGACTAGGTTGAGCCGACCTAAATATCGGTCATGTGCATGCATACGACCGCATCGATCACAGGTTGGGCCAACCTTAGCCCATGACTATCCATATTGGGTTGGGCTGGGTTAACCTGTGGGCTAGGGCCCGACCCATGGGTGGGGCTTGGCCTGCAGGCTGTTTTAACCCAATCCTATCCAATTTCATAATTTTGAATTACAACAATATATATTCACTACTGATAATAATACATCAAAACAAAACAACATATTAAATAAATGATAGGATAAGCTTCAACATGAGAAAACAATATTTTTAATTCAATAAGAACTAGAAATCATATGAATAATTTCAACATGATCAAATAATAACATTTTAAATCTAAAAAGGATAAAAATTTTAAATAACATATTCTAATAAAAATTTTAACATCTAAAGGATTAAGAAATTTTTTTTTTTGAACTACTCATATTATATTTAAATCTGAATAAGATTAGAAGGTAACTGTAATAAAATGAAATAACATTCTTAAGAACTCGATATTATAAAACATATACAATTTCATAATGTTTAAAAATGAAAACTTTTAAAAGGTACCAAAGGGTAAAGTATTTTAATTCAAACTAATATCTATCAAAAATTTCAATATAGAATCTAAACAAAAACTTTTAATTTTAAGAAAAGTAGGGAGAACCTACCTCTTTTTAGCAGGATGAAACTCCTCGTTCTTCCCGCTGTTGAGTTCTGCTCAGCGAGGAACGAAGGAGAGAAATCCCTCCTCTTAAATAGGAGGAGGTGAACCTCCATTAATGGAAAATTTTCTAAATTTTCGTATTTATTTAATATAAATTATTTTCATTTAATATACTGACAAATATGATCTTATCTTATTTAGAATGATTAATAAGCATTTCCTAATTCGTAATAACAATCAAGGAAATAGGATTATCTTTCCTTAATTTATACTAGCATGTAAGAAAATAATATTTAATTTTTAAATCAAATATTTGATTTGATTACAGAAGTTGTCAATTCTAACATTAGTTATGGTTAGGTTGTTAATTTTCATAAACTATGAACTACAACAATTGATTACGCTGTGGCACTGGAGCATTCTGACCTCTAGTTTCTTGAAGGTTTCCCTTGAAACTCTTTTCCAACATCTAATTTTGTCATGGGTCAAGTGCAACATGATGATGATGATGTTTTTTAAGTAGAATATGCATTTTGAGATATACTTCAACCAACTGACCCCATGAAAGTCCATGCTAAGGCAAAGGCTTTAAATCTCTAATATGGCTAAACCCTCAGCACTGAAGGTGTTTATATTCTTTACCTAACCAATTGTTACAGCATTCACCTTCAATCTACAACCACTTGATCATGCAACTTTTCTGCATGAAATGCTAATTAATATCCCGTTATACAATCTGATTTTGAGTGACTTATTTTTTGAAATAATGAAGCTCCAATTAGATTTGTTGTCAGTCTCATGGAAACATTAGTATATTCAGTCATGTGCTATCTAGGATTCTAGATGACCTACTACATCAGATGATGGCCTACTGCCTTGGTGGTCAGGTGGCCTACAACATCACAGCAGTAGATTCAGTCATTCAGTAATGGGAATTACTAGACACTAAATTGAGAAGTGTGTAAGAGAGAGAGGAGAAGTGTGTATGTGTAAGGGTTCTCACATTAAAGAAAGGTGGCCCAGCTGGCAAGGCTCTCATAGATGCAAGATTTAGGGAGGCCATTGAAAGGGCTTTCACTTGAATAACTTAAAATATTTCTTCCTGTTTAGAGGAAGTCCAAGTGATCTGGCGATGCTACTGTAACATAATCAGGATAGGAGAAATCAATGCTTGATGATGTAAAAAAGCCATATGCAGCTCATCCCAACTGAACCCAATCTATGTTCTCATTAGTATTCGACTCTGTATAAATAGTATGACCGGTAGCTTTATAAGCACAACATGCATGCATAGCACCAAAGAATCATTTGTTACAATTAGGCAGCAAATTAAACCTTGTAAGAACAGTACTCTTAATACTTAAAAAACACAAAAGGGTAAAGGAAAAATTAGTAATAAAGAAAGAGGAATGAATTTGTTGTGCAGGAGAAGATTAGAGACAATGGTGCAAGGAACAATTGCCCTCTTAGTAATGAGTCTATCTGAACCAAAGCATCAGGGGGACATTTTTCACATTAGATAAGAATCACTCGAAACTTGATAGCATCAGTACAAGCAAGATGGGTTTGTTACTCTTTCTAATTTCTACTTTGCATAATGAAGAGACATTGTTCATGTTAGTTGGTTTGTTAACATTTATGGGGGCACTAGGTGTATATTTCTATGGGAATGGCCGGGTGTTGTTAATGAAGTGATGAACACGAGCGCAAAGAGGTTTTTTTTTTCTCTCTTAAGCTTTTATTTTGCATATTCACTTGTCCTTTTTCAGCCATGTGTTCCTTATCAATATTTGTCCCTGAGATATCTGAAGAAAATGGCATGTGACTTGAGTTGGCTGCTGTGGCTTTTTCTTTATAAATGCCATGAGTTCATATTAGTTTGGCTTGTTAACATCTATGGGGGCACTAAGTGCATATTTCTAATGGGAATGGCTGGGTGGTGTTGATGAAGTGCTGAACACTAGCACAAGGATGTTTTTTTCTCTCTTAAGCTTTGAGTTTGCATATTCTCTCGTCTTTTTTCAGCCATGCGTTCCTTCTCTATATTTGTCTCTGAGATATCTGAAGAAAATGGCATGCGACTTGAGTTGCTTGATGTAGCTTTTCCCCTATAAATCAAGAAAGGAACAAGGCATGACATGGCATTATTATATATACACATATATTCTGTATAGATATATAGATACAGAACTAGGTATGGCAAGGATAAACAACTGCCACTTTGAACACTAACTGTTAGAGGTAAATAGATTCCTATGTTAGTTTAGTGGCCATTTTTGCAGAGTGCACCAACAACGGCTGAAAGTTTTATTTATCTGTTGTTATTCTTTGACAACTTTTTTATTTATATTTCTGTGGAGTCTCTTGAAAATCAGGATCTTAAAACTTTGTACTTTATATGGTATTAAGTCCTAAGTTCAATTATTCATAATATTTAAAGTTTCCTATTAAAGAAAACATGACAGAAGTATGTTGAGCTCATATATTTACTTTCAAGTTAATTAGATAATGACTAGCCAAACAAGTTATGACTATATAATGTTAGGGATATTTGAGTTGCTTGATCCAATTATATCTTCTTGCTTCCAGGTCTTCTAAGTTCCAAATTTAATTTGTAAATAATCTTAATCCAATTTATTAATATCCATGTTTATTTGAGTGAAACCAGTGATTTAAAAAGCGCTAGGCGCCAAAGTCCAAAAACGCCCGAGCTAGGCGCTCGCCCGAGTGAAGCGAGGTGCTAAAATATAAAAATATATAATATAATTAATAAATATAATTATTTAAATAAAAACTTAATAATAATTTCAGATTAAAAAAAATTAATAGTATTAAAATCAAAATAATATATTATAAATCCAATACATAAAAATATTGTTAATAGTTAGCACTGTAGTTTAGGCACTACAGTTTCTGACTTTGTTGTCCTTTCATCGCAGATACAATTCCCCCTACTGCATACATTTATGTTGCATATCTAATAACTAATCTCAACTTAGCAGTATACTGTTAATAGTATACTATTGAGAAGAGTGTAAGGGAAGACTGAGAGCAGCGGCAGCGGTAGCAGCAAGTAGTGGGAGCAGGAGTGGTGAGCGACGATAGTGGCAATGGTAGCAGCGGCGGATCATGCGGCGGCAGCGGTGGCAACGGTAGCATCCGATGTGGCAGCGAGCGCGGCGGCGGCGATGACAGCGGCAGCAGCGTGGCGGCGGCGATAGTGGCGGCGGCAGCGGTAGCGAGCGAGCGGCGGCGATGGCGGCGGCAGTAACAGCAAGCGGCGGCAGCGGCGGCGCAGACAGCGGGCGGCAGTGGCAAGCAAGGTTAGGGTTGGGGAAACGCGAGAAAGGTGCTTTAGTTGGTTCGATTGAACCAACTAAAGCAGACTGAACCGATTCGGTCGCCTAGTTTAACCCAGGCGCTCGCCCGAAACACTCGATGCCTGGGCTCGGGCGAGCGCCTAGGCAGCGCCTGAAGCGCATTGCCTGGAAACGAAGCAAGGCTCTCAGGCCTCGCCTCACCTGAGCGCTTAGGCGAGCGCCTATTGAAATCATTGAGTGAAACATTGAAGCTAAAGTTGCTTGCTCATTGCTTCAGCAACCATCTTAAATCTTTTTTCTTGTTGGCATCAGGGTGGAGCAAATGCTGGACATACCATTTACAATGCTGAGGGCAAAAAGTTTGCTCTCCATCTTGTTCCTTCGGGAATCCTGAATGAGGAAACTCTGTGTATAATTGGTAATGGAGCTGTAGTACATCTTCCTGGGCTATTTCAAGAAATTGATGGTCTGGAATCCAATGGAGTCTCCTGTGAGGGAAGAATATTAGTGTCTGATCGTGCCCATTTGTTATTCGATTTTCATCAAGTTGTTGATGGACTTAGAGAAGCGGAACTTGGGAATTCTCTTATTGGAACAACAAAGCGGGGAATTGGTCCTTGTTATTCAAGCAAGGTTATACGGAATGGAATAAGAGTGTGTGATCTCAGACATATGGATACTTTTGTTCAGAAGCTTGATACTTTAATGAGGGATGCTGCTTCCCGGTTTGAAGGATTTAAATACAATGTCGACATGTTTAACAAGGAAGTTGACAGGTACAAGAAATTTTCAGAGAGGTTGGATCCATTTATTTCAGATACTGTGCATGTCATTAATGAGTCAATCTTGGAAAAGAAGAGCATATTGGTTGAAGGTGGTCAAGCAACAATGTTGGATATTGACTTTGGAACTTACCCATTTGTGACTTCCTCAAGTCCTTCAGCTGGTGGAATATGCACTGGTCTTGGGATAGCTCCCAGATGCCTTGGTGATATTATTGGTGTCGTGAGTAGAATCCTTTTTTTATACTTCCCTGGTGGTTTTTCCCATTCTAAATTTTATATTTAATGTTTGTGCAGGTGAAAGCTTACACCACTAGAGTTGGTTCTGGTCCTTTTCCAACTGAAATTTTAGGTAAAAGTGGTGATGTTCTTAGAGTTGCTGGCATGGAGTTTGGAACAACCACTGGCCGTCCTCGGCGCTGCGGATGGCTCGATATAGTTGCACTAAAGTACTGCTGCCAGATAAATGGTTTTTCATCACTCAATCTCACCAAGCTTGATGTGCTGTCTGAACTTTCAGAAATCAAGCTAGGTATCTCTTATAGACAAAAAAATGATGGTGAAAAAGTTGAGTCATTCCCTGCAGACCTTCATCTTATGGAGCAAACACAGGCATGTTTTTAATAGCTTTACAGTTATCCTCTTTTTAAGTTCATTTCGAACCATCAACTTAACTTTTAATATCAACTACCTTCGTTGGTAAAGATTTTAATTGTTAATAATAATGTCCATTCTTGTATTCACCTTTTACTTATTCTACAAAAAAAGAATTTTTAATGCTAACAACAGCTGCTGATTATTGCAAGAATTTTGGTTCTTACCCTGTCTGAACCTCAATCTTTGTTTCATTTATTTTTTCTTTTGGTGTTGGACCTCGACGTGATGTAGGTGGATTTCTTTTCTTCCGGAAGAAGTCTTGGAATCTTTATTTTTTGTCTTTTGGTGATGTAGGTCGATTATGAAGTGCTACCGGGATGGCAATGTGATATTTCATTGATCCGGAACTACAAAGACCTTCCCCCAATGGCTCATCGATATGTTGAGCGGATAGAAGAGCTTGTCGGTGTCCCCATTCATTATATCGGTGTTGGACCAGGACGAGATGCCATTATCTTCAAATAACTCAGGCTCCTGGTACACTATCATAATTAGAGGTATTGTATTTTGATGTGCTTCTAAAGCATGTACCAAATCAGACTCTCCACTCCTTTCATGATCATGTTGTTCTCATTCATGAACACGCTGAAGAAAAGATATCGATCAATAGGAATTTGAATTTCAAAATGGAATAGGAAAATTTGATCCATCATTTGGTGTGGCCAATTGTATCTACTAGATTTTTTATGTATGTACAACCAAAGTGTGAGTTCTTATAATCCTCATCTTATGAGGTACCAAAGAAAATCTAATGATAGAAAGAAGCTGGATTTTCCAGTAATCATCTATTAATGTTATTATCATCTACTTTACCTTTTTTTTTCTTTTTTTTTGTGTTTGTGGTGCACCCACTCTTCCTACCGAGTGGTGGACCCAATAATCATCTATTAATGTTAATATATTACTGACAACAGAGAACATCCATCGGTTTTGACAAACGAGAGGATTCCAGGTTTTTTCTATGCTTCCTTTCTACTTTCTCAATTATCTTATAATAATATAATGAGATTTTTAGATTTATTTTGTATAATAATAATAATAATAATAATAATAATAATAATAATTATTATTATTATTATTATTATTATGGATGTAACTATTCTGAGTAACCAAACAAGTTCCTGGTGGTTCACCAACCTTTGCAGGAGACGTAACTTGAACCAACTATAGTAGTTGACAATTTAAGACCCAAATTTGATCGCACTTGCGACTTCATTACTCATAAAATAGAGCCAACTACTTTTCGCTACCCACCGCTGCCGGATCTCCGCCGTGTCGAGGCAGTTAAAGCATATGGTGTGGTGGAGAATTGTGGCCATTTGCCAATATGGTGGTGAATTTGTTACCAACCAGCACATTTCGCTACGAAATTACTCACGAGATCCAGGGGTAAAAATACGAAATGAGTCTCGACCTGTGGCCGCAGGACAACCCGATCCATTCAAGAAGACCCGATTCGGTGATCTTGACCCGATCGATTTAACCGTGTCACGCTTTCTATCAACCAACCGGAACGCGTCTCTCGTGCTGCGTCGGTCGGCCGGGAGACCGGAGCAGCAGATTCCCTCTTCCCTGGTGTTATAAATCTATTCCAACGTCCCCCAAAGTTCTTTCGCGCAAAATCGGACGGGAAAGTTTAATCCACGGGACCCTTTGTTCCAACCAATGGGATGGCGTTTTCTCGTGTTGCAACGCTCGGCCGGAACACCGGGGCAGCAGCATTGCTCTTCCAATGCCTCATAAATCTCTTCCAACGCCCCCAATCAAGTCTTTTCCGAATCCCTAGTGTCAAGTCTAAGCGTGGACCCTTACCACGAACCAATCGTAATCCGTTCTCTCGTGTTGCATCGTTTGGCCAGGACACTGGAGCAGCGGCATCCCTCTTCCGTGGTCTTGTAAATGTCTTCCAGCACCCCCAATTAATGCGTGCTAATGGGTGCGACTGAGGCCGATGTCCGAGCGGACAATTTCCAGCTGAGATTGGGTAAAGATTCTGCTTAGTCTCGACCATGGCGATCGCCGCGGCGTTGGTTGTGGTTCCCCTCGGCCTTCTTTTCCTCCTCTCGGGGTTAATCGTGAATCTCCTCCAGGTAGCCTCATTTTTCGCCAGTTCTTGTTCTTTTCTTCTCGCAGCTTTTTTCTTTGATAGGTTTTTAGGTTTTTGTATAGATTGGTGGAATATGGGTGGAATTTCCAGTTTTTGTTTGAAGAAGTCGGATAATTTTAGCTGCTGTTGTTGTTTAGGTTTGGTTTTTAGTTCGTTATGGCATTTCATGTTCCTTGTCGTCTTGTTATAGACCAGACGGTGATTCAAGCATTTTCTTGGCCTTAGATTTGAGCCTTTTGACGTTTTCAGTCTACTTGTCTCATTTACTTGTGTTCTGTCTTTTTGTTATTAATCTGATGTGGATATGTTATGTGTCATTTTCTTTCTATATTAGATTTTCTGTAAGCATGGTGGTTATTTATTTTTGATTTCCTTCGCTGCAGGCTATCTTTTTCATCACAATACGGCCTTTCTCGAAAAGTCTTTACAGGAGGATTAACAGAGTGGTGGCGGAATTACTGTGGCTCCAGGTTATCTGGCTTGTTGACTGGTGGGCTGGTGTCAAGGTAAACTTTCTTAAAGTTCTTAATTTCGTCATAATTATTTCCTCTGACCATTTGCTCATCTGGTATGACTGACATATCCTGTTTGGTGTCTGGATCACTGTCTATTTTACATGTTAAGGTGATGCTGATGCATGTTGGCTGCAGCATCTTAAGCAGGGAATTGCCTCTTTCTATTCTTGAGTAGTACGATTATCCTTGCTATATTTGAGTGATAATAGGCACAGAAGTGGGTAGGAAGATGGACAATTCTGAGTAGTAGCAGATCAGTATCAACACAGTCAAGGGTCCTTTAACAGCTGAGTAGCAGCGTAGCAGCAGATCAGTATCAACACAGTCAAGGGTCCTTTAATAGCTCAGTAGCAGCTAGGAACTCCAGTTGTAGCCTGGCTGGATGAGGCCTAAGTATAGCACTTATATTTAATGTAAGTTTTGATTACTTCAGCGGTTGATTTGGCTGCATTGGTGCAACCTATTTATGAAGAATTGGGCCAGCAGAGAGCTTCGACTCCAAGCCAAGACATTTTGGTCGATCAATTTTGGAAGCTCAGACAGAGTTGATCCAGCTCATACACACCCTGGAGCAGCCAAAATTAGCATTATACAAGCAGATCCATGGTTGCACTAGCCTAATTCAGCAAATGTCCAGTCCATTCTATCCTTGGGGAAGTCTTGTTCCTGAAGTAACCTGACTCTTGGAGTTTTCAGATCAAAAGGAAAGTCAACCTATCCAATTTAGGACAACTCCAGCTTGGTTAGGACGAGAACAATTTCCAACCTACTCATAATCGAGTTAGGAAAGCAGAGGATTGGCCAAGCTTCCTTACCTGATCCTAGTGGCGATAAGTGTTTTTTTATTTTTTAAATAATTCAGATAATTTTGTCAGCATATATTGTCAGGTAATAGTTGATATATTGACAGTCATAAGAATTCTATAGTTATTATCATGAAGTCTTTTTATGGGCATATTCTTGTTCTACATATTTTAGCCCAAGCAAAGCAGAGGTGCTGGTGGGCTGTCTTTATTTTGCATTGCTAATGTGCTTAGTTTTATTTGATTTAGTTATTTTCAAGAGTTGAGTTGGGCATACAATTTATTTTGCATGAATGTATTTCGTTTAGTTTAACTTAATTATTCCTATAATAGAGTTAGGGCCTACATTTGACGATCCATATATTGCAGTTACTTTTTAGAACATTAGTTCTCTTTTAGTTGGTGTTTCATAGGATCTTCTCTCTCTCCAAGTGCATGATCCTTTGTTGGGAGGCATATCCTAGCAAGATGACTATAGCTTTGATTGAGTTATGGCCCTTTCGCTTCTTTCAACACTTGTTTTAACACAAAACTCAATTTCAATGTTCTATGTAGTTTGGAGACCATTTATTTTCTTACCGACATTGATGATAATGACAAATGTAATCAGATTGAAAGATTTCAACTTGATGATAATGACGGATGTAATCAGATTGAAGGATTTCATCAAGGTTTGATGTACCGCCCAAAACGATATGAAACGGGCAATATGTACCAGTCTACCAGCTGACCGGTATGCGGACCAGCCTATTTCGGGTGGTGCATTGAAATATAGCCTAGTATGGGTTAGTATGGGGTATGTATCGGCCGATACTGTCGAAACTTAGTCTGTATCCGCTGATACAGGTCGAAATTGATTGGAATTCTATTGGTACCGACCCAGATTGGGTCTAGTTTTAACCCCAATGGTGAAATTGACTGTCGGGGCCTCTTTTGGGCTTTAAATCCTCCTCTATCCCCCGCTTTTGGTCACTCTCATGCACTCTATTCTCACTCTTTCTCACACTCTTACTCGTGATTAAAATTCAAACGAAAACCTAAAATAGACCCTTTAAAACCTAATATGCCAAAGGGAACTGGGTCAATTTTATAACCTCATAATTGGAGATGATGAGATGAAAGCTCTTAGTTGAACAAATTCTTTTAGCATAGAAGTTCTATAGCAATATAAAATTATAAATAAACTATAATCTTTATTATGATTTTTTTTTTGCACGATTTCATACTTAAAGAGGCAACTCTAATGCTAAATCCATCCTAGAATGTCTAGTTTTACAAATCGGATCAATGGACTTACAAAGAGCATTTATGTATTAAAGCATACATCAATGAAGAACGTTTACTAAAAAAATTACTAAATTAGACAAAAGAAAAACTTACAAATCTTTATAAACTTTTTTTTCTTGGAAGATGAGGAGTCTAAGAGAGCATCAGTTGGCTTATGAGATCGAGGTGTTTCTTTATTGCTTGTCGATGCCCTTACAAGATGAACAAAGGGGTTTTCATAGAAATACAAGAGTGTTGAGAGGATTCTAAAGGATGTTAAAGTTTTTATCTTCTTTTATTTTTTCTCAAATAAAGCTAACATTCTACTTTTGAAGTGGCTTGCTACATTTGCTCTAGTGGTGATGCCATTTTGTTATTTTTTATTGGTTGGTTGTCATCCTGTGTTAATTGAAGTGACTTCTTGTCATTTAGTATCGGTTGGGTCGTCCCTTGAAGATTCTTCACTTATACCTCATTTTCATCCATGATTTCTTCTTCATCTACATTGTTTTATATTATTATGCATTATACTTCATTTATAAGTTCATCACCTCCATTACCTTCCTATGGTATAATGGTATCCCATGGTACATCGTCTCAATCTCCAATGTCGTCCTAAATGGCTATATATAATTCTTATTCCATGATAATTTCTTGATTCACCTAATCTGTCATCGGGATATAGATTATATGTGATATAAATTTATTAGAATATACTTGTATTATGAACCTTGATTTACTAGCCTAATCATGTATTGAACTCTATTGTCTATAATGTAATGTGCTTTGTACTTTTAATAGATTCTTCAGTTGACCTTTGATTCCAATTGAGTAAAAAGTGACTAAGAAACATGGTCTGCAATACCAAATAATACCACCTAGTACGGGCGGTATGTATCGGTCCAACAAGATACCAGTACGTGGACAATTCGCTACCGGTCGATACAAATTTTTTTATTTTTTTAATAAAAAAATTATTTTTTTAATTGTTTTAATATGAATGTCGTGCCTGCTCCTCGGGCGACGCTGCTGAGGTGATTTCGCATGGGCGACGTCGGATTTTGTATTTTTTAATTGATTTTTTTTTTTTACTTCTCTCGACAATGTCGCCTCGACGACGTCGCTCGAGAAGGGAGGCGACGTCGCCTGTTGACTTCTCGGGCTTCTCCCGAGGCGACATCGCCCGTGCGACATCGCTCGAGAAAAAAAAAAATATATATATATATAATATATATATATATAATATTTATAATTATAAATATATATATCGAACGGTACATCGAAATGTACCGTTTGGTATTCGGTACCGGAGAAGTGTCGAAACTCTGGTACGGTACGGTATTGCAAACATTGCTAAGAAATAGTAAGAGGAATGAATCAAAATAGATCTTATTAAAGGTCAAATGAAGAATATAGTGTTAGAAGGTATAAGACACATTACATTACAAGAGATATAGTTCAATACAGGATGAGGCTTGTAGCTTAAGGTCCATGATACGTGATGTATTTTGATAAATTTATGCCACCTATACATCTTATTCCAAGAATAGATTATCGTAGAACAAGAACTATGTATGCATTATTTGGGAGAAGACATTGGAGATTAGAACAAAGTACCATGGGATAATATCGAATCATGGGAAGATAATGACAATGATAAACTTATAAGCAAAGTATAGCACATGATAATAGAAAATAATATAGATGAAGAAAAAATGATGTTTGAAAATAAGATATAACTGAAGAATCTTAAAAGGACGACTCAACCGATGCTAGACAACAAGAAGAAACTTTAGCCGACACAAGACAACAACCAACCGTTGCAAAATAACAAAAATAGAATGTTAGATTTGTTAGAGAAAAAAAAGAAGATAACAAGAAGCCACTTCAGTCGACACAAGACAACAACCAACAATTGCAAAATAACAAAAATAGAATGTTAGATTTGTTAGAGAAAAAAAAAGAAGCTAATAACTGTAACAAACTTTAGAATACTCTCAACTCTTTTGTATTTCTATAAAAACTGCTTAGTTCATCTTGTAAGGGCATTAACAAGCAATTGATGCTCTCTTATACTCCTCTTCCTCTTAGAAGAAAAAGTTTGTAAAACTTTGTAAGTTTTTCTTTTGTCTTGAATAAATTAGTGATTTTTTAAAAAATGTTCTTTCTAGTTGTACAACTTAAATACTTGAATGCTCTTTGTAGGTCTGTTGGTTTAACTTATGATACTAGACACCATAAAGTTGGCCTCTTCAAGCATGACATCATACGAAAAAAATTTATAGTAAAGATTATATAGTTTATTTATATTGTAATGGAACTTTCAGACCGAAAGCAGTTTTTCAACTAGGAACTTCCATCTCATTATCACTGGTTCTGAGGTTATAAGATTGAACTAGTTCCTTTTGTGAGGTTTTTTGTGGATCAAGATTTGGGTTCTGGGTTTAGGGTTTAAAGGATCGATTTTAGGTTTTAGCATTAGATTGATTCAAGATCAATGGAAGCAACTTCACAGAGGCTCATTTATCTAAGCAACTTCCTTAGATATGCTTTATTATTTTCTAAATATAATTATATACCAATAAATTAGGACAAAAAAGTCTAAGAAATGATTTTCAATTTTTTGGTCATTTTCTTATCTTTTTCCTGAAAAACAATACATACCGACTTGTAGTATGTCGGTGTCGACTGGTATGTAACAATCTGGCCAGGGACCAATACCACCAACTGGCATACCACAGTGGTTCTTGGATTTCAGTTCTATTGAACAGGGACATGCTCGTATGGCATGGATTGGCATGACATAAATTTGAAATCCATGGTTGGAACAAGTATATATGTCATCTTCATAGCATAGTAATTATTGTTACATCCAAACCACTTAATTATACAAAATACTATACTTTCTGCAAATGCATTGTCAATGTCATGATGGGATATGATGACTGTAGACATTCAATCCTTTGAAAGATCTGTGTTCTGAAAAGCAGTTGTTTCTATCTATGCTACACATGTATAAACTTATTTATAGCCTTTTCACATGAATTTCAAATGTTAATGTTTGGATCCATTGAGATGGCAACAGACATTTTAATAAGAGCTCTCATCCTGCCTCTGTTTCTACTACTACAACATAATTTTGTCCTTATTATTGTGATGTGGCATCTCCAAAATTGTTGTCTGTACTACTGATATCTACATTTTATGTTTCTTTGTAACCAAGTGGTTATCCTACTTGAATTGGTGGTTCATGAGATGTATGCTGCTTATGATATATTTTAAGGTTTAATAAGTGGATAATATACATTTCATGGTTGCAGGTAAAGTTATTTGCGGATTCAAAAACTTATGCATTAATGGGTAATTACTCTCTCTCTCTCTCTCTCTCTCTCTCTCCAGGAAACTAAAGACATTCTCACAGAGTTGAATGGTTGTTTTCTTGGGCCTCATGTAATGTGGAGCAAGGAATGGAATTTCAGGTACCAGTTGATGGTCCCTTCCATGCTGACCCTCCAACATATGGTATGCTGGCATGTACCACCAGTACCCTTCTGTTGCTGGGGGGTTGGGAGGAAGAGGGAAGGAAGAGGAAGAGGAAGGAAGGAGGTGGAGAACAAGAAGAAGAGGAGCGGGGAGAGTGAGAATCACTGAAGATGGTGTGGTGGGCTGCAAGCGACAAGTGGATGGTTGGTGGGTTGGACCAAGGATTGAAATTTCATACCGTATCGAAGTTTCGAGTGTCGCTCGGTACGATACGGTACGGTACTATGTACCGAGCAATACACTTAATTTAGGCGTAAAATCCTCCAAAAATACTTGACAAATAAAAAAAAGATTAGGATAGGGTTTTTAAGTTAGAAATAAATATAATAATAGTATAAGTTTAGCAAAATCAATGTAAATTAGGTAAGAATAGTATCACATATCTTTTTCGAACTTTGAGGAATAACTTTGTGCAAGGTTCGTATTTCGATCCATTACGAATTGTCCTTCTGTAAATATTAAAATATCTACAAAAAAATCATTTGAATTGTTAGATTATTTTGTTATAATATAAACTTTAAAATTCAAATGAATTAAATAATCACACATATAAATATACCTGATTGTTGATTCTATCACCAAAATGAATAACGGGCCTCCACAGGTGGTGGATCGGGGTCCTCGATCCTATACATCTGTATATCAATGATATTTTTGTTGACCCAATCCTAAAATTGATCCCACGACATAGTGTCTTGATATACTGTATGTCATTGGTGCATCAATGTAGTGATGATTGTAGGTTGATCGTCATGAATCACATTTGTCCGAGACGGCTCCTGAGGTATGTATTGGTGAATGTCAGAGCTTCTACTATCGCTACTGATCTGCTACTCTATATCATACTGTTGCTCAGAGAAGTATGACCAACTATCACCGTACTGCTGTTGGTCGTATGATTCTCTATAATATAACAGTTGTTAATATGATGAACTTTATTCTATGTCTACATCATATAAGCTCTGTCGCGTCTGCTCAAATTCATCCACTACCTTCCCCTTCTCTTTCCTCTTCCGCGCATAAACTTGACCAATACCTTGGCAAGTTCCATGATCTGAATCTTAGTTGACATGTGTAAAATATTACTCCTCGGTCCATGTACCACCCTCAAGTTGTGTAGACGAGAATGCCTGACATCACCGCCATCATCCGTCGAGGCACTACTGTTCGTGTTGCTGTCATGTCCTTGGACCGCGTGAAAATATGAGAAAAAAAAAGTTTGAAATAGTTTAAGAGAGTATGAGAGTGAAATGGAGTGAAATAGGGGAGAAGATAAGTTTAAAAACCTATGAAAAAGGACTCCAACGGTCAATTTAACCGTTGGAGCACTATTATCGAGCTGTGCCAGGCGGTAATGGTCGAAATTTCGATCGTTATCACTCGTTAAAACCCCGTATCATCCGATATGGGGTTACGTTAAGCGTTCCGCCCGGTAGTGGGCGGTCCACGTACCGGTATGTTGTCGGACCGGTACATATCGCCAGTATCGAGCGGTATTATTCGAAATTCAAAACCCTGGGTTGGACAACAATGGTAAGACGACAACATGGAGGAGGCTTGTGAGGAGTCATGAGCCCTAAAACAAAACACTTTATACCTTTAAAGACCAAAAAAGAAACCTACCCATGCTGCTATAAAAAAAAGGCTGAACTCCACTGCTTGAAATGGGGTGGTCCAGACCTTGATTCATGTTCATTCTAGTAAATACCTGTTAGTTCGGACTGGTCTGAGCGAAATTGAATTTCCTACCGTGGAGTCATATTGTTTATTGTTGTTAGCCTTACAACATGCAAAAATTGCCTTATGAGTTTCTCTGTTTAACTTTACAGGTAAAGAGCATGCACTTGTCATTTCAAACCATAAAAGTGACATTGATTGGCTTGTTGGATGGATTTTGTCTCAGGTTGATATGTATCTCTATTTGTGCATTATATAGAAATAGCCTAATTAGTGCATGGGTTAACTCCAGCTATGCATGTTGTCCATTTGTCAGTAATGGAATCACATGCTTGAAAAGAAAGCATACTAAGGTAGCTTGTGAATCATTGTTGATTATTTTGTAATATTTTTTAATAAATTGGTTCTTTTATCTCAGCGGTCAGGTTGTCTTGGTAGCACGTTAGCAGTGATGAAGAAATCATCAAAGTTCCTGCCAGTGAGTATATAAGGCATTGGTATTTTTCTTTTTCTTCACATTTAACAGTTTCTTTACACTATTTTCTATGATGAAGCTGATGTGTTTCTTATCTGTGACATTGTATCATAGTCAATATTCTGTAGACATCAAATTTTCACCTCTAGCAATCTTCTGGTGTAGACAACGGTTTTGCTCATTGTCAGGACCAATAAGATAAAAGGATTGCATCTAATAGTTGTAATATCAAAATAAATAATAATTGGAATATACATCTGTTAGGACAAAAGTTTTGTGACAGATTTCAGCTTATCTATTTTTCCCCTCTTTCCACAAGCAAATCACATGGAAACTTATTCAGTGAAAAAGACATGACTTCCTGTACTTGAGTGTTGAAGATCCTCATGCTTTGGTCATATGGTAAGCAAAACACTTTGTTTGACAGTCAATCTTGTGCTTCTCTAGAGTGCAGATAGCAGAGAGGATCACAACTTCAGGATACATTTAGACTCTTTTTTGTCCATTTGGCCTGTGATCACCAGTTTACCATTTTTTTTTTTTTTTTACTTTCCCCTCTAATTGTAGAACCTTCTTTGATTCATACCCACGATGCTACAGTTGTGGAGCATATTTAGTTTTTTAGGAAAGTTATTATCTCATTAATAACTTGAGTATATGTTTGTTTAAGTTATGTTTGTACTTGGCAAAGTATTCGGTGTATGCTTGGTAATGCCATTCTCAAGTCTTTTGGTTTAATTTCTTATTATGTCAAAGACTGCATTACTATTAGTTATGTACGACACCTTTGCAGGTTATTGGTTGGTCAATGTGGTTCACTGAATACCTCTTTCTGGAAAGAAGTTGGGCCAAGGATGAACGCACCCTGAAAGTACTCTTTACTTGCGTACTGTTGTATAGTGCTGACACTTTTTAAATTTTTATTCTTTCTGATTTCGTTTGGATAACTGTAACATGCAGTCAGGTTTGCAACAATTAAAGGACTTCCCTAGACCATTTTGGTTGGCTCTTTTTGTCGAAGGGACACGTTTTACACCAGCAAAACTTTTAGCAGCACAAGAGTATGCAGCTTCACAGGGTCTCCCAATCCCTAGAAATGTTCTCGTTCCTCGTACCAAGGTTGTTTCTAGTTTTTAACAAGTTACTGTTGTATGGAGAATTTCTTTTCCTGGCTTCCTTTTGTTGGTCTTGTCTGAGTTTGATAGTCTTGAAACTATCCTTTACTTGATATCTTAAGTACTAGATGAAGCAATATAAAAAAGTAGAATGACCTTCAATATACATCTTTCTTGTTGTCATGGATTATCTGTGGTTTGATCAGCATAGATTGAAATCTCTAGATATGTATTGACACTTGACATATGATTTTCAGGGTTTTGTTTCAGCTGTAAGTATTATGCGATCTTTTGTTCCTGCTATCTATGATGTAACAGTAGCTATTCCTTCAGATCAACCTCCACCAACAATGTTTAGGATTCTAAAAGGCCAATCTTCCTTGGTATGTATGCTAAATTATGGTGACTTTCATTGTGTCTTCTATACATAATTCTTTGTTGCATTTAGGCAACATGTCTTCAAAGTATTTGAATTTGCTTCAATTCTGACATGAAGACTACGGTTCCCAGATCCTGAGAATTTGGAAATATAGGAATGTATAATTTATGATAGGGCTACATTCAGTAATATGTGCTTGCATATGCACATGTTACTTATATTTTGTGGTCATCAATGGAAGATATGTTTGAAAATGTTCCTATGGTAATTGATAATCAAGTTAATCATTGAGAGAATCATGACTTGTACATGCAATTGATGATAGAATCTCACTGAAAGTACTAAATCATTTCATCTGAAGTGAAGGCCATGTATTTCTAATGCTAGTTCTGATATCTACTTAATGCATGATATTTTTTAATGTTAATTTTATAGCCACCTTGTGGATTTGACGTAGCTACAGTTTATTGAAAAGTGCCATATATTCTGAGGATTCAATATTTTGATATCTTTTCTGTTGGTTATACAGTCTTATTTAGTATCAAATTATATAGGTTCACATACAAAATGTTGGAATGATAACTGCATTGATATTTTTTAGCTTGAGCAGACTTTCTTCCATCTTGCATCACATGTAGGCATAAACTTCATGAGAGTCAATTTGTAGAGAACTTTTTTAAAGCTGGCCTAAGCTGATGCCATTATTATGTTCACAGTCTTGCATTGAGCTTGCTGAAACCCACCAACAGTTCTGTGTTGTTAAACTTATCCCAAACAGAACTCTGGTTGGGTTGCTGTGGAGAACAGGCCAGAGCAAGCTGTCAGGGAGGGAAGGGAATATGCACATGGGTAGCACCAGAGGTCTATTGTTTAAGGTGTTAATGGATGAGGCTCTGTGAGATTGAAAAGGAAAGAGAGATTAAGCACGACGGTGAGAAAAAGAATGAGTGCGTTGGGTAGGATGGTTTGCAACACCGACCTGTACTGCCCGTACCGGGCGGTACGTATCGGGCGGTATGTACCAGGCGTTATGTACCGGTCCGACAGGATACCGGTACGTGGACCGTTCGCTATCGGTCGGTATGATTTTTTTATTTTTTTAAAATAAAAAAAATTATTTTTTAATAAAAAAAATAATTTTTTTGGTTTTTTTTTAAAGCTCGGCAACGTCGCCGAAGCCTCAAGCGACGTTGCCGAAGCCTCGGGCGGCGTCCCCGAAGCCTCGGCGACATCGCCGAGGCTCCAATTTTTTAATAGAAATTTGTTTTTTTAACTTTTCGGGCGACGTTGCCAAGGGCGACATTGTCGAGAGAAAAAAAAAATCTATTTATATATATATAATATTTATAATTATAAATATATATATACCGAATGGTACGTCGAACGCACTGCGTCGTTACCGTCATCGCACCGTACTAGAAAGCGTCGAAACTCACGATGCGGTATTATGAACTAATTTCTTTTTATTGATGAGACTCAGCATCAAATGATCAGAGATAAAAAATATGGAGTAGAACAGTCAGTTGGGAAGCATGTACCGCACGTCCACGGACCATGGAGAGACGAAGGGCAACGTGAAAGGCAGAAGATGAGCAATGTTGACAAGAATAGAGGTTGGAGGATATATGTGGAGTAAAGGCACTATGTATCATTTTTGAGTGAAGGAATCAGAGATTTGGAAACTGGAGAGTGGGGCTCCGTAAGTCTCTTAACGGAACATTAAACTGTGTTGACCATGGTAAGGCAGGTCAGGCTGCCTAAATGTGTCAGCAACTGTTCAACTTCACTGGTAGTATGAACCCAGGGTTGGCTCGAGAACCAATAGAATTCACTGGCTTCAATGTGGGTTGTTTAGGATGAATTCATGTTGATCAGTGCATGTTACATATTTGTTATATTATCACATGTTAAAACAAGAGTAGTCTTCCATTTGATGACTGTGATTATTCCCTCTAGGTGTTATACTGTTCTATGGAGCTCTTTACTAAGCATAGTAGCCTGTAGCCATTCATAGATTAGCTGTGGCTGATTAATTGGTCATGAACTGCAGAATTCCTGTTAAAGAATCAGAGTCAGTTCAGTTGGTGAAAAAATATATGAAGATTTTCCATTTGAGGAGGAATAAAATTTTATTATGGAAAAGGACAATAGTTTCATCCAGAGTTAATGTAAGTCTTCTGTTTACAGTAAGTTGTACTTTTGTGGAGTGGCCATGGTAGACAGCATTGCTGCCTTCACTAGAAAAAGGTCTTGCTGAATTTCAAACTTCCATTAAGTTGGACAACTTTTAGATAGATATCTGATTTGACAACAGCAGTCAAGTGCTAGAAGTCACTTAAACTTAAAAAAATTTGTAACTTGTTATAGCCAATTGCTAGAAACTACTCTATCTGCTCTATCTTTACCTGATTTTTAACCTTCAGCCAATAGCAACCATAACTTAGTTAGATGCAGTATCTTCCTGAGCATCAGAAAGGAAATAAGACTAATTGTCACCTTTTTAAGCATTTGGCTTTGGCTTTTGTTCCAAATTATCTTGATGAATTCATATTTCCCTTCAATGTGTTTTGTATGTATTAATAGAGATTCTAAAGAGCCTTTTTGGGATCCTTTCTTTACTGCACTAGCAAACTTCTACAAAGCTGAGACATTGATATGGTCTTATTCTTAGGAGTATAATTGCAGGTATTTGAGATATTAAAACACCATAGGTGATATGTAGCAATAAACCAAAAAAACCTGCATAAATCCTAGAAGATATGTGATGTAGGACCAGTAACACAGGGATTTCTTTTTTGAATAAGGAATTGGAAAGAGAGAAAAAAAAAAGGATAATAACTTATACTCCCAAGATGAAAGTCTTGCACCTCCGCATATCTCACACGTGGACGATAGAATTATTCCATTGGAAAAGCAACTTATGGCCTCACACCACTCACACAAGAGGTGAGAAATAATTCAATTTATTGATTCATCTTTTGGTTAATCCATTACAATGTTCTGGTCCCTTTTTATAGATATAGATACAAGAATAAAAAGGAAAAAATACTAAAATAAGGAAAATTACAGGAAAAATACTATTTGAAGAAGGAAACAATTCTGACATAGTTTGAAAAATAATCTTCCTCTCTTGATGGAATTCTCGATTGATAGATTTTTATCTTTGTAAAGATTGATGTTCAATCAAGATGTGTAATCTCCAATAATAAATAAATCTTATTTCTTTCATCTTTACTACATTTGGTTTTTCTTTTCTTTTCTTGTTGAGTAGATATTTGTTAGTTATAGGTGTTATACAAGCCAATCACGTGAGTGATGGCACCTGTAACACATTGCGTCAATCTCTTTGCTTATGATTATTTGCATTTTCTCACATTATCTGGATGTATATTATAAGGTTCTTGGATCTGTGCAATGGGAATTAGATCGTGATAAGATCATGATATTGAGATCGATTCGTCTTTAAACACAGACCCTAAATAATCCCGGTCATAGGTTACTCGAGAGGGACATCTAGCTACTCGTGTGCTGTATATCCGTCCATATGATGGAGGTGGCTGGTCTCATAGCTACTCGTGTTGGAACACTAAGGATACAGTGCCGGTGCTCATTGGAGAATGAGTTCACTGATTGATCCGCTTACGAAATGCGAGATGGTTAATGATACCTGTTGTCAGACAGCGATTCTGTAGTCCCAATAGTGTATTCGGGGGTGGCAGCCAACCTTACAAGGACTATTGAGTGTTAATAGAGGATCATCCACTCTCGGTATCATGAGAGGAATATTTCATGTGTTCTTGCTCAGACAAATTCCTGGCCAGAGTCATTCAGTCGAGAGAGAAAGAGTTCTCTGGGAGAATCCGATTAGAGCGAGACTTGAGTGGAAATCATATGGGCCTAACAACATCATGCCCGATATACGGTCTCTGGGATATTAGATGGATGAAAGACTATAGGTACATGGTAACTGAGGATAAATAGGTCCAAAGGATTTGATTTCCCTGTATCGTCTGGGGACTACGGTGTAATGGCCTAGTACGTCCGCATTCGATGAGTCGAGTGAATTATTATGGAGATAATAATTCACTGAGTCAGAAGGAGTTTTGACAAGTATAACTCACGGCTAGCTCGATATTGGGCTTAGAGGGTCACACATATATGGTAGGTGTTGCGATAAGTAGAAGTTTGAATATGAGATATCCATCGGAATCCCTATCTTATTGAATATCCAATAAGCTCCTGAATTATTTGATCCCATGAATGTGATTCAATAAGAGCTAATAAGAGATTATTGGGTAGAGACCCATTAATCTAAGAGGCTTGGTAATTTGATGGAGATCCAGTACCCAATAGGGCAAGATCCATTAGGGTTAACAAGGGGCCTCTATAAATAGGAGAGAACCAAAGGCCTATAGGCTAGGGTTTTCAGCCACCTCTTATTCTCCTCTTCCTAGAGAGGAGCATCTTCGTAGCTCCTGTCGTGTGGAGCACCGTTAGAGAGAACTCTTGACCTCCTTCATCCTCCCATATGGATCTGTAGGAATCTCAGGAACATACGATCTCCCTATGTACTATCTTTCTCATATACGCAGTTTTCGGATTCGCGGATTTTAACTCATCGATTTTCGTACAACGACGAAATCTTTTCGTGGAAATCTAGGATTTTGTTTTGTTTTTCTGTTCTTCCGCTGCGCATGTGATGTCGCCCCTAGATTTCTCAACAACATTGACATGTGACTACTTATTACATATACGAAACATCCTAAATTAATTAAATTTACTTTATTGATAAATCAAATATGAGCAATATATTACCAGAAGGAAGAAGGAGAATGATGTCTCATCTGCAAAATTAATGCCAACAAAAGAGTAGCATCCATCAAGAGTCTGAGCTACACGCATAGATGGAGTACAGCATATGTTATGTGTAGCAAAGAACCAGATAAACGTGTATAAATCCTAGAAAATATGAGCAATATGTTGTGAGATGATGAACACCACGAACGATGTCTCATCTGCATCATTATTGCCAACATCAGAGTATTATCCATCAAGATTCCGGGCTACAAGCAGTCTCATTCAGTTGAGAATTTTTTTATTATCATATTGTCGTGTATTAAAAAGTTAGCAAATCAAGAAAATTTGTATTATTTTCATGTTAAATTAGGTTATTTCAGCTTCTATTTTGACTTTATAGGATTGTATTTGTACTCTTCTTTGTACACATTTCTGTAGTAGTCATCAACCATATATGTTATGTTGGCTGTATAGTTTCTTACTGCATACTTGAGCAACATTGTCAGCAACCATGTGTGCAATCTTTAGCCAGTATGGATTGGTCTCTGCCATCTACTGTCAGTGACCAGTGAAGTTTCTTATCAATGATTGATAAAATATTGCTTAACATTTTTATGTGTTTGGATTGTTCTCGTCTAAGACTATTATGCTTGCAGGTACATGTCCATATTAAGCGGCATGAAATGACTGATCTACCTGAAACAGATGAGGGAGTGTCACAGTGGTGTAAAGACATATTTGTGGCTAAGGCATAGTATTCT
This sequence comes from Musa troglodytarum, assembly GCA_023547065.1. Taxonomy (NCBI): domain Eukaryota; kingdom Viridiplantae; phylum Streptophyta; class Magnoliopsida; order Zingiberales; family Musaceae; genus Musa; species Musa troglodytarum. The sequence goes on along the minus strand of CP097509.1, from coordinate 28,645,456 downwards.
TTCTTGCATGCTGTATTAGTCTTCCAAGGATCTTCTGTTTCTGTTGGCTATAAAACATGCAATGTATTCACATATGTTTAATCCCATTTTCATGCAAAGATGTGATACTACTTTGCCTTAACGACTTCTTAATCCTTTCATAGTATCATCGAACTTGTTTATTCTCTCTGACAGGATGCTTTACTGGATAAACACAAATCGGAGGGCACTTTTGGTGTTGATCCAAGACAACTTGGTCGGCCTATAAAGTCTTTGCTGGTAAGATGTTGTTAATTGTCTTGTCAATATATAAAAACAAATTATATGAAGAAAAAGGTTTTCATTAAACATTAGACTCAAGGTTGCCAACTTGCAATATCATAATGCATCCATTAAGTTTCATACCTGGGTGAAACTCTTCTCAACAAGCGTGTATAAAGCACCTTTCTCATGGTACATGTATTTCTATATACAATGCCTTTGCTAATAGGAAGCTAACACATTGTGAACATTGACTTTATCGTTATAGATAATTCCAACCGTCTTGTTATGGCGTGATTGGAGATGTCTTTCTTGTGCCAATTTTATTTTGAAGAAGAACAAAGATTTTGTTAATGAGTAGATAATATAACATGGTTGTCAAATCAAGGCTCTATCCAAGCTTTTTTGTTTTGAATGTGAAACTTCTCTCAATGATGCTGCACTGTAATCAGTCGATAGTTGATGACCTAGGAGATAGTAATGAAGAAGGTGAAGATGCTTTAGCTGATAGGAAGCTTATGATTTGCAAACTTTAGGAATCTAAGAGTCTAGGTGGCTTGCTGTGATACAACTAGATGTGTTTATCTTCACTATTTGCCTTGGGGTTTCTATCTAATTAAAGAAGTATATCTGCTGGTCTTATTTCATTCATCTGAAACAATTAAAATCATTTTTTTCACAAATGAAAGAATTATATTCTATTGAGGTGATAATTTGTTTCGAGATGGTCATAATTCCTACTGATACTTCTAGACAATCAGCATATCGTGTATCTTTCATCTTTCTTGATTGATAAACTTGGCAACAGGTGGTGGTATTTTGGTCGAGTCTTCTATCCTATGCTACATTCAGATTCTTCAAATGGACAGAACTCTTGTCGACATGGAAAGGAGTTGTGCTCACCACAGCAGCGGTTATACTGGTTACAATAGTTATGCACATTTTTATCCGTTTCTCACAATCTGAGCGATCAAGCACAGCCAGAGCTGCACGGAACCGAGCAAAGAAGGATTAAGCATTCTTCATAACATTGAAGCATTTAGCCAATCTATTTCAAGTAGCAAATTTGATGTACCTCTTTAATTGAGATTATTAATCTACAATCCTGATATGATCTTTGGCATTTTTGATGTGGAAGATATGATCATATCTATAGCTGCCTTGCCACTTGAATGTAGTAAATTGTGAAAGCACTTTCAAGTGTCGATGGTACTGTCGCTACCTCATTAGGATGAATCATGGAAATTGCACTTTACTCCGTCCCACATATCCTGTGTAAAATCTTTGCTTCTCTGATGTAATTCGATTTCGGATACATGAAAACAAGGTTGCCATGATTCTAAAATTATCAAGAACAAGTTGGAAGGCAAGACTGATTTTGTAATTCTACTGTTGTATAATACTTTTGCTCCTTAATTTCTGTGATTGTGTGATCCTGACTGCAAGTGATTCATGAAGCTTAAGCTTTCCTCTGAAGCTAATGGGAGAGATCAGTCAAGTCTATGTTCTGCAGCTAAAGCTCTATTTATGATCTGGTACAGGAGTCTTTTGTGCTGCATTCTATGTCCTCTTTACTATCTTCAAGAAATGGAACCCCATCTCTTCTTTGATGCTCCTTTTTTTAATCCTTCCTCCAGAGTTATATGTCTAAGAATGAGATTATATTGGGAGATATAAGCAAGAAAATAGAAGAAATATGCTGTCACAATGAACCTCTCAAATGTTCTCGCAGATGAGTTTGCCTCACTCTGCCAGATTCAGTTCAAGCATGAAAGAAGCTGTGAAGCTTGTCCAAATCAATCAAAATTGGATTAGCTCAAATCAAATAATTAATGAAAGGCTGTCTTTTGATTAGTATTATCTTTTTCTCAACCAAAATAATGTTATAACTATGGTATGCAATGCAATACAATATCGCTTGGTACAGGTGGTACATATCGATTGATGGTATGCCGGTATATCTTAGTGTAGATAATCGTGTGTTGGTATGTTCGGTACAATTCGATACGTACCGTATCAACAGTTGATCGATACATCGATATGATATGTTATTTAAAATCTTGGTTATAATCTTTTTTCACCAAACAAGTATACAAACTATCATTTTTTTCTCTAAAAACATTTTGAATTATCCAAAGATCTCATATAAGTCTAAATCCAAATTAGTCCTAATAAAAATCATCATTAAAAGTATTACATGACAGAATTATTCCTAGACATGAAACAAGAAATTTATTGATCGAAAGAGTACATCGTATGCCATTCAATATACCCCAATGGGTATAAAAAATTTGGAGGATCAAGTATGCTCACATTGCGAATGTACTCATTCCTTATGGACAAGTATCGTTTGGAGGTTTTGCACGTCTTAGATAATTAATTCTACATAAGTTCATATCAATTTGTATCATAGGATTGAATGAAAATCATGTTTGGAGGGGGCATCATAATGTTTTGTTTTGATCGAAAGTTTCAATTCCTCTTGGTGGGACTAATTTTTAGTGGACTATTTGATTCGATATGATGATATTTTGTCATTTATACGCATTAATTTTTTTCATTCCTTGCGTTGTGGTATTGCAATTGCTAGTTAATATTTCAAACTTAAATATATTTCTAAAATGTTAAACTCGCTAAAATATCCTTAAAAATTTTACCACCGCAATGCAACTTTAAAGCGTATTAGTGACAACTACAAATTGTCAACCCACTAACTAAACAATATTAACTATATATTAAAACTTAAATTTAGAGAAATAATTACGATATATATATATATATATATAGAGAGAGAGAGAGAGAGAGAGAGTGTGTGTGTGTGTGTGTGCGCGCGCGCGCGCACGAATTTAGCTAATTATTCGTGTTTTGTTGTTTTGGATGGACGTCGCTCTTCGTTGTTGTCGTTCGCCTGCGAAGGGAAGCCGCCGCCGATCGAGCACGCGGTCGACGCCTGCGGACTCGAATCCCCCGTCGAACCCCAACGAGCCCTAACCCTAACCTTAGCGGCGGGGCCCTCCCGCGGGGGTGCCTCGCGATCTTGTGGTCCTACTTCATCCGGAGGCGTACGCGGCCGGCGGGGGGAAAGATGAAGGGCCTCTTCCGGTCGAAGCCGCGGACTCCCGCCGACGTCGTGCGGCAGACGCGGGACCTCCTCGTCTACTTCGATCTCGACCGGAACTCCCGCGACTCTAAGCGGGAGGAGAAGGTTAACATTGCCCTTCCTTCTTCTTCTTCTTGCGGGTTTGATGAATGAGCATGTTATTTCATGTTCCTTTTTGCCTGGGAGGATTTGGATTAGGATTCCGTTTCTTGATTAAATGATGGTTTCCTTCTGTTGGCGAAGGAAAAATAGGATCTTTAGCCATTTAGGTAGTAGAACTTGGGCATTCTTTGTTGAGTTCGATTTGCAATTGTAGAAATATGATTTCATTTATAATCGGTCTTTTGTTAAGGACGAAGCAGTATTTGTCTATTTTTGGTGGAGATGGATGTTCAGTATTTTGATCTTTTAATCCTTTTTATGTGAGTGATTGCTTATTTTCATATGGGAATTCCTCAATCTATTTTGCCCTTTGTTATCTATTTGGCGAAGCAGAAGATCGTAAAGCTGCCAGCTTGCGTTTTGTGTGTGAATAAGAATAAACCTCTGTTATAATAATTGCGCCATGAACAGGGAAGGCAAAAGTGGCCATCGAGGTGACCCATTTATTTGTTCTTGTGCACTTCTTGCCTTAACCATATTGATACCCTTGTCGATGATCTTCTTCTACCTTGGGAAGTTTAAGTTTGTTAATTACCATAAATATGTTATGTTTGGTGATAAGCAGGATGATTGAAGTGGAGAGGAGCACTTGTTTTGTTGTTTGATTGCTTAGTCCTAGAGATTATAAGAGATATTCTAAGTCTCCTGTAAGACTTTATGGGTTAGAGTCTTAGTTAAGAAGCTACATTTCTAAATATTGTCATAACTCATAAGTATGAGGATGGTAAGATGTTTTTTTATTTGTAAAGAGTAAGTGGCAAAGGCGGGATTCGAACCTAGGGCCTTGTGATAATGTGTTAAAGTCTTTATAAGATAGGCTAGCTAGCACCTTTAGGATGTTATGTAGGGCTGTGACGAAAAATAAGCAATATTTATTTTTGAGTAGTTACTGTTTTAATGCATCAAGTATAAAATATGATAGAAGTTTTTGTTGATATAAGGTAACATACACTAGTAGGGACAAGATAATTATAAAGGTTGTTCAAATATGTTCAAATGAAACCTATAAATGTGTCATTTGGCAAGGTAAGATAATATACACCAGTAGTGACAAGATAATTAGAGGTAGACCTAAGAAGTTCTTTCTGAGAAAACATTAATTTAATGATTATTTCAAAAGATCGATGACTGAACAACCGATGTAAATAAATGGAAAAAGAGAGCAAATTTTGTAGCCTACAAATGGATCATATGATGGGTAGTTATCTGATAGTGGTAGGTTGACAGTCTAGTTCAAGCATTTCATCTAAAAATGATTGGACAAACATGATTTAGAATTAATGGTAAATTATTACTGTTAAGTTATTATATAATGGAGTCTCCTACTTTTCTAAGCATTAGCTTTTGACAACAATCTCAAACACTCAATAAGCCCATTAATCATCATCATGCAATTAAAATTCATTCATCACTTAAGAAGAACTGGTTTTGGAGAATAATTAGTTAACATATGATTTTTGCAGCTGGAGTTCCATTATTTGAACATAAATTTATATATTTGCTTAAAAAATTAAAATTATGTTTGACCATTTTAGAAGGCCCTCATCATCATTTCCTTCATCCTAAATTGTTAAGCATTTCTCTTTGATTTTATGTTTAACCCTCTTTTTTTATTTAGATGGTGGATCTTTGCAAGAATATCCAGGAGTTGAAGTTTATTCTTTATGGAAACAATGAAGCAGAACCAGTCGCTGAAGCATGTTCACAACTGACTCAAGAGTTATTGAGAGAAAACACACTGCGTCTTTTAATTGTTTGTCTCCCAAAGTTAAACTTAGAAGTAAGCGTGTCACTTATCATTTTTTATTATGATCTTTACAAACTTCCAAGGTTTATTCTGCAATTTGTATTTTGCAAGCTTCTCAACAATTTTGTTTGTCTTCTGTCTTCATCCAGTGATTTTTTTTCAGTACGTTAAGTATCTTATAATTTGGTCATTGAGATTCAGTTTTGTAAAACTTTGCAGGCTTGTAAAGATGCTACTCAAATTGTGGCAAATTTGCAAAGGCAACAGATCCATTCACGATTAATTGCGTCTGATTATTTGGAAGCTAACAAGGATCTTTTGGACCTTTTGATCTCTGGGTGAGATTTAAATCTAAAGTTACATATGTAACACAATAATCTTTCTATGTATATATTCTTGAGAACACTTACCATTCTTCTTTTGCTGTCAGAACTTGCTATGAACTTGTTCTTAAATATATGCTCCATATGTGTCCTTTTTCTCCTTTAGGGTTTTCATATTTTTATATTTTGCAGCTGATGTTACTTTGATTTGTTTACTGATTTATTTCTTGGAGAAATTCTTGGGTCCTTATGGTGATAATTTATGTATATGTAGGACAAATTATTAATTTAATGCAGTGAACTATATCTGTTCCTATACCTGTTATCATTGTATAGTATCTTGTAATTGACTGCATCATGTATAAACTATGTCTAGGAAACTGAACTTTATATTTATCTGTTAAATTCATCAATTTATATTTAATTGAACAATAGCATCATCAACAGTACAACCAAATGAAAGATTTTTTTATTTCTGATTTGGACTTGGAAAAAAAAATCATCTGAGGATAAAGAAAACTTCTTAAACTTATTCATTTGCAATAAAGATCTTATCCTGATCTAGTAGGTTACTCAATGTTTTTAATCTACAACATATAAGCTGATCACCAATTCTATAAATTGACAATCTATTGAGATAGACATTTGTAAGATTTGCCTATTTTAGTTGTACAAAATTTGGAAGAAAAAAATTCAGTCGAGATGGAGTGGATGACTTGCATGAAATAAAGGGAAAAGGGAATACACCTGTAATGCTAAACATGAGTTGAAATTGGAAAAAAGATTTCAGATTTACAGCTTAAGTCAGCGGTTTTGTTTCCCAGTTTCCCTATTTTTTGTTATTGGGTTTCATGTGTTGCTGACAAATTTGAGTTTGAGCTTTGTTTTTTCCTATGACAATCTATATGAATGGATTCATGTTATTCTTGGACATTGACATGTTGCTTATGTAGGTATGAAGACATGGACATTGCTTTACATTATGGATCTATGCTTAGAGAATGCATTCGACATCAGTGTATAGCAAGGTATTTGTCGTGGCCTGATGTCTATGGCCTATTTTTCTGATGCGCAGAAGATTCTACATCTTAAAATGATCAGTAGAGAAGTTACCCTTTATGCATATCGAAATGGTGTTAACATATTATGCTATCATAAAATGGATCTTAAGATGAATAGGCAGGGCACAGGGCTCCCACCGGTACAGCATTTGGGGCATTGTTTGATGTACCACCCAAAACAGTATAAAGCAGGTGGCATGTACTAGTGTAGAACTGCCAAAGACCAGTCTGTTTCGGATGGTATGTGTACCGGACAGTACACCTCTTGTATCGCCAATACTAAACTCAACCATTATACTGTAACAATTGGATTTCGATTATATCAGTCAACATTCAGGTCAAATCAGCTTCCATTGGTCAATTTGACCATTGGGCCCTGTTTTGGCCTTTAAATCTTCTTCCCTCCTCCCTCCTCCCTCTTTTACTCACTCTCAGATTCACTCTCTTTCTCAATCTTTATTATTTTCTCCCTTGTTTAATCTTCATAATCGATGATTATTGTAAATCAACCTTTTGATTTGGATGAAAGAAGGATTAAAACTTGGGATTGGGTGGAATTTCTCTCCAATTGAAGGTATTTGGCTTCTTTCTATGCTTTATTTATCATTTCACATAATTAGAGGAATATTAATGCATATTTAGGAAGATTAAATGTGATTATGGCCATTTTTTATTCATTTATGCTTAGATAACCTAGAGTTTCATCCTTATAACCTGGAATTTTTGTTTGTTTATAAATTAGATATATTTTATTCTTATCTGCATATAATATATGAAGAAATTAGGAGAAAAACCTCTAAAATAGGATTTTGTAAATTTTGGTTCATGTTTTGTCCCTCTTTTCGAAATACCGATACATACCGATCTGCCCAACGATCGATATGGCCGGTCGGGAAGAGATGGTGTTTCTTGGTTTGGGGAGGGTCAATGTATGCAATTATAGTCCATGTGATATCATACACATACCTCGTTATCTGTTGTTCTTCTTCATAAAAGACATTCTATGTTTAGCAATAAAAATAGTTTTTAAAGACATCTTTTTAGATATGAAAATCAATTGTATCTTCAATAATATGGGATATACTCTTAAGACTTTCTTTGGCCAAAAAAGAAAGTCATTGACTTCAAAATTTAGAACAACTTAGTGATACAATATGAGTCTCCCTATTTTTTGTTAGTGATTTAAATTTTGAGAATGATTGACCCTTGATGCTGTTTGTTTCGGACGGTCTCAAGCTTACTTTTTCCCATTGTTATGCATTGGTTCATTTGAGCTTTAGTTTTTGGATTAATGTGCTCAAAAGCTTCATATTAATCAAAGCACCGAAAACCAATTGGAAGTTTATCTGATGCAAGGGAGATATTAAGTCTATTTGAGGGCTAAAAGGAGCAATTATGGACAGAATTACTTTGAATGTGCATTAAGCTTTTAAATGGACTGAAACTTTTAAGGCTCTGTTTGCATGGGCAGGCCATCAGAATTCAGAAGTATGATTTCTTGTATGCATTCTGCCATATGTCTGCAATTTTGTTGTTGCAGCTTTTCTTTTAAAAAATCAATATGGTAAATCTTGACTATTGTTTATTGGTTATTTGTGTTTATAATGCAAATTGTTAGAGCATTCTTAAGAATACTAGGAGTACATGCAGTAAACTAAGCAATGTGGTCCTTTGGACTATGGCAATTATTATATGCTTCACCAATTTCTGTGTTTATCTAATATGTTTGCTTCCGAGTTAATCTATTAATATAAAAATATATCACATCTTTTTAATTTTAAGTTCTCTTATTAATAAGAAAATTTTAACTTATAGTAAATCTCTGTTGCAGGTATGTTTTGGAGTCTGATCACGTGAAGAAGTTCTTTGAATATATTCAGCTTCCAAATTTTGACATAGCATCTGATGCCTATGCAACTTTTAAGGTCAAATTACTGATACAAGCTAGTTATTATTTTTCTTACTGCTCCATAATTTTATACTCACCAGTTAATTAAGCTAGAGTTTACATCTTTTGGTTTTCTAACTAGTTTTGCTGTTGTACATTAACCTAATATCATAAAAATAGGAGGTACCTAGTGTACTCTTCATCTCCTGCAGTAAGTACTACTGTGAGTGGCTCAAAACTATTCTGTTTGCATTTTGAGCATACAGATTGAGATGGTTCTTTTAGCATAAGTTTTATGTTGGTAGATTTATGGATTACAAATGATTTGATTAGGTATATACAAATTCCCATTTCTCACAAAACTTCCCGGTTCAGGTTGGGCCTGGATCAATCGTCCAAAAGTTTAAAATAATAAAAAATTCCACAAAATAAAACAACGGATGTAAGGTATAAACATGGTCTGCAATACCGTACCGTACCAGAGTTTCGACACTTCTTCGGTACGATACGGTACCGTATACCGAACGGTACGTTCCGGCATACCATTCGGTATATATATTTATAATTATAAATATTATATATATATATATATATATATATATATATTCTTCCTCGGTGACGTCGCTCTTGGCAATGTCGCCCGAGATGTCAACGGGCGACGTCGCCTCTCATCTCGGGCGACGTCGCCCGAAAAGTAAAACAAAAAATAATTTTTTATTAAAAAATGGAAAAACGATGTCGCCTTCCTTCTCGGGCAACGTCGCCCGAGCCTTGGCGACGTCGCTCGAGCCTAAAAAAATAAAAAAAATAAAAAAATAGTACCGACTGGTAGCAGGCGGTCCACGTACCGGTATCCTATCGGACTGGTACATAACCGCTCGTACTGGGCGGTACCAGTCGGTATTGCATACCTTGGGTATAAAATTAGTAAGGCCATGCATGCTCTTTTGAATTTTTGATACAATGTTTAAATAAGAAGAATAAATTAGCTTGTATTGAGAAATATACTGAGATATTAAAGAATTAAAGAGAAAATAAAATACTCATCTTTTTTAAACATGATATAATAGATGAAAAAAAGAACCTAAGTTTTTAAGAAATTTAACTTTTTAATACCATTTGCATTCCTTTCAAATATTAAAAATTCTTTTACATGAGAAATTTAATAAGTTGAAAGATAAACTTCCTTTTGCTGTAATGAAGAAAGATATTCTGTGCTTTTTCTAGTTTCTAGTCTCAGTGTGATCTAACTATTCCCTTTCTGGTTATTTGAACTTTATCCTGTTTCCAAATTCTCATTTTTTTTGTCCTACATCCATTAGTTTCTTGCTGACCCATGACCCTCTTCCTCTTTTTCCATGAAATTCCTTCTTCTCTTTGTCTCCTTTAATCATTCTCAATATACATACAGGGGCTATCATCAGAATGGTCTGATCATGACATGAAATCCAACCCCTACCTAACGTGCCCATTGATCAGATAGGGTTTGAATTAATCAAAATTATTGGTTAGTAGATTAATGACCTAGACCCAAAGTTTTGCAGATCTAGTTAAAAGATTGCTATGCCTACATACTATACCAACGTTAAGGTGGCATGAGGTTTGCATGCATGCCATGCCTCTTGCATACCATGGTACATTCCCCAGGAGGATTATGAAACTGAATGACACAAGATAGACATATTACTACAGTATGTGTCAAGTTGTTCGGTACCATCTGGGCGATATGGGGATGGGGCATTTACATAAATTTATGTTGAATTTCTGGAATTTACCCTTTGCTATCTATTTCTCTCTAGATGCTCAATTTTGACTTTGCACAACCTTTTACAGAATTAAGTCAGTTGAGTGATAACTATTCAGTGATTAGCCTATGTTATAGGACTAATGGCAAAGTTGGATGAGAATGTATATTCATATGTGATAAGATAGAATATTAGTGGTTTTATAGAGAGTTTATAGTTGGTTCTTGAAAGAAGGTGATGGAACTCTATTGGGACTTTTCCTTGTTTCACACGAGATTGATTTATGGGACATTAAGTAGGTCAAGTTTTCTCGACTCATATGCCTTGAGCACATTTAGTCTTATGCCTCCATCGTGATGGATTTCTCATTACGCGACTTGGGCTTTCTCGACTCACGTGCCTCGGGCACATTTTGGCTTACACCTTCGTCGTAACAGATTTTTCTTTACATGTGTTAGGTTTTCTCAACTAGTATACCTTAGACATATTTTACCTTAAGCCTCTACTGTGTAGGATTTCTCTTTATGCAGGTAGGATTTTTTTTTTATTCACGTGCCTCAGGCATATTTGGTCTTATACATCCATTATAGCAGGGCTCTTGTTACGCGGGTTGATTTTTTTGACTCGCACATCTCTGGCTCATTTGGCCTTACGCCTCCGTCATGATGGATTTCTAATTACACAAGTTAGGATTTCATTGCCAATATCAATCGAGGCATTGTTGTTGACATCGTAATTGTCTCTATAGACCTCACGGGGCATTGATTGTGCAGGAGAAGGTGTCTCATCGTTGGACTATAATTTTTGCTCGTCAATTCTTTCCAAAGGATCAATCAATGCCACAACCTCACATATGTGATTGTTGGATGACACGAACCCTACTAGATTGACACCTTAATGTACAATCGCCACGTCCTGACCAATCGTGCTCTTCCTCCTACTAGGATGATGTTCCTCTTCTTATATAGCTTCAGTGATGAAATGAGATATACGCGAGTGTCTCAATACCTCATCAAGCAAAGGACCATAGTTCGATCTAATGGAAAAACTGACACTAATTAGTTCTAATTATACTTTAATCATATTAAAAATAATAAAAGAAACCTTAATCAACCTATAAGTTCAAAATCAAACAACTAGTAACAGCTGTAATTAGGCCTAATTACCCCAAATTTGAGCCTAAATGTAAGAGAATGCACTTGATTGAGCCTAAACTTAAGAGAAAGACACTAATAATGCTTAACAAGTTGTGATTAGTTCTAATTACCCCCAATTTGGTCCTAAAAGTAAGATAATGGACCTAATTGAACCTAAACTTAAGAAAAAAGATAATAATCACCCTTAACAAGTTGTGATTAGACTTAATTGCCCCCAATTTGGGCATAAAAGTAAGATAACAGACTTAATTGAGTCTAAACTTAAGAGAAAGACACTAATCACCTTGATTCTTCCTAATTATGGAATAATAACTAATAAGCATCTGATTATATGAATTGATAAATAAAACATAAAAATAACATAAATACCTTTAATTTGTGAGAATTTCCATTGAACCTTGAGTTCCAATCCCTCCAAAGGAAGAGCATGATTTCCACACTAATTACCAATTAGTGAGTCTAATCAAGTTAGAGTGAGCCTGAGAGCGAGTGAAAGCAGGGAGAGGAGGCTGATTTGACCATTGGAAGCTGATTTGACCCAAGATGAATTGGTACCAATCAAAATCCAATCGTTGCCAATTGATACGGGTTGGTAACGGTCGGGTTTTGACCATGTCACTTGATATAGGGGGAATACATCTCAATACGCCCCCCTGCTTTATGTGTTCTGCTCGAAACGAAGCCGTACATGTACCGGTCATTGGGCGGATAGGTACGTGTTGCCTATTTCATGCCATTTCAGGTGGTACATCAATCACTGGATTCATCAAAGGTCATTGCCATGGCTTAACCTTTAGTTAGATATCTTGCCATAATAAATTTTTTTCCTTTAACTAGTTTCTTCTAGTGATTTTTTTAATTTTTCATTACTAGAGTTTGGACCTCTTCACTTGTCCGTTCTTTGTGCTTTCATTCTACTCCTAAACAAATAGTGGAGATCTCATTAGTTATAGAATTTGAGGACTGTTGGACTAAACTAGATTAGAAATATAGGACATCTTTAATTCTGACAACTGTATTCAACATCTGAATTTTCTTTTCCATATTTTTTCATGGATATACAGAAAACCGATTTACCTGTTGTACTTAGGAAATATCTCATTTCATTTCTTGAGTTGTTAAATGCAAGATATTATTTGTGATGTTGGTTATCTGCCTATTTGCTTTAAATTTAATCTGCAAACTGGTAATGCTTATGTTGTTGCAATACAGGAGCTAATGACAAGGCATAAATCAACTGTTGCGGAATATCTTTCTAAAAATTATGAATGGGTAATTGATCTCTTTCTTCTGGGTCTGGAGGCTTTTTTCCTCATTTTTCTTATTATGGGTAAGGTGTGAAAGCATCAGGTAGCCAGATCCAAATTATATCCTGAAATGATTGGAGTTTTAATCTAGTGAGTTTTAGTTTTAATGTTATTCTTGTAGTGGTCAAACTATTGAAGTTTTAAATAAGTTTCACTTATTCTCGATCTATTCTGAATTTATGGTTAGAATTTCTTCAGTTGATAGAATCACTTGATGCTTGTAACCAACTTGTAATTTAAACATCTTTTGAATGGGTTATATAAGTCACTGAACAATGTGCAGTGGAAATCAACAATAAACAATTTAACTCAACTTGTATCCCAATAATGTGAAAATATGTGTCATTGTATCTTCTGAACTGTATTAGGTTTCATATTTATTTTAGTTTTGAATCTTCACTTGTAATTTTGCAAAGTGCTCATAAATCTATGTGCATGAAATGATATTCTGGCCTTGATGTATTGATCAACTACCATTGTATTGATGTAATTTTGCTATGTTGTTGGCACCAAATACCATCTGTTCTGGATTTCCTGCATTGTTAAAATAGCTTAGATCTGGATGCTGATATATTTTCTTTTAATGAAGTTTGAAAAATTTTTATTTAGTGGTATTATGTACTTTTCTTAACCAAGCATGTTGACAATGTTGTCCAGAACTTGATTTCATTTGCACTTGTTACCCGGAAGTTTCATCCCGAATGCCTTAAAGACCATCTCTTTTTTCCTTTTTTCTTTATGAAGATCAATATTTCCAAAAGTTCACTTTGGTTCTTTCACTTCTATCTTGTTGTCTTTTCTTGTAGCTCTCTTTTGTCTTTGACTTTTATTTCTCTCGTGTCTCGATGTAATTAAGATGGGCCCAAGGAGAGTGGAACTTCAGGGTTACTTTCGTCCTTTGGTCCTGTTCTTAACCATGTGATACAAATGGAAGTACTGTATTTTATAGGGCCAGTGATTGTACTCCAACTAGGATAGAACTGCTATGAAAATAGCAGTTAAGATATAAGGACCAGGTTCAGTTAGAGCCAGAGTAGTCATTTCTCATTTCTTAGCTCCTCACCTACATTTGCCTATAACTAGTTTATTCAAGACGTGCAAGGAAACATGGAGTTGAAAAAATGCATCCTTACTAGTGGAGACTCATTGGATAGTGGAAACATGTTCAACTTTTTTAAATAGAGGAAAATAGCTTTTAAATAAAAGCCTCTTATTAAATCCTAATGTCAGATGTTAAACTACTGGAAAAACATGTTGGTATGAACATTGTACATTTTGGTATAAGGGCATGAGAGATGAATGCTTCACCAACACATCACTCCATTGGTTGATTTACTGGGTTTTTTATCTCTTTGATTAGATTCTTTCAGTATTAGGACTGTGAAAGAAAAAATTATTTTCCCCATGACTAGTCCTGTAAGGTTCCAGTGCAATGCATTCCAATATGTGGGATGTGTTGATAGCATTTTTTTAACTATTTATCGTTCCAGTTTTTCGCAGAATTTAACTCAAGGCTGTTATCATCTCCCAATTACATCACAAGAAGGCAAGCTATCAAGGTAATTACAGCCCGTTACCAGATCATGTTTCTTTCTCTAGTAACATAACTCTTTTGGACCATTCTGATATCTGGCCTTCAACTTATTTTTTCTTAGAGATCTTCTACACATTCATGTTTAGTGGTTCTATTTGATATCCCAAAAGCCGGTGAAATGCCCTGATCTTTTGCTGATTAGATTCAGTTATTGCTTGAAGTATCTTCAGCTATCTATCTGTTGAAACGGTTGCCAACATCCTCTTTTCCTCAGCTTTTAGGTAACATATTACTGGACCGGTCAAATTCTGCAGTTATGGTGCGCTATGTTAGCTCAAAAGACAATCTTATGATTCTAATGAATCTCCTCAGGGTATGTTTAACTTGAACCTTTCTCAACAAGATTGATATGACTCCCTTTATATCATTTCCAGTGATTTTTACTTGGACAATTCCCTCTGCAAATTCTCATATTTATCATTGTTACCCAGTAACTTGAAGAAGCATCGTCATAGTGTCTTAAATTTTCAGATGTCACTTGTTCACAGTGAAATCTCCATTACTCGATGAATATATCTGCTGCCATTGGTCTCTATTAGTGTAACTCATTTGAGCTACACTGTGTAGCTCTTATTTTCTCTAAACAGCGAATCCTTGATTTTTCTATGTATTAAAACACTCATCATTGGTATTATTGTAGAACAATTGGTGATTCCATCATAGTTGATAAAATATTACCAAGTAGATGGTATTATGGTTAGTGAGTTTGTTTTGTGTAGCACTTATAAGTTCATTAGCTGCTGAGGTCTTGACCCAAAAGTATTGTCATTCTAAATATCCATATTGTCCTCTTATGTCAGGAATCAAGTAAGAATATTCAGATGGAAGCATTTCATGTATTTAAGGTAGTACTCATTTCCATCGCTTTCTGTTCTTCATCACTTAATCTTCTTAGATTTGACTGTTTTTCTTTTTTTGGGGGTATAAAAATTTCAGTTATTTGTTGCTAATCAAAATAAGCCACCTGAGATAACAAGCATTTTGACTACAAACAAAAGAAAACTTCTTCGTCTACTCCAAGATCTCAAATTAGACAAAGGTACGCTGGATTAACATATCCTAGTTGTCTGATTACTTCATAGCACATGCTTGTGATATTTTATGTCATGTTTTTTGTTCAGAATATCAAGTTTGTATCGATAAAACTTGTATTCCTTGTAGTTGACTCGTGTTTACTTCTTTGTGTGAGTGCCTACATAGGATCAGTACTCTTTTTGACATATTTTATGGATTCAGTCTTTCTTAAATATCATTTTCCTGCAGAAGATGAACAGTTTGAAGGAGACAAAGCCCAAGTCATCCAAGAGATAGAAGCACTTGATTAAGAGAATTTCTCTCTTTAATTGAGTTTGCCGAGTGCTGTTATTTTTCATTCGTATGCTGGAACTTGGAACCACACTTTTTCAATGATTTCCTGCATGGTATCCAGTGCTATATGTTTTATCTACCAAGAAGGATGATGATGATATATGTTACTGTTGTTTCTTTCCATATTTCATCAGGCCTCTTTATATGCTGGCTATTGTTGTGCAATCATACAGACTTTGTATTGGGGATTCGATTGCATTCTTTTGATTTTTGGCCAGAAAATTAATAAAGCATAGGCATTCTTTCATTTGTTTAGACTTGATGGCAAATGAATGCATTATTATGAGGTTTTGAACCTACAAAATCAACAAGCAGCAGGATTGTGAGTCAGGAATGTTGTGTACATTTGAACCATTTGCTAGGTGATAGTACAAGTCATAACCATGAAATATGTCACATCAATTGAATCTAAATGTAAAATATTCTTTGAATATTTTTTTATTGCAGGGAATATCTTTTCCAGAAAGTAATTAGGGAGAATCGATTATAAAAGACGATCATGAGCATAGTTATTGAGGCCTGATCTCCTCCTTACTCTATTACCCAGTTCACCTCGAGAATCTGAGTGTTGAAGGGATCAAATCTTATGCAACATAAATTTTAATGCATATTGGTATCACATCGAGTATTTGCAACCACCTTGGGTGGGATCAAAAGCTTTTAGTGCAAGTCAGATTCGAAGTAAGGTGAGGTTGTTATCCACCTAAAGTTTGCCATCAACTTCGTGTCTTGTCATTTTAGCGCTTGAAGGGCCACTTGTTGTAAGAGCATTGCCCAACAAATGCTCTAAACATACAGCCCAACGAGGACGACTCTAAGAGGGTTATTTTTTGTAGAGCATCACTCAATAAAGACATTTCACTTTTTAACCCATAATACTTTCACCCACGTTGAACAATTATCAATGTTCTTCTTCGTCAATGCTTCAGGTTTTGTCCAAACCCTCCAAGATCGATAGTTGTTCAATGACCTCATTCTCTCTTTATTGTTCGGGATGCTAACACACATGATGGTCCTTGTAGAGGTCTTCATTGGCCTAACTCAATATATCCAAACCTTGACAAGAATGATGTGGTTCATTATCCCCATTATCCCACAGCTACCCTAATTCATAGCCACACAAACTCCTCAACAGTATCACAACCCGTAGTGCTCACTGTGCACCTCGATCAATGACAATACTCGTGGTGCCAGAGAACTCACGATCTTTACACACTCAACAAATGACACTTTGATCCCCAATTATCAAGGTTAAGAGGCCTCATCATCCTAGTCGGTAGTGCCTAAATCAAAAGGTCAATAAGTAGATTTCACCAACTGCACTAGACGCAAATCCAATAGATTGATTGACACTTGAAAGAAATGCACCGGGAGTTTCATTTCGACAAAAAGAGACCAAGCCAATTGGTTTTAGAAAATCTAAGATGATTCAATTTTATTGGGTTTTTATCACCTGACATTGGAAGTATTTGATAGGCATGGACCCTGTCGAGCATGTAGTAGCTTTTTATGGCCAAATGATCCTCTATGGCATATCAGATATCTTGATATGTTGATCCTTCCCCATGGCACTACGAGTCACCACTCGAGAATGGTACTCTTGCTTCTTACTACTCTTGGTGGTCTTCCTCTTCCAACTCACAAAAGAATTCGAGTAACATTTCATCGTAAGTTGTCACCCCAAGTGCACGTTCGCAGCCTTATTAGCAATTCATCGAGGTGAGGAATCATTAGCATATTTTGACTCCAAATTCATTAATGAGGTTGAGGGATTTACTGTAGCCATTGGTCCTCCTCATCGACGCATTTATGTTCAATCTAAAATCATCTCGATTTTTATGACCACTAGTCAAAAGGCAACTGACCTCTCTCCCGACCTACTTGAACATGTGAATCAGTATGTCATGACTAAAGCTTTGGTTTCGCGCAAGTGCGAGAAGGTGCACAAAATACTAGTTCAAATGTCACCTTAGCATAAGGGATCCGACCGATTCGGATTTTGATGATGAAACTAATTGATTATTGTTAAGGATATTAAGTATGACGAGACACCTGGTCTTCTGTCGTACAATTGGCTGACGTCATCGCCCCTCCTGCGCTCCAACCGCCCACGATGTGACAGCCCGACGTCGCTTCTCCTCAGCATCGCCCCAACTACCCGCCCAGCTGACCACGGCACCGACCTGCGTGGTCAGACCCGTACGCCACTTGCAGACAGTCGGAAGCACTCCCTCCGTCCAACCTATTTAAACCCGAACAGGTAGGACAGGAAGAGGGATCTGCGATCCGACTCAGGATCTCTCTCATCCTTGCTCTCAGAACCCTTTCCTGGCTTAAACACTCCGAGAGGTGAGTAGACTCGGAGACCCCGCAATTCCCTCTCTGAGGAACTCCTACTGACAGCCGACACCGATTTAAGGCCGGAGGGGTTTGGGCGGAGCATCCGACCCGCTTGCCGCAGGACTCCGCCCCGACGGCCGAGGAGCGCGCGCTGAGAGCTCGACGGGCGCGAGCAGAGCCATCGACGGCCCAACCACACCGAGACGACCCTGCTTTCGGATTTCGCGCGGCGCCCGGGTCACGGTAAAAGGTTGTTTCTAACAGATTGGGCGCTAGAAGGAGGGCCTCTGCCGAAGAACTACCGCTCCGCCCTAAACGACACATGGACGAAAGGTCGCTTCCGGCACTCGGCGAGGTCCCGCACTCAACCCCGAGGGACGATACCGCAGCAACTATAGATCGCTATTGGAACATATTTAGCGACGCCGCTCTACCCGCCTAGTCGGGTTCCACCGCTTCCCACCGTCACGGTGGAGGCCTTTCAGACCTTCTCCCAACAGTCCGACTTCGCGAGTACCGCCCAGTGCCGCCCTCCTCGCCGCTTCCAGAGGCGCAGAGCCGACTTCTCCAAACGCCGGAACCTCTCCCCAAAGATCACGAGGCGATGCCGCCGCACCATCTTCTCAGCCTCCCGCCGGTCCAAAGACGGAACCTGTGCTCTGAAAATCTTGGACGCCCCGTCAACTCGAGGCGGTGTCTTCGCACTGACGGACCTATTTCGGCTCGGGATCTCGGCCCATCGCAGCCGCTTGGAGGAGGTGCAAAGGACGCCCGTAAGTCCAAAGAAGAACAGAGGGAAGTGTCCCACCGGGAGTCCCCGTCACACCGACATACGGAATACCCAAAGGCCCCCGAACTTCCGCCTCCTCCATCGACCTTCTATGATGGGGTCCGCGATCCACCGATCACGCCGCCGCCTTCCGGCTCAAATGGCCCTATATGGAACTTCTGACGCCTTTGATGTGCGTGGCGCTCCCACCACGCTGAAAGGATCCGCCTGCACGCGGTACAAGCACTTGAAAAGCCGGTCGGTGACATCCTTCAACACCGCCAAGGACTTCGAGCCACGCTACGCTTGGCGCCGACCAAAGCCCTCCGTCCGCACTCCTCCCGGGTTTGAAGCGTATGAGGACGAACCCTCTCCCACTTCGCGCGCGAAGGTTCACCACGGAGGTACGGAGTTATCGATGCTCACCCGCCGCTATTGGTGCAGCATTCATGATGGGGCCGCGACCGCCGAGGTTCTCGCCGGTCCTTGGTGGAGCGACTTCACGCCCATCGCAGAAATGTTCCACGAGCAAGTCAAGACGCGGCGCCGAGTCCTCGATGTCGGGAAGGAAGGAAGAACGACCGAGGGGGCATCCTACTGCGGCGGAGTCCCCGCACCAAGGGCGCCGCATGGGCCGCCCGACCCATACGCGGCCGAGCCGCCACCTCCCCTTGAAGGCGCCTCTGACACAAATATTCCTCCGCATCAAGGAGCGGGAATGCCTGCCGCCACCACATGAAGGGCGATACCGCCGACAAGATCTGATCGCCGCTTTCATCGGCAAAACGGACATGACACGGAGCAATGCTACGAAATCAAGCGGCAAATTGAAGAGCTGATCCAAGAGGTCACCTCGATCAATACCTCCGATCCGCGCACCATCCCTGCACTCGGCGTCTTGGCCGAGCAACATATCGACGTAATCACCGGACCCGCTGCCGAGGACACAGCCCCGCCGGCCGAAGGGCTTATGCCCGAGCCGCCGCGATCGGGAATATCACCCTCCTCCGAGCCGAGATTACATTCCTCGGGGATAAGGGAGCAACAGAGCATGACGATGCGCCGGTGGTGTCGAATTGCCAACGCACAGTTCGACGGATTATGATCGACACCGGCAGCCCGCCGACATCCTCTACTTCGAGGCCTTCAAGCCGGGCCGCCAAGGAAGCCCTAAAGCCTTTGCACTGGCGCCATCGCTTCATCTGGCGACTCGCCGCTGGGTGCAATTCCTACCATTGACCCTCGGCGACTCAAGGCCAAAATCGCTGGTAACTTTTCCGGTGGTCGACTCTCCCATCGCTGCATAACGCCATCCTCGGGCCGACCCACCTCAACCGCTAAGGGCCGTTTCTATCCACATACCACCGGACGTTCCTACCACGCCGGAGTCGGGAGGTGCGGGAGATCCTCAAGAGTCCAGCGGTGTTACTTGACGGCGACTCTCCGGGTAAGAGGAAAAGGCCGGAACCGCCTCGAAGACCGCGCGGGCGCAGCCACCGAGCATCCCGAGCCAACAAACCCGGCGGTTAATATTCCATCGCAAGATGACCGTCCCGATCGGATCCGGGGATTGGCCCGGACTGGTGATCAAGAGCGGGCGCACCATCGCCTCCTCCAGAAAGCGCCGATGTCTTTGCTCGACACCTGGCGACCTCCCGGGAATCGACCCCGAGGTCTCCCAACACCACCTACACATCTCCCCGACCGCCCGCTCGGTGAGACAGAGACCTCGGCCTCAGTCCCTCGAGCGCCAACAAGCTGTGCAGAAGGAAGTTGATAGGCTCTTGGCGTCTGACTTCATTGAGGAGGAGGTCCGGTTCCCTCGGGCTGTCCCAATGTAGCCCTCGTCAAGAAGCCTAATGGAAGCGGGAGGATGTGTGTTGACTACACCGATCTAAATCGGGCTTGCCCGAAGGATTGCTTCCCCCTACCAAGGATCGACCAACTGGTCGACTCAACCGCTGGGTACGCCCGCTTCTCCTTCATGGACGCCTACTCCGGTTACAACCAGATCCAAATGGCCCCCGAGGATCGGCAACATACAGCTTTCCACACACCCCAAGGAGCCTACTTCTACAAAGTTATGCCATTCGGGCTAAAGAACGCAGGCGCCACCTACCAAAGGATGGTGAACAAGGTGTTCGCCCAACAAATAGGGCGAAATATGGAGGTCTATGTGGACGACATGATCGTGAAAAGTCGCACAGGGGCTGCACACCTTGACGACTTGCGGGAAACCTTCGCCACACTGAGAAGGTATGGGATGCGCCTAAATCCGGCCAAGTGCGTCTTCGGCGTGACATCGGGCAAGTTCCTCGGGTTCATCATACACGAGAGAGGAATTGATGCCAACCCCGAGAAGATCCGAGCTCTCACCGACATGAGATCTCCAAGCACAGTTAAGGAGCTTCAATGCCTTAACGGAAGGATAGCGGCTCTATCCTTGCCGTCCCGGCCGGGAGATAAGTGCCTCCTTTCTTCCGAGTCCTCAAAGACCAAGAACTTCCAATGGACGGCAGAGTGCGAAGAAGCCTTCACGCTGGCAAAGACCTATCCGAGCTACCCCGATTTACCTCTGTCCGCGCTTTAAAAACTCACCTCTATCCGGCGGCATCCCAAAGATGCGTGAGCTCGGTGCTTGTGAAAGAAGCCTCCGACGCGCAACACCCGATTTACTACACTACCATGTGCTCCGTGGGCCGGAGCAACGCTATCCTCCCATTGAAAGGTCGGGCATTGGCACTCATTCTAGCGGCCTGGAAGCTACGCCTTACTTCCAAGCCCATACGATTGAGGTATTGACCGACCAACCCTCGCGCCAAGTTCTTTCTAAGTTTGACGAGCAGGCGCTCCTAAAGTGGTCGGTGGAGCTATCCGAGTTCGACCTGCCACAAGCCGAGGACAGCCATCAAGGCCTGTGCCTTGGCCGATTTCATCTCGGAGTTGACACCACCGGAAGCGTATAGGCGTTGAGCCAATCCACCAAGACCGGATGCTGCACGTGGATGGGTCTTCCAGCTCCCGTGAGCCGGCACGGACTCATTTTGAGGACCCCGACGGACACGCCGAGCGCCGCCTCCGCCGCTTCCCGGCCACAAACAACGAGGCCGAATACGAGGCGCTTTTGGCAGGCCTCCGTTTGGCGGCCGAGATGCAACTAGGAGCAATCCACATTCTCACGGATTCCCAACTTGTCGCCGAGCAAGTTGGTGGGGAGTATCGGCGCGGACTCACCATGTCCAGACACTGACCGAGGTAAAAGCCCAAACCTCTAACTTTCCCCGCTTCACTGCCCAGGGTGCCCAGTGTCCCGTAACGAGCGCGCACTACTCATAAACCGCCTCGGAGCCGATCCAGGGACATCCCGAGGTCGAGGAGCCGACACACCGGCCGGTGGCCGCCATGGAGATCGGGATCCCGAGTCCCGACCACCCCACCAACGTGGATCCGTGAAGTACCGTGAAGTACAAACGCGAGGATCCTCGCCACCGATGAGGGCAAGGCACGGCCCGCCAACTCAGCGTGGTATCGTGGAAATCGCGACCGACTCTACAAAAGGTCTTTCTCCCACCCCTACTACGATGCTTTGATCCCCAAGAGGGGGGACTGATTCTCGCCGAGGTCCACGGCGGGATTTGTGGGGGGCACATGGGCGGACGAACTTTGGCCTTCAAAATACTGCGCCAGGACTATTACTGGCCTACGCTGCACCGAGACGCCAAGGCTTTCGTGGCGGGCGGTGCGACATTTGCCCGGGCCCGAGCCCCGCAGCCTCCCGCGTCCCGCCGCCTCCATGGATTGCGCCCGCCCTTCGCTCAATGGGGAATGGACCTCTTGGGGCCGTTTCTGGCATCCGGCGGAGACATATTATTGTGGGGATAGATTACTTCACCAAGTGGGTGGAGGCCGAGCTCGGCAACCATTACCAACGGGTCGAGTCAGATGGAAGAACATCGTGACCCGATTCGTTCGCCCAACGTTATCATCATCGATAACGGACTCGGGCCTCACAAAGACTCGGTTCTCGGAGTTCAGGCGACCTATCACATCCAAATGAGGTTTAGCTCGGTGGCCCACCCCGCACCAACGGGCTTGCCGAGGTAACCAACCGATCTATCCCGGATGGACTTAGGAAAAGAACTTTGAAGCCCGACGAAATGGGTCGACGAGCTCCCGAACATCCTATGGTCTCGCGGACTACCTCAAGACGGCCGCGAGTCCCCTACGCCTTTGCATTCGGCGTGGAAGCGCCCTACCGCCGAAAGTTAGTCATCCCAACATTCCGGTGGAGAACTATGAGGAATCCACCTCGCCCAGTGGAGTTCGGGCTGGCCTAGACCTGCTAGAAGAACGTAGGCCAACGCAAGACGTAAAAATGCTGGCGCATAAAGTGTAGCCGTGGAGTTACAACAAGAGGGTGCGCCGACCTCGGGATGGGCGACTTAGTCCTACGCAAGGCGTAAGTAAGCGACCCCGCCACTCAAGGCAAGCTTGCACCTAAGTGGGAAGGCCCCTACCGAGTAATCCAAGTAGTCCGACCGGAACGCTCCGGCCGCGACTATGATCGGGCAGCAGCTCCCGAGGACTTGGAACGCCCACAACCTCGGAAATATTTTGTTTAAGGACAAAACGGAAGTAAATCGATGTCAAACTCGTGACATTCAAGGAAGTCGGAGGATGTATGAAGAAAACATATTTGTATTACCAAAAGAGTTTTGGATTACAAAATGTGCCCCTAAGTGGGGAAGTAGCATTACAAAAAGCAAGGGAAAGCCCTCCAAAAAGAAGAAAAGTCTTCAGGCCACAGCTTGGAAGGTCGCTGCCGAAGGGAACTCGCCAGCATGTCGACTTCTCGATCTCTGGCATGAGACGGCGATCCTCTCGACCATCGAGCCCGGAGGACACGCCGAACCGGGCCAGGCAACTTTGTACCCATATCAGAGGACACACGCCCGTCCGGCCCAGTGCCGAGGAGGAAGCCCACTTCTTGTATGCGCCGATCGCCCCCGGTCCTTCTCGCCGACTCTTCCACCGCGGCAAGGGCTTCGGCGGCTCGCAGCTCGGCCTCCTCGAGGTCGCCTTGGCAGCCCAACCCCGAGGCCTCTCCATCCGAGGCGGTTCTCCAGCCTTCGCCGTCCGGAGGAGCTTCGCAGCCCGGCCTGCCGCCGAGGCGCTCGAGCTCGGCGGTCGACGCGCAACATAAACCGCGCGCCGCCCGCCGGCAGAAGAAGAATCGCCGGTCCCGACCCGCTGGCTTCGAGCCGGGCGCGCAACTCCGTTGCGCTCACCTGTGCCACTGCGACGGAGTCGTGCACCCGGTCGAGGAGGGCGGTGGTGTAGTGGAGATTCTGCACAAGAAAAAGACGCTGAAAGTGATGAACAAAGCTCAGCCAAGAGGATTCAAGCAAAATGGTGCTTACCCACAACGCCGACTTGGCGGACTTAGCGAGCAGCGCTTCCGAGGGGAGCGTGTATAGGTCCCGAGCCACGTCGGGATGGAGCGCCCCCCGGAGGTAGCGGGCCGAGGGCTCTCCCCCGACCCACACCTTGTCCCCGGGATGCACTGCGCACCGGGCCACGAGAGGTCGCCCGGCCCCGGCGACCTCCCCATCATTCGGGAAAGGAACGGCCGATCCTTCCCGACGTGACCGCACAGTCCTGCATGGATGGAGGACGCTGGCCCTTCCCGGCCGCCTGGCCGGGACCAAGACTTTGGCAGAGTGGTGGCGCCGGTTGTTCGTCGCCTGCCGGGCGCGCCATCGGCGCTCTGTGTCCACCACCTCCTTGGCCTTCGCCTCTTCTTGGGACGCCATCGGCGGTGCGCTGGGAGCCACCCCGCCCGCTGGAGACCGCCGAGAGCGCGAGATGGTCCCCTGAGCACCCGAAGTCGTGGAAGGATCGCAGTTCACCATCCTCGCAAAAGGCGACAGATATGTCGAAGATAGAGTATGGCAGCAATCTAAAAGGAAGCAGGACAACGATACCTACTCCCGAGCGCGACTCCCGCCTCCACTACCACCGCCCGACATGTTGCGGATGGCTTGCGAGGAAGGGAGGATTACCTCACCGCCGAGGTGAGCACGCCTCGGCACTCACCTGGCGTGTTATCGATGGTCCTCGACAACCACCGAACCCCGAAACCCCAAATTGGCCTAGCATCGACAAAAAGAAGCGCCTCTTCCACCCTTTGTTATTGGTGGGGCGCGCTAACCCGGAACCCCGGTCGTGCGGTGAAGTAACCCACCCTTGAAGAGGCGGAAGCAGAGAGAAAAAGGTTGGTCGGGGCGATGTTGGCGAGTGGCATTCCCTAAAAGCCACCAAATACCGCCAGAGTTGGGGGTTATCCGGGAAGGCGAAATACGCCACAGGGAGATGCAGGATACGGCGATTGGGTGCAGGGAAGGCGCAGGCCGCCTCTAGGGCATCGGCGACAGTGGCAAAGCCCTTGGGAACCGGGTCAAAGCCCGCTGTCCCGCTTCCGCCAGAGGTTGAACTCCTCCGGGATGCCGTAGCGCCGCCGGAGAATCCCCACCATGCGCTCGTCCAAGATGGAGTCTTGGTCGTGCGGCCACATCAAGGCCTCTAACTCACGCGCCGCTTCCGCATCTGAGGAAGGGCTCGAAGGAGGAGACGATGGGAGAGCGGCGACACGGGTGGTAACTGATGGGGAGGAGGAGGAAGAAGCAGAAGAAGAGGAAGTGGAAGGAAGACCCATCGCACACTAACCTATAAAGGAAGAAAGCGGCTGGAAGAAGCTAAAAGGCACCGGAGCCTATGGAGAATACTTGAAGGAAGACGACGGCAGGACAAGAGATGAAAACTCGCTGATAAAGTGGTAGAGAGACGCGGCTCCCTACTTATAGAAAAAGGGGAATCGACCTTTCGCCTCCCGAGGCAAAGTGACAAAGCATGACACCGCCACATCGCCCAATAGCATCACATCGGGCAGTCGAAGCGCCGGCGTCATATTGATGAAGAGCTGACGTGTACACCCCCCCCCCCAGGTAAGAAACTTATCCCGCACGCCAGCGGCTCCTCGATTCCAGCAACCGCACTATCGCGAGCCGTTTTTCGAAGCGCACAGCGGTTCGGTTTTCTAGGTCTTGAGCGTTGCTCGACCATCGCATATCGGGCTCGAGCGAGCCTCGCCCCTCATCCCGAACGGAGGTTCGGCTATTCGATTTCTAGGCCTTGAGCGGAGCCTCGCTTCATCCCGAACGGAGGTTCGGCTATTCTGGTATTCTAGGCCTTGAGCGGAGCCTCGGCCCCATCTCGAACGGAGGTTCGGCTATTCTGGTTTTCTAGGTCTGGAGCAGCAGCCCGACCGCTGGCATACTGGGCCTGGAGCAGAGCCTCGGCCCCCCATCTCGAACGGAGGTTCGGCTATTCTGGTTTTCTAGGTCTGGAGCAGCAGCTCGACCACTGGCATACTGGGCCTGGAGCAGAGCCCCGCCATCCAACGGGCGGTTCGGCTATTCTCGTCTTCTAGGTCTTGAGCGGTTGCTCGACCACCGGTATTCGGGCCTTGAGCAAAGAGCTCGCCACTCACCCCGAACGGAGGTTCGGCCATTATGGTTCCTCGGTCGCAGCGTGACTCGACCTTGTACCAAAATGACGGCCTGGAAGGTGGAGGACTCGACGCTGCCTCAACCCCGACTTCCGGACGTCGGCAAGGAGAATCGGGCGCCTCCTCGACCCCCCTTTATCCCGGACGACGGTTCGGCTACTATGCTCCTCGTGTCGTGCGTGACTCGACCCTTGTACCAAAATGACGGGTCGGCAAGGTGAAGGACTCGACGTGTCTCAACCCCGACTTCCGGACGCCGGCTTGGCAAGGAGAATCGCGCCTCCTCGACCCCCTTATCCCGAACGACGGTTCGCCACTATACTCCTCGTGTCGTGGCGTGACTCGACCTCTTGTACCAAAACGACGGTCGGGCAAGGTGAAAGACCGACGCGGTCTCAACTCCCCGCCTTCCGGACGCCGGCTTGGCAAGGAGAATCGGGCGCCTCTCGACTTCTTATCCCGGGACGGCAGCTCGGCTATTCTCGTTCCACAGTGCCCCGAGGCAGCGCCACACACACATCCCGAACGGCAGTTCGGCTACTCTGACTCCCTAGGCCTTGAGCGGCAGCTCGACCACACACCTTCCGGACGGCAGTTCGGCTATCACGATTTTGCAAGTCGTGGCGTGACTCGACCCCTAGTACCCAACGACGGGTCGTGCACAGACTTGACATCGCCGCTTACCTCGAGCGGCTGCTCACCCACTGGTTCAACTGGCCCACTCGCGAGTCTCAACCTCTGATTACCGGACGTCGGCTTGGCAAACGGAACTCGGGCGTCTCCTCGACCCCATTATCCCGAACGGTAGTTCGGTACATGATCTTGAGCGACGGCTCGATCATCGGCATCTTAGGCCTTGAGCGGTGGCTCAAGACATATCCCTAACGACGGTTCGGTGACAACGGCTTTCGGGTCTTGAGGTTCCTCGACTTCTTCATCCCGAACGGTAGTTCTACATGATCTTGAGCGACGGCTCGATCATCGCATCTTAGGCCTTGAGCGGTGGCTCGGCACTATATCCCGAACGACGGTTCGCGGCGACTTTCTGGGTCTTGGGCGCGCCGACCACTCGCACTCGCAAAGGACTTTGGTCAATCATGACACAACACGCAGTAGAACTTCTGCCCGAGATCTCAGTCGGCAATCAGGTTCTTCCGAGCACCACCCCCCAAATTGTCCCGCAGGAGTGGCTTTTGAGGGGGGGGTAGTGATAAGGATATTAAGTATGACGAGACACCTGGTCTTCTGTCGTACAACTGGCTGACGTCATCGCCCCTCCTGCGCTCCAACCGCCCACGATGTGACAGCCCGACGTCGCTTCTCCTCAAGACGCCTCAACTACCCGCCACCGACCACGCACCGACTGCGTGGGTCGCATCTGACGCCACTTGCGCATGGAAGCACTCCCTCCGTCCAACCTATTTAAACCCGAACAGGTAGGACAGGAAGAGGGATCTGCGATCCGACTCAGGATCTCTCTCATCCTTGCTCTCAGAACCCTTTCCTGGCTTAAACACTCCGAGAGGTGAGTAGACTCGGAGACCCCGCAATTCCCTCTCTGAGGAACTCCACGACAGCCGACATCGAGGCGTGAGGGGTCGGAGCATCCGACCACTTGCCGTAGACTCGTCCCCGACGGCCGAGGAGCGCGCGGCCGCCTTTCGGAGAGCTCGACGGGCGCGAGCAGGAGCCATCGACGGGCCCGAACCACACCGAGACGACCCCCCGATTTCCGGATTTCGCGCCGTGCGCCCCGGGGTCACGGTAAAAGGTTGTTTCCCCTAACAATTGTGTTTTATTGTCTAACTATATTTTGAGTGATGTAGGTCTATTCGATCATGATTAGACAGTTGATGCAGGAGGAATTGACTTTACGCCAGAGGAAATCACGTTAGGATATTGGATATCGAGCTGGAGGTCCGATCGACAATCGGTAGAAGGCTTCGGACGTCGGGTATCGGGTCAAGAAGAGTGGTGTTGCGCTAAGGATATCAGGGTTGTGGAGGTCAACCGTCGATTGGGAAACAGGTCGCAAGAGAGGACGATGCGCCGAAGAAGCGGACGAAGCGCCGACCAATGACATGCCAGGCAACAGAATATCAATTTGCATTGTAATAACTGACTAGATTGAAGTAGAGTTAAGTTTTATGTGTACAGGATTAACTACGATAACGATGAAGACATAAAAAAGCAAAACAAAATGTTGAAGTCAAGTACGATGAAATCATTGGGAGTTCGAGAGTTCGATGGAAGTCCGAAGATTCGTCGGGAGTGCTGTCGGAACTGGCCAAGAACGAGTAGGGAGCTTGCCGAAGGGTTTTCGGAAGTTCACTCAATAGCCCTCGTAAGGTTGGCTACCACTCCCAATAACCGGCTATACTAGATATGGAACTTTCCAAACCTATAAGTCCGGTATCAAAGAGTGGAGTACTCATACAGAACATCCTTGGTGTCTCAAGTCTAAGGACCAGATATACTACTGGGACTACGGAATCGCTGTCTGACGTGAGGTATCAATAACCATCCAGCATTTCGTAGGCGGATCAATCAGTGAACTCATTCTCCAATAAGCACCCGCACTGTACCCTTAGTGTCCCCACACGAGTAGCTATGAGACTAGCTACCTCCATCATATGAACGGGTATACAGCACACCAGTCTATTCGGTTATCTCGATGTCCTTCTCGAGTAACCTATGACTAGGATAATTTAGGGTTTGTGTTTAAAGGTGAATCGGTCTCATTATCATGATCTCATCACGATGTGATTCCCATTGCACATATCTAAGGACATCACAATATACATCTAGATAATGTGAGATAATGTCAATAATCATAAGCAAAGAGATTGACGCAGCATGTTATAGGTGCAATCACTAATTTGATTGGCTTGTAGGGCACCTATAACTAGCAATCTCCCACTTGACCTAAAGTCAATCACCAATATGTCTGATCTCCATCAAACCTCTGTGACGCTCAAAGACAATCTGAGTCAATGGTTTTATCAGTGGATCTGCAATGTTATCTTCGGATGGAACTTTTTCCATTGCTATATCTTTTCTGGCCACGATCTCTAATAAGTTGGAACCTCCTCAGAACACTTCTAATAAGACCCAGGTTCCCTTATTTGAGTAATCATCCTGTATTTATCGTAATATAAAGGAATCATATCCTCGTTGCTCAACATGACTCATAGGTATGTGATGAACCTCTTCATCCAGACTCCCTCCTTTGTTGCCTCTGTCGCAACAATGTATTCTGCCTCTATGGTCGAGTCAGCAATAGTGTCTTGCTTGGAACTCTTCCAGCATACTGCTCCTCCATTCAGAGTGAACACATACCCTGAATTAGACTTGCTATCATCGACATCGGACTGGAAGCTTCAGTTCGAGTAGCCCTCAACCTTGAGGCTACTACCTCCAAATACTAATAAAAGATCCTTAGTCCTTCTCAAGTACTTAAGGATACATTTTACTGCTTTCAAGTGCTCCAAGCCTGGATCTGCCTAATATCTGCTCGTGACACTCAGAGCATGCGCTATATTAGGCCTGGTACATAGCATAGCATACATGATAGATCCTATCGTTGATGCATATGACATCATATCCATGTGTGCCCTTTCTTTAGGAGTCTTTGGGGACATATTCCTAGAAAGTGATATTCTATGTCTTATTGGTATGAGACCTCTCTTGGAATTTTTCATGCCAAACCTTTTGATAATGGTGTCTATGTACCTGGACTGGGACAAGCCAAGCATCCTCTTGGATCAATCTCTATAGATCCGCATCCCCAAAATGTAGGATGCTTCCCCTAAGTCCTTCATGGAGAAGTGCCTAGATAACTAAGTCTTTACTGTGGAGAGCATTCCTACATCATTCTCAATAATCAGGATGTTATCCACATATAATACCAAAAAGGTGATAGTGCTCCCACTTAATTTCCTGTACACATAAGGTTCATCTTCGTTCTTAACGAAGTCATACGATCTGATCGTCTTATCAAATCTTATGTTCCAACTTCGGGAAGCTTGCTTCAATCCATAAATGGACCTAAACAACTTGCACACCTTATCTGGGTTATCCTTGGACATGAATCCCTCAGGCTGTATCATATATACCTCCTCATTGAGGTTACCATTGAGGAATACGATTTTGACGTCCATCTGCCAGATCTCATAATCATAGTGTACTGCAATAGCCAATAGAATTCGAATGGATTTTAGTATGGCTACAGGTGAAAAAGTTTCGTCATAGTCAACACCTTGCCTTTGACACCTGGAACGCACCATGTCTAATAGTGTGCGATTCCTCCTTTCTGATACACCATTAAGTTGTGATGTATAAGGAGGTGTCCATTGGGATAAGATCCCAGAGTCTTCGAGGAACTGGGTGAACTCTGTACTCAAGTACTTACCTCCTCGATCTGATCGAAGGGTTTTAATACTCTTTCTTGTTTGGTTCTCCACTTCTCGTTTCCTCTTAGACTCACATATACTCATGATATGTGGAGCTATATCTAGCATAAATAAACCATTATGCACTGTTCCTCTCGTGATGATCTCATCATCTAATATTATTGAACAACCATTGTTCTCAAAAACTAATTTATATCCAATAACTGTCAAACATGAAATGGAAATAATATTTTTGATAATAGAAGGAACATAATAGCATGCATCTAATACAATAATAGCTCCACCAGGCAGATATAAAGTGACCTTGCCAATAGCCACTGCAGCAACCTTTGTTGCATTGCCCATCTTAAGGTCCATCTCGTCTCTGTTCAATATCCTAAGTCCTACTAGAACCTATAACGAATTGCAGATATGATAAGCACTCCAGGTATCCAATACCAATGTGTTATCATAAAATTCTGACAAATGGAGACTGATCATGAATGTACCTGAAGCTTCTGCAAGCTTTTGTTTCGCCCTCTCTGCAAGGTACTCTTTGTAGTTCCTCTTCCGATGCCCATCTTTACCGTAGTGGAAGCACTGGCCTTTGTCCTTTGTTGGGTCTTTCTTTGCAACCTTTGCCTTACCCATTTTGTCCCTGACCTTGCCCTTCTTAAGGGTCTTCTTAGCCTTTCTTTTCTTCCTGGTCTCACCAGTATAGAGAACCGGCTTCTCTTTCTTGATGGTGCTCTCTGCTTCTCTCAACATATTGAGGAGCTCTGGGAGGGTCACCTCAAGTTTGTTCATATTAAAATTCATTATGAATTAGGAAAAGGAATCTGATAGGGACTGAAGCACAAGATCCACATATAGGTTATCCTCTAGGACCATTCCTAGACCTGTGAGTTTCTCAATCCACTCAATCATCTTAAGGATATGGTTCTGAACTGGTGTCCCCTCAGTCATCCTAGCACGGAAAAGACTCTTTGATATCTTATATCGTTGAGTTCTTCCCTGTTCCTCAAACAATTTATGGAGATGTAGGAGTATGGAATTAGTATCAATATTTTCATGTTGTCTCTATAACTCAGTAGTCATAGAGGCCAACATATAACACTAAGCAAGAGTGGAATCATCTAAATACTTCACATAATGAGCGATCTCATCCTCACTTGCCCCTTCGTCGAGCGTAGGGATCACTGTATCAAGGACATACGCGATTTTCTCCGCCGTGAGAACGATTCTCATATTGCGAAGCTAATCCGTATAATTTAAACCAGTGAAGCGGTTGGCATCAAGTATGCCACGTAAAGGATTTGAAAATGATATTTTCTGAAATTAAAAGATATAGCAGATATAAATAACATGCAGACTTTGTAAAAATTTAAATAATTAAGATAAGGAATTTTATCTTAATGTATTCCCACTAATTTTTCGCAAGACACACAACACCCTCCGGTATGTGAATCGAAGACCCCCGACAGATCTCTAGTGAGGATCAGGATCTAATTGGCGTCTTAACGTAACCTCGAGGGACTCGACCAATCACGTTAAGCCCGTAAAGGTAGGCAACTCTTGCCAATCACAACTCCTTATGATTCCTGTCCTGTTCGACCTCCGAACCACCATGGCCTCGAGGGACTCGACCAACCATGATGTTCGGTTAAGTCATTAACATCGTTACCAGATGAGTCTGATTAAGTGATATACTCTCGAGGGATTCGACCAAGCATACCATGTCCTCAGGTCACCTCTGACATCTCTATGTCGTAGATAAGATGGCGAGACGCGATATAGGTGAGTCTCGAGGGACTCGACCAACTCAACCTACACTGGGAATCGGCTCCTAGCTATAACGATGGAAGGTCACGTGGATCAATCTTATTGCCTCATGTTTACCGACTTAATATTATTAATGGAGAGGATTTTTGATTTGGACTCCTAACATTATGTGTCACACACATATGTATTTAATATATATATCTACATCACATGCAAATATATATATATATATATATATATATATATATATATATATATATATATATATATATACATATCTAGTAGGTATATAACTAATCACACATCACATAAGCAATCACACCAGATGATCATGGACTATATCCTAATGTGATCAGGCCCAAGCTAGTGGACCCAATCATTCACATCAAGATCTATATATACTTCGACGCATCTCTATACCCTGTGATCGTCCATCTCGCTTCGTAGGATCCATCGACATCTCAACGCATCTCCATGCGTCGGATCGTCCGTCTCGACCTCGTGAGTCACGCTATCGCTGCGCCTCCTCTGATAATTACAACATAATTACAGGCACGAAGGCCCGATAATAAATGAGAAAAATAGAGGCTCGCAGACCCCAATAATAATAATCACATGTACACACATCACATCACAAGTCCATGATCATCTGTCCACATCATACATCACATGTATATGTTATTTTATAGGACTACTAGATAAAAAATAATAGTTAATTAAACTATTTAATTAACATATTTAATTTTTCAAAATCAGGGACAAAGGGAATTTTTGAATTCCTAGGGGTATTTTGGTAATTCTGTCAAAAGGGACAGAATCAGAAATTTCTAAAATTTCGAAGGGCAAAATCGTCTTTTGCCCAAAACCCTAATTCCTTTCCCTTCTGCAGTTGCGGCCGCCGCCACCCTGTCGGCGGAGGCCACTACGATCGGGCACGCCGCCCATGCTCGCGGGCGCAACGCCCGTAAGCGGTCTGTCCACGGGCGACACTACCCCTTGCGCTCGGGGAGGGAGGCGGCGCCGCTGCGCGGCGCAACGCCGCCGCCGCGCCTCTGCGCGGCCTACGGGCACGGCGCCAGCGCCGGTGCCTCTGGCGTTGGCCCACGGGCGCAGCGCTCACGGCGCCTGGCGCTGCCGTGCGTGCCGCTGTCTGCGCAACGCCGCAGCGCTGCCGCTCAGCCCGCCGGTGCCCCTGCGGGCTGGCCCGCAGGCCGCCGACGCAGCGCTGGCGCTGCCCTGCAGGCAACAAGGCTGCAAGCAACCTTGCGGTTGCTGCACGAGCGCGAGCCAACGATTTTGGCATCAAAAGCAAATCTTGAACACAACATACGCAGTTTAAGATCCGATCTTCGCACGAACAACTTAGCTCTGATACCACTATTGGAAAATCCTTCAAGGGGAGCGACATCACATGCGCAGCGGAAGAACAAAAAATAAAACCCTAGATTTCCCATAGAAAGTTTCCGTCGTCGTGCGAAGATCGGTGCGTCAAAAACAAATCCACGAAAACTACACGTGTAAAAGAAAATATCTTGGGAGATCGTATATCCCTGAATTCCTACAGATCTGTGGGAGAGGATGAACGAGGTCAAGCGTCCTCCTCTCTAGTGGTATCCACATAACAGGGATTGCGACAATGCACCTCTCTCTCTGGGGAGAGGTGAATAGGAGGTGGCTACCAAAAATCCTCAACCTATAGAACTCTAGTTCCCTCCTATTTATAGAGGCCCCCCTGAAAATCCTAATGGATCGTTTTGCCCTATTGGGTATTGGATCTCCATCCAATTACCCAAGCCTCTTGGATTAGTGGGTTTCTACCCAATAATCTCTTATTAGCAATTATTAGATCTCATCTCAGGATCCAATAATTCAGGGGCTTAATGGATATCCAATAAGATAGGGGGTTCAGCGGATATCTCATATCTGAATCTTTACTCGTCGCAACACTTACCATATGTGTGTGACCCTCTAGGCCCAATATCGAGCTGGCCATGAGTTATACTTGTCAGAACTTCTGACATAGTGAATTATTATCTCTATAATAATTCACCCAACTCATCAACTGCGGACGTACCAGGCCACTACGCCGCGGCCCCCAGATGATACAGGGGAATCCAATCCTTGGACCTATCTGTCTTCGGTTACCATGTATCTATAATCTCTCATCCATCTAATATCCCAGAGACCCTATACAAGGCATAGTGCTGTCAGGCCTATACGGTCTCTTCTCGAGTCTTACTCTTGTCGGATTCTCCCGGAGAACTCTTTCTCTCTCAATCCGAATAACCTTGGCCAAGGATTTGTTCGAGCAAGAACACATGGGATATTCCTCTCATGATACCGAGAGCGGATGATCCTCTATTGACACTCAATAGCCCTCGTAAGGTTGGCTACTACTCCCAATGACCAGCTGTACTATATATGGAACTTTCCAAACTTATAAGTCTAGTATCTAAGAGTGGAGTACTTATACAGGACATCCTTGGTGTCTCAAGTCTAAGGACCAGATACACTACTGGGACTATAGAATCGCTGTTTGACATGAGGTATCAATAACCATCCAGCATTCCGTAGGCGGATCAATCAATGAACTTATTCTCCAATGAGCACCTGCACTGTACCCTTAGTGTCCCCACACGAGTAGCTATGAGACTAGCTACCTCCATCATATAAATGGGTATACAATACACCAGTCTATCCGGTTATCTCGATGTCCTTCTCAAGTAATCTATGACAAGGATAATTTAGGGTCTGTGTTTAAAGGTGAATCGGTCTCATTATCGTGATCTCATCACGATCCGATTCCCATTGCACATATCTAAGGATATCACAATATACATCTAGATAATGTGAGATAATACAAATAATCATAAGCAAAGTGATTGACGCAGCGTGTTACAGGTGCAATCACTCATGTGATTGGCTTATAGGGCACCTATAACTAGCAGCAGCTTAGCCGGACCTTTATTGAAGTGCTTCTTGTACTGGTTGCTCTTCCTCTTAGATTTTTGACTGACTTAAGTTGTGATAGTAGGTCCAGGCAACCTGTCATCGCACTTCAAATATGTCTCGTAGTTAGTCAACTTGTCATAGAGTTCTTCAAATGATATTGGTGAATCAGGTACCCGAATTGCGGCTACCAGTTCTTTGTATTCATCTCCTAGGCCATTAAGGGTATGAACTAAGACTTCTTCACTAAGAGAATGACCTATCAAAGCTAAGTCATCGATGATAACTTTAATAGTTTGTAGATAATCAGTAATAGTACTTCCCTCTTATTTCGCTTTCATCAGATTGGATAAAAGTCCGAGGATGCGAGTATACGAGCAATTTGCCAAGGTGGTTTGCAACTTGGACCATGCTTCTGCAACAGTCATACATGAAGATATCAGTGGGCCGATGGACCCAGCGACTGAGGCTTGAATGGCTTGGAGGATGAGGCGATCTTGACGTAACCACAGTTTGTGGGCTGGATTTGGTACTGGATTGGGTTCTCCTGGGATCTTGATCACTGCAGGTGGATAATGGAGAGAGCCATCAATGTAGCCTAGTAGGTCATATCCAAATAAAAGATTAGAAAATTATGCACGCTAAGATGCGTAGTTTTCACCTTTGGATAATCTGAAAGGAATGAGTGTTACAGCATTGATAGTGATAAGGCCTAGAGGTTAAGAAGGGCTATTGTTCCCTACAGTGACAATAACTGGAGTATTAGAGGTATACGATGAAGACATTTGAGGATACATATATGAGGGAACAAGTTGGGAGTCGTTAGTTGCAAAATGAAGGTGGAAGAAAGTTGTGGCGAGGAGTAGTGCTTCTTCCAGAGACATAATTGCTGTAGCGATTAAGGTGGAGTTGCTGCAGTTTTGCAGATTTTACGTTGAAGGATCGAAGCGATGAAAAAGTCGAGGATGAAGACCTCTATGAAGTGTTTTGCTGAGATGCTCCAAGTGAAGTTACTAGCAACAAGGAGCCGAAGACTACAAGTGGGGGTGTCAATTATGCACACTGATCAGTGGCTGAAAAAATCGACCAGTCTGTGCTGCAGTTGCAGATCTCTATGGGAAGAAGGTGGCGGCGCTTGCGTCCTATTGTCCCCTGGTAGATTGTGAGTAGGTTGGCGAGGATGATGAAGAACAAGGCTGCAGCTGTAGCTATAGAGGCTAGGGTCTACGGCTACAGCTGCGACCCAAGGGGAGGCAGCGAGGGGGTAGAGCTCGACGACAGCGGTAGAGAACAAGGCTACGGCTATAGAGGATAGGGGCTACGGCTATAGCTGCAACCCAAGGAGAGGCAGCAAGGGGGGAGAGCACCGAGGTTGCTCTGTTTTTGTCACACCATAGAAGGGAACGCTAGTGGTGGCGTGGCTGCAATCACTAGAGAGCGATGACACAACAACGAAGAGGACCAAGGAGGCAGCTACAACTATGCTCTACGAAGAAGGTTGCTCGTCATCACCAGAGGGAAGAGGACAAATCACTGCTTTGATTTAAAACTAGGAAGAGGTGTAGAGATGCTGAGGACCGCGGCTAAAATCCTCGACGGTGGCCCTTTCTCACTCGAGAAGGATGGGGAACGATTGTTGATGGCTCACTGCAGTCGGTTGAAGTGTGCTATAGTGATCTCTCCATGCAGCGACTGCAGCAAAGATTGCTCTGCTTCTGTGACTGCTCTCTCTCATCTCTGGTGAAGCAAATCAAAAGAGGAAGAAGTCTGCCGTTGTCTTTCGCATGGGAAGCTTTGGCTGTTTGGTGCAAATCACAACGTTTAGTAAGGTCAATGGCAGAAGGGGCAGTGGAGAGGAGCCCTCGGTAGATGAGGCAGTCAGCTCTGATGGGTTGCAGCGAGGAGAGTCAGAGTTGTTAGGAAATCGGGATATTCGGCATCTCATGCATAGCGAAAAATAAAAATAAAACCAAATTTTTCATAATTACGTACTTGGCCATCATGCGATGATTTGTGCATAAAAATCGTAAATTCGAAAAATCTGCATGTATCATATCAGAAGCATTACCTGGGGAGATCGTATATCCCTGAAAATTTCAGATCTAATGAAGAGGATGAAGCACTAGCGTACTCCTCTCTAGCGGTAATCCACACAACGGGGCAACAACGACACTCCTTAGATCACCGCGGGATCTCTCTCCACGTGCACCACAAGGCTGTCGGAGCCAAGGAAAATGAGAGGAGACTTAAAAGAATAAGATGATGACTACCAAGAGCTCTCAACCTATGAACCAGGATGTTCCTCCTATTTATAGAGGTGGAGGAAGCTTATCCTTAACAGATCCTGTTCACACTAGATCTCTATCCAATTGATCTCATTGGATCTTATCCATATGATCCAATTTGATCTCATCCAATTGGATCTTATCCAATCATTTAATTGGATCTCATCCAATTACCCAATTGGATCTCATCCACAAGATCCAAACTAGGGGGGCCTCGTAGATATTTCATATTTGTACCTCTACTCGTCACAACATCCACCTTATGTGGGTGACCTCTAAGCCTGATACCGAGCTGGCCATGAGTCGCTCCCATCAGAACTCCTTCTGACTCAGAACACCTTCTGATATAGTGAATTATTATCTCCATAATAATTCACTCGACTCATCGACTATAGACGTACTAGGCCACTTACGTCATAGTCCCCAAATGGTACAAGGGGATATAATTCATCGGACCTATCTGTCCTTAGTTCCCATGTATCTATAGTCCCTCATCCATCTAATATCTCAGAGACCGTATATTGGGTATGGTAAAGTCAGACTCATACGGAATCCTGTTTGAGTCTTGCTCTAATCGGATTCTCTTGGAAAACTCCTCTCTCAATCCGAACGACCCTGGCCATGGATTTTGCCTGAGCGAGCACACGCGGGGTATATCTCTCACGATACTGAGAGTGGATGATTCTCTATTGACATGCAATTAACTTCGAAATGTTGGCTACCATTCCCGAGAACCTGTTATACCAAATCTGGAGCTCTAAACCTGTAAGTCCGACATCAAAGAATAGAGTACTCAAATAAGGCATCTTTGGTGCCTCAAGTCTAAGGACCAGATACACTACTGGGACTACGGAATTGCTGTCTAACATTAGATATCATTAACCATACAGCATTCTGTAAGCAGATCAATCAGTGAACTCATTCTCCAATGACCACCTGTACTGTATCTCTAGTGTCCCCACACAAGTGACTATGAGACCAGTCACCTCCATCATATAGACGAGTATACAGCGCATCAGTCTATCTGGTTATCTCGATATCCTCATCGAGTAACCTATGACCAGGATGATTTAGGATGTGTTTAAAGGTATATCAATCTCATTATCATGATCTTATCATAATCTGATTCTCATTGCAAAGATCCATGGACATCACAATATTCATCTAGATAATGTGAGAAATTATCAATAATAATATGCAAAGAGATCAACATAATATGTCACAGGTGCCACCACTCACATGATTGGCTTGTCGGGCACCTATAACCAACAATCTTCCACTTGACCTAAAGCCAATCACCTACGTGTCTGATCCCCATCAAACCTCTGTAACGCTCAAATATAATATACGTCAACGGTTTTGTCAATGGATCTGTAATGTTATCTTCAGATGGAACTCTTTCCACTACTACATCTCCTCGGGCCACGATCTCTCTGATCAAGTGGAACCTCCTCAGAATGTACTTAGACTTCTTATGAGACCTAGATTCTTTTGCTTGAGCAATTGCCCCATTATTGTCGTAATATAAGGTAATTGGCTCCTCGTTGTTCGGCACGACTCCTAGATCTACGATGAACTTCTTCATCCAGACTCCCTCCTTTGTTGTCTCTACTGCAGCAATATATTCTACCTCTGTGGTCGAGTCAACAGCAGTATCTTGCTTGGAACTTTCCCAACATACTGCTCCTCCATTCAGGGTGAAGCCATACCTTGAATTTGACTTGCTATCATCAACATCGGACTGGAAGCTCAAGTCCATGTAGCCTGCAACTCTGAGGCTACTACCTCTATATATCAATAAAAGATCCTTAGTCCTTCTCAAGTACTTAAGGATACATTTTATTATTTTCTAGTGCTCCAAGCCTGGATCTGCCTAATACCTGCTCGTGACACTCAGAGCATGCGCTACATCAAGCCTGGTACATAGCATAGCATACATGATAGACCTTATCGTTGAGGCATATGGTATTCTATCCATGTATACCCTTTCTTCAAGAGTCTTTGGGGACATACTCCTAGAAAGTGATATTCCATGTCTTATAGGTATGAGACCTCTCTTGGAATTTTTCATGTCAAACCTTTTGACAATGGAGTCTATGTACCTGGATTGGGACAAGCCAAGCATCCTCTTAGATCTATCTCTATAGATTTGAATCCCTATAATATAGGATGCTTCCCCTAAGTCCTTCATAGATAAGTGTCTAGATAGCCAAGCTTTTACTATAGAGAGCATTCCTACATCATTCCTGTTAGGGGAAACAACCTTTTACCGTGACCCCGGGGCGCACGGCGCGAAATCCGGAAACCGGGGGGTCGTCTCGGTGTGGTTCGGGCCCGTCGATGGCTCCTGCTCGCGCCCGTCCGAGCTCTCCGAAAGGCGGCTGCGCGCTCCTCGGCCGTCGGGGACGAGTCCTGCAGCAAGGCGGGTCGGATGCTCCGCCACCCTCCGACGCAGTCGCGAGCCACGTTTACCGAGTTCCTCAGAGAGGGAATTGCGGGGTCTCCGAGTCTACTCACCTCTCGGAGTGTTTAAGCCAGGAAAGGGTTCTGAGAGCAAGGATGAGAGAGATCCTGAGTCGGATCGCAGATCCCTCTTCCTGTCCTACCTGTTCGGGTTTAAATAGGTTGGACGGAGGGAGTGCTTCCGACTGTCTGCAAGTGGCGTACGGGTCTGACCACGCAGGTCGGTGCCGTGGTCAGCTGGGCGGGTAGTTGGGGCGATGCTGAGGAGAAGCGACGTCGGGCTGTCACATCGTGGGCGGTTGGAGCGCAGGAGGGGCGATGACGTCGGCGGTTGTACGTGTAAGACCAGGTGTCTCATCATACTTAATATCCTTATCACTACCCCCCCCTCAAAAAGCCACTCCTACGGGACAATTTGGGGGGTGGTGCTCGGAAGAACCTGATTGCCGACTGAGATCTCGGGCAGAAGTTCTACCGTGTTGTGTCATGATTGACCAAAGTCCTTGCAGGCATGCGGTCGAGGCGCCGCCAAGACCTAGTTATAGTCGCCAACCGTCGTTCGATATAGTGCCGAGCCACCGCCAAGGCCTAAGATGCCGGCGATCGAGCCGCCGCCAAGATCATGTACCAACTACCGCTCGATGAAGGGGGTCGAGGAACCTCAAGACCCGTAAAGCCGCTGTCACCAACCGCTGTCGATATAGTGCCGAGCCACCGCCAAGGCCTAAGATGCCGGCGATCGAGCCGCCGCCAAGATCGCGTACCGAACTACCGCTCGATAATGGGGTCGAGGAGACGCCGAGTTCCGCTTGCTGCCGACGCCCGTAATCGTGAGGTTGAGACTCGCGAGTGGGCGCTTGAACTGGGTGAGCAAACCGCCGAGGTAAGGGCCGGCGATGTCCAAGTCTTCGCACACCCGCCGTTGGGTACTAGGGTCGAGGTCACGCATACGACTTGCAAAATCGTGATAGCCGAACCGCCGCTCGGAAGGTGTGTCAGCCGCCGCCAAGGCCCGGAAGTCAGAGTAGCCGAACCGCTGCTCGATGTGTGTGGCCGAAGCGCGCTGTGGCCTATGGAATGTAATAGCCGAACCGCTGCTCGGGATAAGGGGGTCGAGGAGACGCCCGATTCTCCTGCCAAGCCGACGTCCGAAGACAGAGTTGAGACACGCCGTCTTTCCCGCTTGCCGACCCGCCATTTTGGTACAAGGGGTCGAGGTCACGACACGACCGAGGAGTATAGTGGCCGAACCGGCTGCTCGATAAGGGGGTCGAGGAGACGCCCGATTCTCCTGCCAAGCCGACGTCCTAAGTCGTGGGTTGAGACACGCCAGTCCTTCCTCGCTTGCCGACCCGCCATTTTGGTACAAGGGGTCGAGGTCACGCACACGACACGAGGAGCATAGTAGCCAACCGCTGCTCGATAAGGGGGTCGAGGAGACGCCCGATTCTCCTTGCCAAGCCGACGTCCGGAAGTCGGGTTGAGACGCCAGTCCTCCTCGCTATCGACCCGGCCATTTTGGTACAAGGGGTCGCAGGTCACGCACACGCACCCGAGGAACCATAATGGCCGAACCTCCGCTCGGGTGAGTGGCCGAGCCGCCGCCAAGGCCCGTATCCAAAGTGGGTCGAGCAACCGCCAAGACCAGCGGGGATGGGGGCCGGGGGGGCCCTCGCCGCTGCTGGTCGAGCCGCTGCTCTGAGCCCACCTAGAAAACTGCATAGCCAACCTCCGCTCGAGATGGGGGCCGAGGCTCCGCCAAGGCCTAGAAGAATAGCCAAAGGTCCGAGCAACCGCCAAGACCTAGAAACTAACAGCCAACCTCCGCTCGATGGGGGCCGAGGCTCCGCCAAGGCCTAGAATACTGGTCGAGCAACCGCCAAGACCTAGAAAACCAACTGGCCACTGCCGCTTCAAAACGGCTCGCGATAGTGCGTTGCTGAATCGAGGATACGCGGCGGGATAAGTTTACCCGGGGGTGTACACGCCGCCTCTTCATCAATATGACGCCGCGCTCGACCGCCTGATGTGATGCTATTGGGCGATGTGGCGGTGTCATGTCGCCGCCGCCTCGGAGGCGAAAGGTCGAGGTTCCCTTTTTCTATAAGTAGGAGCCCCGCGTCTCTCTACCACTTTATCGAGTGAGTTTTCATCTCTTATCCCGCCGCTGCCTTCCTTCAAGTATTCTCCATAGGCTCCGTGCCTTTAGCTTCTTCCACCGCTTTCCTTTATAGGTTAGTGTGCGATGGGTCTTCCTTCCACTTCCTCTTCTTCTGCTTCTTCCTCCTCCTCCCCATCAGTTACAACCCGTGTCGCCGCTCTCCCATCGTCTCCTCCTTCCAGCCCTTCCTCAGATGCGGAAGCGGCGCGTGAGTTAGAGGCCTTGATGTGGCCGCACGACCAAGACTCTATCTTGGACGAGCGCATGGTGGGGATTCTCCGGCGGCGCTACGGCATCCCAGAGGAGTTCAACCTCCTGGCCGCCAAGCGGACAGCGGGCTTTTGACCCGGCTCCCAAGGGCTTTGCCCTGTCCGCCGATGCCCTAGAGGCCGGCCCGCGCCTTCCCCGCACTCCAATCATCGATCCTCGCATCTCCTCGTGGCGTATTTCGCCTTCCCGTATAACCCCAACTCCCGGCGGTATTTGGTGGCTTTTCTGGGAATGCCACTACGCCAACATCGCCCGACCCGCAACCTTTTCTCTCCCGCTCCGCCTCTTCAAGGGGTCGGGGGTTACTCGCCGCACGACTGTGGTTCCGTTAGCGCGCCCCACCAATAACAAAGGGTGGAAGAGGCGCTTTTTTTGTCCAAAGGCTGACGGATCGGGTTTCGGGTTCGTGGTCGCTGGCGACCATCGATAACACCGCCTCGGCCGAGTGCCGAGGAGCGTGCTCACCTCGAGCACCGAGGGTAATCCTCCTTCCTCGCAAGCCATCCGCTGAGCAGTTGGTCGGAGGCCGACCGAGTCCGCGCTCGGGTAGGTCGTCGTTGTCTCGCTTCCTTTTAGATTGCTGCCATACTCTATCTTCTCGACATATCCGCCGCTTTTTGCGTGGATGGTGAACTCCGCGATCCTTCCACGACTCGTGCTCCGAGGGGACCATCTCCGCGCCTCCGGCGGCTCTCCAAGCGCGGGGGTGGCTCGCGCACCGCCGGCGAGGGGCGCCCCAAGAAGAGGGCGAAGGCCAAGGAGGTGGTGGACTCGAGACGCTGGCCGCACGCGCCGGGCGATCGAACAACCGGGCGCCACCACTCCCGCCGAGAGCCGGTCCCACCTGGGGCGACCGGGAAGGGCCAGCGCCCTCCATCCATGCAGGACTCGTGCTGGTCACGCCGGGAA
Source organism: Musa troglodytarum (assembly GCA_023547065.1). Classification (NCBI taxonomy): domain Eukaryota; kingdom Viridiplantae; phylum Streptophyta; class Magnoliopsida; order Zingiberales; family Musaceae; genus Musa; species Musa troglodytarum. The sequence continues at coordinate 28,601,878 of CP097509.1, read as the reverse complement.
GGATCAGCCGCCTTTCCCGAATGATGGGGAGGTCCTTCGGCCGCGAGCGACTCCTCTCGTGGCCCTGGCATGGTCTCCGCCCCGGGGACAAGGTGGGTCGGGAGAGCCTCGCCCGCTACCTCCGGGCGCCCATCCCGACATGGCTCGGGACCTATACACGCCTCTGGCGCTGCCGCCAAGTCCGCCAAGCCTGCGCAGGTGGGTAAGCACCATTTTGCTTGAATCCTCTTGGCTGAGCTTTGTTCATCACTTTCAGCGTCTTTTTCTTGTGCAGAATCTCCACTACACCACCGCCCTCCTCGACCGGGTGCACGACTCCGGTCGCTTGGTGCACGGCCTGGGTGAGCGCAACTTGGAGTTGCGCCGGCTCGAGGAAGCCCGAGCGGGGTCGGGACCCGAGGCGGTTGCTGCTGCCGAGCAGCGGGCGGCGGACATGGGCGCGGAGGTTGCGCGTCTGACCGCCGAGCTCGAGGCCGCCTCGGCGACAGAGGCCGGGCTGCAGAAGCTCCCGACGGGCGGCCGAGAACCGCCTCCGGATGGAGGAGGCCTCGGGGTTGGCTGCCAAGCTGACCTCGAGGAGGCCGAGCTGCAGGCCGCCAGGGAAGCCCTTGCCACGGTGGAAGGGAGTCGGCGAGAAGGACCGGAGGCGCCGACGATACAAGAAGTCGGAGGGCTTCCTCCTCGGCCTGACCGGACGGGCCGTGTGTGTCCTACGAGTATGGGTACAAAGTTGCCCTGGCCCGGTTCCGAGCGTGTCCTCCGTGCTCGATGGTCGAGGAGGATCCTTCGCCTCATGCCCGAGATCGTGGGGTCGACATGCCCGGCGAGGTTCCTTCGACGGCGACCTTCCCGGCCGCGCCTCAAGACTTTTCTTCTTTTGGAGGGCTTTCCTTGCTTTTTGTAATGCTACTTCCCACTTAGGGCACATTTTGTAATCCAAAACTCTTTTGGTAATACAAATATGTTTTCTTCATACATCCTCCGACTTCCTTCGAATGTCCCGAGTTTGACATCGATTTACTTCCGCTTTGTCCTTAAACAAAATATTTCGAGGTTGTGGACGCCCAAGTCCTCGAACGCTGCCCAGTCATAGTCGCGAGCCTAACGTTCGGTCGGACTACTTGGATTACTCGGTAGGGGCCTTCCCACTTAGGTGCAAGCTTGCCCCTTGAGTGAGCGGGTCGCTACGCCTGCGAGGGACTAAGTCGCCCATCCCGAGGTCGAGGCGCACCCTCTTGTTGTAACTCCTGGCTACACTTCGTTGCGCCGGCATTTTTACGCGCTTGCGTTGGCCTGCGTTCTTCTAGCAGGTCTAGGCCAGCCCGAACTCCACTGGGCCGAGGTGGATTCTCATAGTTCTCCACCCGAATGTTGGGATGACTAACTCGGCAGGTAGGACTGCTTCCACGCCGAATGCAAGGCAGAGGGGACTCGCCTGCCGCCTTCGGGTAGTCCGCAGAGACCATAGGATGTTCGGGAGCTCGTCGACCCACTCGATCGGGCTTCCAAAGTTCTTTTCCTAAGTCCATCCGTGATAGATCTTGGTTACCTCGGCAAGCCCGTTGGTGCGGGTGGGCCACCGAGCTAAACCTCACCGGATGTGATAGGTCGCATGAACTCCGAGAACCGAAAGTCTTTGGCGACCGAGTCCCGCTATCGATGATGATAACGTTGGGCGACGAATCGGGTCACGATGTTCTTCATCTGACTGTCGACTCGCTGTAATGGTAATGGTTGCCAGGGCTCGGCCTCCACCCACTTGGTGAAGTAATCTATCCCCACAATAATATGTCTCCGCTGGCCGGACGCCGGGGGGAACGGCCCCAAGAGGTCCATTCCCCATTGAGCGAAGGGCCAGGCGCAATCCATGGAGGCGAGCGGGACCGCGGGGAGCTGCGGGGCTCGGGCCTGGCGCTGGCAAGTATCGCACCGCCGCACGAAAGCCTTGGCGTCTCGGTGCAGCGTAGGCCAGTAATAGCCCTGGCGCAGTATTTTGAAGGCCAAAGTTCGGCCGCCCATGTGCTCCCCACAAATCCCGCCGTGGACCTCGGCGAGAATCAGTTCCGCCTCTTCGGGATCTAAGCATCGTAGTAGGGGGTGGGAGAAAGACCTTTTGTAGAGTCGGTCGCCGATTTCACAGTACCACGCCTGAGTTCGGCGGAGCCGTGCCTTGCCCTCATCAGCTGGCAGGATCCCCTCGCGTTTGTACTTCAGTACTTCCTGGATCCACGTTGGTGGGGTGGTCGGGACTCCGGGATCCCCGATCTCCATGACGGCCACCGACCGGTGTGTCAGCTCCTCGACCTCGGGATGTCCCTCTGGATCGGCTCCCGAGGCCGGGCCATGAGCTGGTCCGCCCGCTCGTTGGGGACACAGGCACCACGACAGTGAAGCGGGGAAAGTTAGAGGTTTGGGCTTTTACCTCGGTCAGGTATCTGGACATGGTCGAGTCCCGCGCCCGATACTCTCCACCAACTTGCTCGGCGACAAGTTGGGAATCCGTGAGAATGTGGATTGCTCCTAGTTGCATCTCGGCCGCCAAGCGGAGGCCTGCCAAAAGCGCCTCGTATTCGGCCTCGTTGTTTGTGGCCGGGAAGCCTAAGCGGAGGAACGCCGAAGCGTGTCCGTCGGTGTCCTCCAAAATGAGTCCGCGCGGCTCACGGAGCTGGAAGACCCATCCACGTGCAGCATCCGGTCTTGGTGGATTGGCTCAACGCCTATCGCCGGTGGTGTCAACTCCGAGATGAAATCGGCCAAGGCCTGGGCCTTGATGGCTGTCCTCGGCTTGTAGCAGAGGTCGAACTCGGATAGCTCCACCGACCACTTTAGGAGACGCCCTGCTACGTCAAACTTAGAAAGAACTTGACGCAGGGGTTGGTCGGTCAATACCTCAATCGTATGGGCTTGGAAGGGCGGCGGCAGCTTCCGAGCCGCTAGAATGAGTGCCAATGCCAGCCTTTCAATGGGAGGATAGCGCTGCTCCGGCCCACGGAGCACATGGCTGGTGTAGTAAATCGGGTGTTGCGCGTCGGAGGCTTCTTTCACAAGCACCGAGCTCACTGCATGCTGGGATGCCGCCAGATAGAGGGTGAGTTTTTCTGGCGCAGACACCGAGGTAAGTCGGGGTAGCTCGGATAGGTGCTGCTGCCGGGCGGCGAAGGCTTCTTCGCACTCTGCCGTCCATTGGAAGTTCTTCGGGTCTTTGAGGACTCGGAAGAAAGGGAGGCACTTATCTCCCGACCGGGACAGAAACCGGGATAGAGCCGCTATCCTTCCGTTAAGGCATTGAAGCTCCTTAACTGTGCTTGGAGATCTCATGTCGGTGAGAGCTCGGATCTTCTCGGGGTTGGCATCAATTCCTCTCTCGTGTATGATGAACCCGAGGAACTTGCCCGATGTCACGCCGAAGACGCACTTGGCCGGATTTAGGCGCATCCCATACCTTCTCAGTGTGGCGAAGGTTTCCCGCAAGTCGTCAAGGTGTGCAGCCCCTGTGCGACTTTTCACGATCATGTCGTCCACATAGACCTCCATATTTCGCCTATTTGTGGGGCGAACGCGTTGTTCACCATCCTTTGGTAGGTGGCGCCTGCGTTCTTTAGCCGGAATGGCATAACTTTGTAGAAGTAGGCTGCTTGGGGTGTGTGGAAAGCTGTAAGTTGCCGACCCCCGGGGGGCATTTGGATCTGGTTGTAACCGGAGTAGGCGTCCACGAAGGAGAAGCGGGCGTACCCAGCGGTTGAGTCGACCAGTTGGTCGATCCTTGGTAGGGGGAAGCAATCCTTCGGGCAAGCCCGATTTAGATCGGTGTAGTCAACACACATCCTCCAGCTTCCATTAGGCTTCTTGACGAGGACTACATTGGACAGCCACTGAGGGAACCGGACCTCCTCAATGAAGTCAGACGCCAAGAGCCTATCAACTTCCTTCTGCACAGCTTGTTGGCGCTCGAGGGACTGAGGCCGAGGTCTCTGTCTCACCGAGCGGGCGGTCGGGGAGATGTGTAGGTGGTGTTGGGAGACCTCGGGGTCGATTCCCGGGAGGTCGGCAGCTGTCGAGGCAAAGACATCGGTGCTTTCTGGAGGAGGCGATGAGCGCCCGCTCTTGATCACCCAGGTCCGGGCCAATCCCGACTGTCCGATCGGGACGGTCATCTTGCAGCGGAATATTAACCGCCGGGTTTGTTGGCTCGGGATGCTCGGTCGGGCGCTGCGTCCCGCGCGGGTCTTCGAGGGGCGGTTGCGGCCTTTTCCTCTTTCCCAGGGAGGTCGCCGTCAAGTAACACCGCCTGGACTCTTGAGGATCTCCCCGCACCTCCCCGACTCCGGCGCTGGTGGGGAACTTCAGCGTCCGGTGGTATGTGGATAGAACGGCCCTTAGCCGGTTGAGGGTGGGTCGGCCCAGGATGGCGTTGTACGCAGTGGGGAGGTCGACCACCAGAAAAGTTACCAGCAGAGTTTTGGCCTTCGGGGAGTCGCCGAGGGTCAATGGTAGGGTTACCGCACCCCGCGGCGAGATCGAGTCGCCAGTGAAGCCGGTGAGCGCCGAGTGCAAAGGCTTTAGGGCTTCCTTCGGCAGCCCCAGCTTCAGAAAGGCCTCGAAGTAGAGGATGTCGGCGGAGCTGCCAGTGTCGATCATAATCCGTCGAACCTGTGCGTTGGCAATTCGGGCCGACACCACCAGCGCATCGTCATGCTCTGTTGCTCCCTTATCCCCTGAGGGGAATGTAATCTCCGGCTCGGAGGGAGGGTGATATTCCCCGGTCGCGACGGCTCGGGCATAAGCCCTTCGGCCCGAGGCGCTGTGTCCTCCAGCGGCGGGTCCCCCGGTGATTACGTCGATATGTTGCTCGACCGGGCCTTCGGGGTGCAGGGATGGTGCCCGCGGATGCTGGAGGTATTGATCGAGGTGACCTCTTCGGATCAGCTCTTCAATTTGCCGCCTACCGTAGCATTGCTCCGTGTCATGTCCGTTTTGCCGATGAAAGCGGCGACGCAAGATCTTTGTCGGCCCGGTATCGCCGGCCCTTCATCTGAGGTGGCGGCCTGAGCATTCCCCGCTCCTTGATCTGGAGGAATATTTGTGTCCGAGACGCCTTCAAGGGGGGAGGTGGCGGCTCGGCCGCGTATGGGTCGGGGCGGCCCATGCGGCGCCCTTGGTGCGGGGACTCCCGCCTGGCTGTCGGTCCCGATCGGGATGGAGTAGGATGCCCCCTCGGTCGTTCTTCCTTCCTTCCCGACATCCAGGACTCGGCCGCCACGTACTGACTTGCTCGCTGGAACATTTCTGCGATGGACGTGGGGGGTCGCTCCACCAAGGACCAGCAGAACCTCGACGGTCGCAGCCCCATCATGAATGCCTGCACCAATAGCGACGGGTGAGCATCCGATAACTCCCGTACCTCCGTGGTGAACCTTCGCACGAAGTGGGAGAGGGGTTCGTCCTCCTTCTGCTTCAAACCCAGGAGGAGTGCGACAGAGGGCTTTGGTCGCAAACGCCAAAAAGCGCAGCTCGAAGTCCTTGGCGAGTTCGAAGGATGTCACCGACCGCTTTTCAAGGTCTTGTACCACGACGGGCGGATCCTTTCAACGTGGTGGGGAACGCCCGCACATCAAGGCGTCCAGAAGTTCCATATAGGGCCATTTGAGCCGGAAGGCGGCGGCGTGATCGGTGGATCGCGACCCCATCATAGAGGTCGATGGAGGAGACGGAAGTTCAGGCACCGGGTATTCCCGTATGTCGGTGGCGAACGGGACTCGGTGGGACACTTCCTCTGTTCTTCTTTGGACTTACGGACGTCCCTTTGCACCTCCTCCAAGCGTATGCGATGGACCGGATCTGAGCCCGAAATAGGTCCGTCGAGTCTGAAGACACCGCCTCGAGTTCAGGCGGGACGTCCAAGTTTTCAAGAGCCTGGGTTCCGTGCTGGACCCGGCGGGAGGCTGGAGAAGATGGTGCCGGCGGCATCGCCTCGTGATGCTGGGGGAGAGGTTCCGGCGTTTGGAGGGTCGGCTCTGCCGCCTCCTGGAGCAGCGGAGGAGGAGCACAAGTACTCGCGGTCGGACTTGGGAGAGGTCTTGAAAGGCCTCCACCGTGACGGTGGGGGGAAGCGGTGGAACCCGACTAGGCGGGTAGAGCCCGGCGTCGCTAAATATGTTCCAATAGCGATCTATAGTTGCAGCGGTATCGTGCCTCCGGGGTTCGGAGTGCGGGACCTCGTCGAGTGCCGGAAGCGACCTTTCGTCCCATGTGTCGTTTAGGGGCGGAGCAGGTAGTTCTTCGGCAGAGAGGCCCTCCTTCTAGCGCCAATCTGTTAGGAAACAACCTTTACCGTGACCCGGGCGCCGCGGCGAAATCCAAAACCGGGTCGTCTCGGTGTGGTTCGGGCCGTCGATGGCTCTGCCGCGCCGTCGAGCTCTCCGAAGCGGCGCGCTCCTCGGCCGTCGGGGCGAGTCCTGCAGCAAGCGGGTCGGATGCTCCGCCGAAACCCCTCCGACGCTTAAATCGATGTCGGCCTGTCGGCCGGAGTTCCTTAGAGAGGGAATTGCGGGGTCTCCGAGTCTACTCACCTCTCGGAGTGTTTAAGCCAGGAAAGGGTTCTGAGAGCAAGGATGAGAGAGATCCTGAGTCGGATCGCAGATCCCTCTTCCTGTCCTACCTGTTCGGGTTTAAATAGGTTGGACGGAGGGAGTGCTTCCGACTGTCTGCAAGTGGCGTACGGGTCTGACCACGCAGGTCAGTGCCGTGGTCAGCTGGGCGAGTAGTTGGGGCGATGCTAAGGAGAAGCGACGTCGGGCTGTCACATCGTGGGCGGTTGGAGCGCAGGAGGGGCGATGACGTCAGCCAGTTGTACGATAGAAGACCAGGTGTCTCGTCATACTTAATATTCTTATCAATTCCCAATGATTAAGATGTCACCCACATATAACACCAAGAAGGTGATAGCCACATACCTTCCTATACACACAAGGCTCATCTTCATTCTTAACGAAGTCATAAGATCTGATCGCCTCATTAAATCTTATGTTCCAACTTCAGGAAGCTTGCTTTAGTCCACAAATGGACTTAAGCAATCTGCACACCTTATCTAGACTGTGCTTGGACATGAACCCCTCAAGCTGTATCATATATACTTCCTCTTCGAGATTGCCATTGAGGAATGTAGTTTTCACGTTCATCTGCCAGATCTCATAGTCATAATGTGCTACAACAGCCAATAGAATTCGAATGGATTTCAGCATAGCTACGGGTGCAAAGGTTTCATCACAGTCAACACCTTGCTTCTGATGATACCCCTTAGCCACTAGTCTTGCCTTATAGGTCTCCACCTTTCCATCTACCCCAATCTTCTTCTTGAAGATCCATTTGCAGCCAATAGGTACGATACCCTTAGGTGCATCAACAAGGTTCCAAACCTTGTTGGAGTACATGGATTCCATCTCAAAATTCATGACTTCTTGCCACTTCCCGAAGTCTATACTCATAATAGCCTCCTCGTAGGTCTGAGGATCAATGTCCTAAATGTCCTCTCCACTAATATGTCCCACATATCTTTCAGGAGGGTGTGACACTCTACTAGTCCTATGCAAAATTAGAACTTGTGTGTTAGGTACCTGAACAGACTCGATCTCTGGAATGGTGCCTGAGCTAGGTTCTCCAACCTCACTCAATTCTATCATGCTCTCATTGTCTCCGCAAGAATGTGTTCCTTCTCAAGAAACACTACTCTCTTAGCAACAAAGATCTTTTGGTCCTTAATGTGATAGAAATAATAACCACAAGTTTCCTTGGGGTATCCCATGAACTTCCATCGTTCCATCCTGGATTCTAACTTATTGGGGTCGTGTCTTTTAACGTGGGTAGGGCAGTCCCAAATATTAACAACCTTAAGATCGGATATCTTCCCTCTCCATATCTCATATGGTGTAGACACTACCGATCTAGATGGAACTCTGTTCAGAAGGTAAATTGTAGTCTGTAGGGCATATCCCCAAAATGAGATAGGTAGGTCAGTGAAACTCATCATGGACCGCACCATATCTAATAGTGTGTGATTCCTTCTTTCTGATACACCATTGAGCTGTGATGTATAAGGAGGTGTCTATTGAGACAAAATCCCATGGTCCTTGAGGAACTGGGTGAATTTTGTACTCAAGTATTCTCCTCGATCTGATCGAAGAGTTTTAATACTCTTTCTAGTCTGATTCTCTACTTCATTCTTATACTCCCTGAATTTCTTAAAGGCTTCAGACTTATACTTCATCAAGTACACATGTCCATACCTATAGAAATCATCAATGAAAGTAATGAAGTAGGAATAATCACCTATGGCATGAGTTGACATAAGACCACATACATCACTATGTATGAGTCCTAGTAACTCAATGGCTCTCTCTCTAGTTCCACTAAATGGAGAGTTGATCAATTTTCCACGAAGACAAGGCTCGCAAGTTGTATATGACCTGTAGTCAAATGGATTTAAGTATCCATTTTTCAATAACTTTTGAATCTCTCCCTCATGGATATGACCTAGCCTACAATGCCATAAATATGCATTGTTCACCTCTTCTCATTTCCTATTGGCCACGCTTACATTCATAATGTGTGAAGCAGTATTTAGCATAAATAAATCATTATGCAATGTCCCTCTAGTAATAATCTTATCATTCTTACTGATTGAACAATAATTATTCTCAAAAAGCACTTTAAAACTATTTAATGTCAAATATGAAATGAAAATAATATTTTTGATAATAGAGGGAATAAAATAACATACATCTAATGTAATAATAGCTCCATCAGGCAGATGTAGAGTAACCTCACCGACAGCAACAGTAGCAACTCTTGCTCCATTACCCATCCTGAGGTCCATCTCGCCTATTGCCAATCTCCTATGCCTTGTCAGAACCTGCAACGAATTGCAGATATGATAAACACTACCAGTATCCAATACCCATGCATTATCATAAGAATCTGACACATGAAAACTGATCATGAAAGTACCTGAAGCTTTTTCAAGCTTCTGTTTCACTTTTTCTGCAAGATACGCCTTGTAGTTCCTCTTCCAATGCCCATCTTGATCGCAGTGGAAGCACTGGCCTTTGTCCTTTGTTGGGTCAATTTTGACAACCTTTGCCTTACCTCGTTTGCCCTTGCCCTTACCCTTCTTAAGGGTCTTCCCAACCTTCCTTTTCCTTTTAGTCTCACCAACATAGAGAACTAATTTCTCTTTCTTGATAGTGCTCTCTGCCTCCCTCAACATATTGAGGAGCTCAGGGAGAGATACCTCAAGTTTTTTCATATTGAAATTCATGATGAACTGAGAAAAGGAATCTGGTAGGGACTGAAGTATAAGATCAACACACAGGTTATCATCTAGGACCATTCCTAGACCTATGAGTTTTTTAATTCACTCTATCATCTTCAAGACATGGTTCTGAATCGGTGTCCTCTCAATCATCCTGACACGGAAGAGACTCTTGGATATCTCATATCACTAAGTTCTTCCCTGTTCCTCAAACAGTTTGCGGAGGTGCGGGATTATGGAATGGGTATCCATGTTTTCATATTATCTCTATAACTCAAGAGTTATAGAGGCTAACATGTAACACTGGGTGAGAGTGAAATCATCTATATACTTTGCATATTGGGCAAACTCTTCTTAAGGAACTTCTACCTCAGGTTGGGGCATGACCGTATCTAAAATATATGTAATTTTCTCTGCTGTAAGAACTATTCTTAGGTTGCGGAGCCAATCCGTATAATTTGGACCAGTGAGGCAGTTGGCATCAAGTATGTCACGTAGAGGGTTTGATGATGGCATGTTTCTGATAAACAGGAGATATAGCATAAGTGAATAACATGTAGATTTCGTAAAAATAAATAATTAAGATATGGACTTCTATCTTGATATGCTCCTACTAATTTTTCTAGCGAGTTACATGATGCCCTCATGCACGTGAAATGGAAGTCTCTGTCGGACTTCTAATGGGGATCGGGATCCAATCGACATCTTAGTACAACCTCGAGGGACTCGACCAATCACACTAAGTCTAAAAGGTAGACAACTCTTGCCAATCACAACTCCTTGTGATTTCTGTCATATTTGGCCTCCGAACCACCATGGCCTCGAGGGACTCGACCAACCATGATGTCCAATTAAGTCATCACCATCGTTATAAGATGAGTCTGATTCGGTGATATGTCCTCAAGGGACTTGACCCAACATACCATGTCCTCAGGTCACTGATGACATCTCTATGTCGAAGACACGATAGCGAGACATGAAATAGGTGAGCCTCAAGGGACTCGACCAACTAAGCCTACGTTGGAAATCGGTTCCTGCCCCTAACGATGGAAGGTCACATAGGTCAATCTTATTGTCTCACGCTTACTGACTTAATATTATCATAGGAGGGGTTTTAGGTTCCGTCTCGTGATATAACGTGTCACACACATACATATTTAATATATTTACATCGTATGCAAATATATATATATATATACTTATCTAGTAGGTGTATAGCATTCATATGCACAAGCACACCAGATGATTATAGACTTCAACCTAATATGATTAGGCCTGAGCTAGTAGGCCTAATCACTTATATCAAAATCTATGTGCATATCAGTCAATCTCTATGCACGATGATCATCCATCTCGTCATTGTCGGATCTGCTGGCACCTCGACGCATCTCCATGCGTCGCGATCGTCTGAATCGACCTCAAGGGTCCCGCTACCACCTTCAGGCTTCCGTTGTGACTCTAGGATAATTACAACATAACTACAGGCATACAAGCCCGACAATCAACAAAAATGAAGGCTCACAGGCCCCAATAATCATATACACACATCACAAAGTCCATAATCATCTTCCCACATCACTCATCGCATGTACACATCATGTAGGATTACTAGATAAATAAAAATAGCTACTTAAACCTTTTAAATAACTAAAATTCTGAAATCAGGGATATGCAAAAAAATTTCAAAAATGTCAGGGGTATTTTCATAATTTTCTCCATGACATGCCCTAGAATTTTCGAAATTAATAAGGTCAAAACTATCTTTTGCCCTAGATCTCCCCAAACAGAGTCCTACCTCCTTGCTGTGGCCAACGCCTCGCAAGCGTGCAGCAGCCATAATTTCTTACGATCGTTGCCTGCTAGGCATGCGGTAACCCCTTGGAAGGCGTGCGGTGCCACCTTGGACATTGCCGCCTTGCCATCAGCGATCGGCAAGCGCCACCCCGCGCTTGCTGCCTCGTCTACGCAGAGGCGATTGCCGCCTCGGCCAGGCGTTGGGCAGCCACTCCCGCCGTGCGCAGCTGCCTCACCTTGCATAGGCGACTGCCTCACCTTGCGTAGGTGGTTGCCTCGCGCAAGCAGTGGGCAGCCACGGCCCAGCCAGTGTCGCCTTGTGCAGCCACCCTGTGCGTATAGGCAGCAGCTACTACCTTGCGCAGACAGCGAGCAGCCGCCTTGCTTGCGCATCGGTGACCTGTACACAATGCACATCGATCGCAGCTTGCTATGCACCGACAGCCGCAACCATTGCGGTTGTCGCCTCGCACACACAGAGGCTACTGCCATGCGCACCGCCTCCAATTGATCCACGGGCAGCAACAATTGCTGCCTTTAGATCCTTCATTTGCATCAACAAATTTGATGCAGAAGAATTGCTCTAAAGCACCTTTCATCAGTAAGATAAAGCACTTTTTGGAGTTGAAAACCACGTCAAACGCAGCAAGAATGCATAAAATAATTCTACGCGATTAAACACAACACATGCAGTTTATAAGCCAATCATCGCATGACGAACCTGGCTCTGATACCACAGTTGGGAAATCAGGAGATTCTGTATCGCATGTATAGCGAAAAACAAAAACAAGATCGGATTTCTCATAGTTACGTACTTGGCCGTCGTGCGACGATTGGTGTGTAAAAATTGTAAATCTAAAAAATCCGCATGTATTATGTCAGAAGCGTTACCTGGGGAGATCATATATCCCTGAAAATTTTAGATCCGATGAAGAAGATGAAGGAGCACTAGCGTACTCCTCTCTAGCAGTAATCCACATAGCAAATGTAGCAACGACGCTCCTCAGATCACCATGGGATCTCTCTCCACGTGCACCACAAGGCTACCGGAGCCAAGGAGGAGGAGAGGAGACTGAGGAGAATATGAGGATGACTACCAAGAGCTCTCAGCCTATGAACCAGGAGGTTCCTCCTATTTATAGAGGTGGAGGAAGCTTATCCTTAACAGATCCTGTTCACACTGGATCTCTATCCAGTTGGATCTCATTGGATCTTATCCATATGATTCAATTTGATCTCATCCAATTGGATCTCATCTAATTACCCAATTGGATCTCATCCACAGGCTAGGGGCCTCGTAGATATCTCATATCCGCACTTCTACTCGTTGCAACATCTACCTTATATATATGACCCTCTAGGCCTGATACCGAGCTGACCGTGAGTCGCTCCCGTCAGAACTCCTTCTGACTCAGAACACCTTCTGATATAGTGAATTATTATATCCATAATAATTCACTCGACTCATCGACTATGGACGTACTAGGCCACTATGCCATAGTCTCCAGACGGTACAGGGGAATATAATCCATCGAACCTGTCTGTCTTCAGTTACCATATATCTATAATCCCTCATCCATCTAAAATCTCAGAGACCGTATATTGAGCATGGTAAAATCAGGCCCATACGGAATCCTGTTTGAGTCTCGCTCTAATCGGATTCTCTTAGAGAACTCCTCTCAATCTGAACGACCCTGGCTAGGGATTTTGCCTGAGCGAGCACATGTAGGATATATCTTTCATGATACCAAGAGTGGATGATCCTCTATTGACACGCAATTGCCTTTGTAAGATTGGCTACTATTCCCGAGAATCAACTATACCAGATCTGGAGCTCTCCAAACCTATAAGTCCGGCGTCAAAGAATGGAGTACTCAAACAAGGCATCTTTGGTGCCTCAAGTCTAAGGACCAAATACACTACTGGGACTATGGAATCGCTGTCTGACGTGAGGTATCATTAACCATATAGCATTCCATAGGTGAATCAATCAGTGAACACATTCCCCAATGAGCACCTACACTGTACCCTTAGTATCCCTACACAAGCAACTATGAGACCAGTCGCCTCCATCATATAGACAAGTATACAGCACACCAGTCTATCCGGTTATCTCGATGTCCCTCTCAAGTAACCTATGACCATGATTATTTAGGGTTTATGTTTAAAGGTGAATCAATCTCATTATCATGATCTCGTCACGATCCGATTCCCATTGCACAGATCTAACGACATCATAATATATGCAACACGCAAGATAAAGTGATAATATGCCTAAGAATAAGCAAAGAGAAAGAGTGCATATCAAGTCACAAGTGCTATCACTCATGTGATTGGCTTGTAGGGCACATATGATTAGCATAACCAACAAGAGTGATCACTGTCACTGGACAGCAAGGAAGGAGGTCTTTTCCGACTGGTTCGACAACTCCTGGGCTTGCACAAGTGCTCGTTCGATGTGACCGGATGTGACTCCTGTGCCACCAGTGACTGCGAGTCCGACCAGGTGGAGTGCAACGGTGCCGGGACTGCTTCACCTACAACGCTTGCAGAAATTGGTGCCCATTGCTCGAACGAGTTCTAGAAGCAGGAAGAGAATGATGATGCTATCGATGGAGGAACCAAGAGAGAGTTGCCTGGCTCCAAGTCCCACAAGCCCATCGGTCCTGTTGCTAAGGGAGACATAGCAACAGACAAGGGAGGAGGGTGCGGTGGGCGCTGAGGGCGAGGCGACCAACGCGACGCTCGGTGCAAAGATGAGTGCTTGGGCCAGCGTCGGAGAAGACACCGACGTAGGGAGAAGAGGTGGAGCAGAGTAGTGATCTGCAAAGCATCGAAGAAGATGTTCCTCCTGACGAACGGATTGCGACAGCAGAAGATGGATGCTAGGATCTCGTCGAAGGTGCGACGTGGTGCTATTCGACGCTGTAGCTGGACAGCGAAAAAAAAAAGGAAGAAAGAGCTATTGCTTAATGCAAGGGCTCTGATACCATGATAAATTAAGTTGTAATGATAAAGAGTATATTTGATTGATTAAATAAGAGTCTTATTTATACACATAAGAGGAGAGGATTTTTGTCCATTGAGATTTCCTCGAGAAAATTCTATCTGTTATCAGGCCCCTTATACCTTTAGATGTTGTTTTACCTATCAGATGTCTTATCATTTGAAATTTGCTCATCAACTTCTTATTTATTTTTCTTGCTTATCAACTTTACGCTCAACGATGAGGTTGATCGGCGTCGGCATTGACTTCTATCTTGCTATCAAATTATTATATGATGTGTCATTCTTAGCGAAGAAGATTGTCTAATGTGTCATACCCTAAGTATAAAAGGTTACTCAAAGCATCAAAGGTTGTCCAATACATATATTTAGAAAACATCAAATATTGCCCAATATATGTTTCTCATCTGATCAATATATTCTTTCTTGATCCAAGTATTAAAGACGGTCCAATATATCCTTTGGTTAAGAATCAAATATTATCTTATACACTTTTATTGATCAAATTATGTCTTTTTTTTCACCATTTATCCTTTGTAAAAAAATAATGATTATAAATTTTGCATCTGCATGACAAGTCTGCACTTGTTTGTAACGCAGGTATGAACTATGGCGGTAGCATCCTGAGCTTCTTAGGTACGATGACTAGAGTCCAAATGATAGAGGGGTACGCGCGCAAGGGTTAATCATCCCATGAAACAAGAGAGAGAGAGAGAGAGAGAGAGAGAGATTAATCGTATTCCTATGCACAGACAAAATCCAGAAAACTATGCTGTTTCATGTGCTAAATGAGAGCAGGAGTTGATCATAATCAGATGGTTACATCAAGAAGCTTCATCCCAAGAACAAGTAAATTCAGCTAATAAACAGGCATTTCTCAAATAAAATCAATAAAAACATGATAGCCTTGTGATTAAACCTTACAGAACATTCCAAACGCAACAGAAAATTCAAAGCGTCTCATATTTGCCCTAGAGGCTGCTTATTCCTCCCCGTGGCAAACAAATGTATCTTTTTAAAATCGAGACATGTGATGATGAACAAACCAAACCAACGTGTTGCAGCATCACAATTGTACCATTCCAAAACAGTCTTCAACAGCAATCTAGATCACTTGTAAAGCTGTTTGATTCTTTTGGCAGCTTCCATTATGTTTGCTCTATGACCAAAGGCGCTGACCCTAACAAAGCCCTCACCTGCAGGTCCAAACCCGCTTCCTGGGGTGGTGACCACATCCCATGAGCTTCGAGCTGGAAAGTGTACCCAAACATATGAAGCATTTCTCCCACCATAAACATCAAAGCCAAGCGATTTAAATGTGTCAACAAGTATCTCAGTGTTCTCTTTGTAGAATTTGATCGTTTCATCCATGGCCTGCACAATACCGAGTAATCTGGTAAGCATGTATCACCTATGATAAGCAGCTCAACATCGACAAAACTAACCTTCATACCTGTCAGAGAAAGGCAAGCTAGGCCTCCAGCTTGTGCTATGTTCGATGCACCATTAAAACAGGTACAAACTATGCGATTAAAATCCTTGGCAACAGGAAAACCATCAGAGAAATGTAGTTCCTTCGGGACAACAGTCCAGCCAAGGCGAACACCAGTGAATCCAGCAAATTTAGAAAAGGATGATGTTTCGATTGCTACCTACAAAATAAAAACTCACTTTTCATCATTGTTTAATGTAAATAAATGGATGCTGCAGCTATTGAAACTGGAAGTTGAGGCCATATAAGCTTGATTTTAATTTTCTTACCTGAGTAACTTTTAAGAAAATATTCATGAGTGGAGCTCCAAGATTAGCATTTACATAATGGATACTTGTCAGATTTAGATACACGAAGGTAGTCTATGTGTCAAGTCAAATAAAGTGCTTCAGAAAGCTCCATGTTTAGCACATAGCAAAAAGCAGTTGTTTGCTATAGAATGTCCTTAAAGGGTGCAGACCATGCACGGCTCTTGACGATGAGAATTCTGGGGAGAGCCAATGAAAGTGAACTTACCTCTCTAAATCAAGACTCGAACCCTAGTCTCCCAGGTTGCAAATGAGCAACTTTACCATAGGCCACCCTCTATAATATCCTTCCAATAATGAAACCTTTGTCTGAAACATTGAATTACATACGTACAAAATGACACCTAGACAGACAGCAGTAGTTGGCAGCATTTCAAGTTGAATGGGTTGGAAATACAATTCTAGACATTAATGCAGTCTGAACCCTAGGATGCTCCCATCATGTTAAAAAGTAAATTCCAACATTTATTGCTAGGATTTGGCATTTGTACACATGCATCAGAAATACAAATGTATTAATTCAATATCCTCACTGAAGCAAGGCAAAAAAAAGGGTTCCTCATGGTTTTCACAGGTGGTAGGTACAGCTTGCACCTTGGTATAAGTATGTATCATGCGAACAATATTTCATTTGATACAGATAATAAATTCAAGACTTGTGGCAATGAGCAAGGATTTATACACTGGTCAAACCAATACGTAATACCAAAACATATAGCTCGATACTAACATCATCCATTCATTTTAATTTTTATTATTTAATTCAGTGATGTCAGAGGGTAAAAGTCAGTATATCATCCAGTGTATAAATCTATCCTAACCATAATCATGTGTATAGATGCATTTACTTAAACATAATATTGCATTTTTTTTTTACTATAATCATACGTCAATTTGCATAAAGAAGATTGTTCTAGCACTGAACTCACCTCTTTTGCTCCAGGAATCTCATAAATAGAATGTGGACTGTCGTCTGAAATATACAGGGAATAAGCAGAATCAAAGACAATAATTGAGCCATTGTCCTTTGCAAACTGCACCAGATGGATCAGCTGGTCTCTTGTTGCTGCTGAACCCGTGGGATTGTTTGGTGAACAAAAAAATATAATATCAACATGTGAAATGGTTGACAAATCTGGGAAAAATCCATTCTCAGGTACACTCTCATGTATTCAATGTTTCCATATTTCTCAATATCCTTCTGAAATAAGCCAGTTTGTCCCACAATAACACTTGAATCTACATATTGATGCATTTCGGTTCAACACTTTGCTGAATGGCGCTACACCAAATTGCAACATGCTGAATTCTCCTCATGCGCCACTTGTCACTATGCTTATGTGGAATTAATTTGTGACATATTCAGCTTATTGGTGATACGGGAGCATCCGAGATTACTAAGTGATTTAATATTCTTTTGGAGTAGATATTTACTGGTTATTGTTAGTAAACTAAGTTTGTTAGACTTGTTAGTTTGTTAGACTTGTTAGTATTGTTAGTGTTGTTAGTCTTGTTAGTCTTTATTGTTCGTAGTTCCCAAGTTGTTTTTGAATCTAGTTTCTTTATAATGAGACATATTCTCATTTGTAAGGGTGGTTGAATGAATATTGAGAGTTAATCTCTTTTGCAAGTTTCTTGCATTAAGGCATCTGTATCACTTGGTGGATTCCGAGTGTGGTGAGCCTCTTGGGAATCTGTATCCTTGCTTGGTGGTGGTATCTGTATCCAAGTTTGGTGGTGGTTGAACCTGTATCCAAGATCATCCTATCGATCCTCTTGCTCGTGCCACAATAAAACCGCAATCCTTATTCTTTTGCGAACCAATTCGCATCATTTGGCGCCGTCTGTGGGAAAGCGCGGTTCCTTTTGTGCATTTCTTCTATACACCATCTTCATTCCCCCCCTAAACACTTACATACCCGAAACCCCCATCTTCACTATACACATGGCCGACGAGTTCCAGCGTGGTTTGACATTTGAACAAGCTCGTTCTATGCGAATGGGGCGAGAGATTGCTGGTTTGAGACGTCAAATGGAGCAGCTTTTTCAAAGAGGAGCAACATCGTCTCATGCTAGTTCTGGTGATGATGAGGAGAATCCTTTCCGTGAGAACTCAAGTGGTGAGGAGTCTCAAGGAGGAGGCATCACAGATTCAATCATCACAAGAATAAATCCGATGTCAAAGTGGAGATTCCGAATTTGAAGGTAAACTTTCACTGATGACTTCATTGATTGGCTACACACCATGGAGAGAGTCTTTGAATTTAAAGACTATTCGGCGGAAAAGAAAGTGCAGGTTGCAGCTTTGAAGTTGCGTCATTACCCGAGCCTATGGTGGGAGAATCTTAAAGCTCGGCGTGCTACAGCAGGGAAGTACAAGATCCGAGCGTGGGAGAAGATGAAAAGGGAGATGAGAAGGAGATTCGTGCGAAAATTACAGGCAAGATATGTTCTTAAAACTCCATACTCTAAAACAGAATGACTTGAATGTTGAAGAGTACACTCGTGAGTTTGAACAACTCATGATTAAGTGTGATGTTCTGAATCCCATGAGCAAACCATTGCACGATATCTGGGTGGTTTAAAGAAACCAATTGCTGATTTGGTGGATTTACAACCCTATTGGAGCTTAAATGATGTATGCAAGCTAGCAAACAAGGTGGAGAAGCAGTAAGACTCTTCCAAGAGGTCGTCCTACAAGCCATTTGAGAAGAGGGCTTCTTCCAGCAAAGTGAGCACTTCTTTTCAAGCTGAGAAGACTACAGGAAGGATAAAACCAAAGTTGATTCCCGGCCGTGACAACCTCCAAGGAGCGATGCTTCAAATGCCAAGGTTTTGGGCATATTGCTTCCGAATGTCTAATCGGCGCACTATCACCCTCAAAGAGGTTGAAGAACCAAATTTTGAAGAGGATGAACCGATTTGGGATTACGAAGAAGGAGAAGAGCATGTGGAACATCGATGATGGCGAACTCACTGGTGATTAGCAAGGCACTGAATGCCAACTTGGTGGCTATGGAGGAACAAAGGAGAACCTTTTCCAAACACGATTATGCGATCAAGGGAAAGGTATGCCATGTTATTGTTGATAGTGGAAGTTGCACTAACGTTGATTGAGAAGCTGAGTTTGCCAACAATCACACATCCTCAACCTTACAAACTTCAATGGCTGAACAAGGAAAGTGATGTTAAGGTAACTAAACAAGCCTTAATCTCATTTTCAATTGGGAAGCATTATCAAGATGAAATTACTTGTGATGTGATCCCTATGGATGCATGTCACTTGTTGTTTGGAAGACCATGGCAATATGATCGCGGGGCTATGCATGATGGCTTCAAGAACACCTATTCCATCCTTTTGGGGCAGAAGAAGATCACTCTTACCCCATTATCTCCAAGTCTTGCTGATTGTGGTCAACATAAGAAGAATGGAGTTGCTGGCGCTTTTGAGCAAAGCCGAACTTGAGAGACTTGTTTGAAGAAGAGGCAATTGTTTGCATTGCTCTTGCTTGAAGCAAATGCGGTCCATGAAGATTTAATTCACCCTTTGGTGAAACCATTGCTTTGAATGAATTTGCTTTGATGTCTTCCCTAAAGAATTGCCATTCGGCTTGCCTCCAAAGAGAGATTCAGCATCAAATTGACTTAATGCCGGAGCACCATTGCCCAACAAACCAGCTTATAGGTGTAACCGGAGGAGACTAGAGAGCTTGACAAGTTGATGAGTTGGTGTCTAGAGGCTATGTCCAAGAAAGCTTGAGTCCTTGCTCGTTCGGCCATTCTAGTTCCAAAGAAAGATGGCTCATGGAGAATGTGCATGGATAGTCGTGCCATCAACAAGATAGCGGTGAAAGTACCGTTATCCTATTCCTCGGCTTGATGATATGCTAGATGAATTGCATGGTGCCACTATTTTTTCCAAGGTAGATCTCGGAGTGGTTACCAGATTCGCATGAAGGAAGGAGATGAATGGAAAGCGGCATTCAAGACCAAAGGAGGTCTCTATGAGTGGCTTGTTATGCCATTCGGTTTGTCTAATGCTCCTAGCACATTCATGAGGCTAATGAATCATGTTCTAAGGCCTTTTATTGGGAAATTCATTGTTGTCTACTTTGATGACATCCTTGTCTATAGCCGAGATGAAGAAGAACACTTGCAGCACTTGAAGAAGCTATTTGAAGAGTTGCGCATTCAGCAACTATTTGGCAATCTCAAGAAGTGCCATTTCTTTACTTCTAGAGTTGTATTCTGGGATATGTCATCTCAAGTGAAGGCATCAAAATGGGAAAGCAAGGTTGAAGCAATCCAATCTGGCCAACTCCCAATCTGTTCATGATGTAAGGAGTTTTCATGGTTTGGCTTCTTTCTATAGGCGCTTCATTAAAAATTTCAGCACCATTATTGCTCCACTTGATTGCTTGAAAGGAGAAACATTTGAGTGGACTCTTTGAGCGCAGCAAAGCTTTGAAACCATTAAAGCGAAGTTGTGTGAGGCCCGGTGCTTGCACTTCCTGATTTTGAAAAGCTCTTTGAAGTAGAGTGTGATGCTTAGGTGTTGGGATTGGAGGAGTATTACTTCAACATGGCGACCACTTGCTTATTTCAGCGAAAAGCTTAATGGTTCCAGGCTGAATTACTCCACTTATGATAAAGAATTCTATGCAATCATTCGTGCATTAGAACATTGGAGCCACTATTTATTGCCTAGGAGTTTGTCTTGCATTCGGATCATGAAGCTTTGAAGTTCATCAATGGCCAACACAAGCTGAATAAGAGGCATGCCAAATGGGTTGAATATCTTCAATCCTACTCCTTCATGATCAAGCATAAAGCAGGAAAATCCAATGTTGTCGCCGATGCACTATCGCGGAGACATTCTTTGCTCTCCTTGATGGATTCCAAGCTTATCGGCCGAGGTAATAAAAGAACTCTATGCGGATGATGTGGACTTTAATTCTATATTTGCAGCATGTCAAAAGGTGCTGTGGATCATTTCCATGTCCAAGAAGGTTTTCTCTTCAAGGACAACAAGTTGTGCATTCCTCGAGTTCAACGAGGAGTTGTTGATTAGAGAAGTCCATGGAGGTGGAATTGCTGGCCACTTTGGCGTTAACAAGACTTTGACTCTATTACAAGAGCACTTTCACTGGCCAAAGATGGCAAGAGATGTTCAAAGAATCCTTAGGCGGTGTGTCACTTGTCACAAAGCCAAGAGTCATGTTCTTCCACAAGGATTATACACGCCATTGCCAATTCACGAGGTTCCTTGGGAAGGCTGTAAGCATGGATTTCGTTCTTGGTTTACCAAGGACTCAAAGACAAAAGATGCTATTATGGTGGTTGTCGATCGGTTTTCAAAGATGGCTCATTTTGTGCCTTGCCATAAGACCGGCGATGCTATTCACATTGCTGATTTGTACTTCCGTGAGATCATTCGACTTCATGGAGTTCCTCGCACCATTGTTTGGATAGGGACAGCAAGTTCCTAAGTGGATTTTGGAAGACATTATGGAGTAAGCAGTGCAGCTTATTCAGCACTTCTTGTCATCCTCAAGCAGATGGACAAACCGAAGTTGTCAACCGTACCATGGGAGCTATATTGAGAACTTTAGTGTCCAAAAATCAGAAGGATTGGGACTTGAAGCTTGCTCATGCGAGTTTGCATACAATAGAGTTCCAAGTCGCACTACAAGATGTTCACCATTTGAAGCTGTGTATGGCATCAATCCACTTACTCCCATCGATTTGCTACCTTTGCCTAGCAAGGATTTGGTGCACTGAAAGAAGCTAACCAACGAGCCAAGGTAATAAAGGAGTTACATGAGAAGATTAAATCTCAAATTGCGAAGCAAAATGAGATTTATGAAAGGAAAGGCAAACAAGAATAGGCGAGCTGTTATCTTTCATACTGGAGATTTAGTTTGGATTCATTTCCGAAAGGAGAGGTTTCCCTCAAGCAAGTCAAGTTGATGCCTAGAGTGAAGGTCCCTTCAAGGTATTAGAAAGAGTCAATGACAACGCCTACAAGATCGATCTTCTGGTGAGTCCCATGTCTCGGCAACATTCAATGTTCAAGACCTATCTCCATTTGAGGAAGACAAAGAACGAAGATTTGAGGACAAATCTTTTCCAGCAAAGGAGGATGATGCATTTCGGTTCAACACTTTCTGAATGGCGCTACACCAAATTGCAACATGCTGAATTCTCCTCATCGCCACTTGTCACTATGCTTATGTGGAATTAATTTGTGACATATTCAGCTTATTGGTGATCTGGGAGCATCGAGATTACTAAGTGATTTAATATTCTTTAGTAGATATTTCTGGTTATTGTTAGTAAACTAAGTTTGTTAGACTTGTTAGTTTGTTAGACTTGTTAGTATTGTTAGTGTTGTTAGTCTTGTTAGTCTTTATTGTTTGGGTAGTTCTCAAGTTGTTTTTGAATCTAGTTTCTATATAATGAGACATATTCTCATTTGTAAGGGTAGTTGAATGAATATTGAGAGTTAATCTCTTTTGCAAGTTTCTTGCATTAAGGCATCTGTATCACTTGGTGGATTCCGAGTGTGGTGAGCCTCTTGGGAATCTGTATCCTTGCTTGGTGGTGGTATCTGTATCCAAGTTTGGTGGTGATCCCGTTCTATTGATCTTTGGTGGTGGTTTAACCTGTATCCAAGATCATCCTATCGATCCTCTTGCTCGTGGCACAATAAAACCGCAATCCTTATTCTTTTGCGAACCAATTCGCATCACATATGCCTGTAATAACAGTAGTCCTTAAGTAGACATATTTTACATATACTTTGAAGTTTGAAGATTTAACTCCCTAATAGATGACCATAAACATAGAAATATACACGTTGCATTGGCATCAAGCTATCCACTGAATACAAATGCCTAATGTTGATGCTCCTACACCAAATAAGACTGAAACCACATACTAGAATAGCATTAACCATGTACAAATTTCAAAAGTAGCCTTCTATAATTAAAAAGAGAGAAAGCATAAATTAAGGGTGTGCAGTGTAATCTTACAGGGTAAGATGGATCTTGAACTGCCATCTTCACTTCAGATCCAAAAAGGACCTGCAGAATGTATAAGAAAGATAAGGTGTATAAAACCAGTTTATCCCTACAAACCACCCCCTTCCCTCTGAACCACAAAAAGTTCCTCAACTTGTAGACTCATAGAGATTAGTCATCATCAATTTCAATATAGGAAACAGAACAAAAACAAAGTGAAAACAGGAAACAAAAAACAACCTGAAGCCGAAATATATCACATTTTGCACCATCTGAGACAAATATATCAGTTTCTTCAACAGCAAGATCTTTGTAATATGTTGAGGCTATAGCAGCCCTTAGTTTCTGCAGAAAAAGTCCAACAAGTAGACAAATTATCAAAACAATACATATTACATTCAACTGTCAAAGAATTCACAAATAGTTAGAGAAAAAGCTGGTTAAAAAACAAAAAAAGAGAGAATGGTGTGAAATATTATAATTAGTTACCTTGTCCCCTTGTTCAGCTCCATAACCACTATATCCCTCAATAGTTTAGAGAGAATGTGCTCTCTGCATAAATAATATAATAAGTTCAATTTTGGTACATAAAGAATAAGCAAAGATCCATGAATAATTCAAACAAACATCACCTACACTAAATTAAAAGTCTAATATTGTTAACCTTTTAGTAAAATATCTATAAAAACACTGACAGAAACCACTGAAAAAAAATTGTAACCAAAAAATTGAAGTTTTAGTTAGAACTTCAGGAGCTGTCAAGTTAATTAACAAACTGATTCTCTGGAAATAATAGGCTCATCCTCAAGCTATCTTGTGATAATATTCGATGATTTGCCATTTGACCTCATCTAACATTGCATCTTGTTGTTGTATTTGTTGTTGACCTTGGACACATGCCATATGACAGGTTTTAGATATGATACAACTCCTTTTCATCTGTTTGTTGCTGTTAAACATGAACCTTAGTGAAAATACAACTTTATTTATACAATGTCATCATTCTCACCATAGCTTTGATTATTATAAAACTTCTCAGCAAGCAGAAAACTACATTCAAGAAGCACTTTGTTCGACAAATTTTGGTTAAAAGTAGATAAATATGAAAACAACAACGGTATACAAAATTGATTGGCAAGCGTCTCATGAACTTTAGAAAATCATAGAAAATTACAAACATAAAAGAGAGTTTTTAATGAGATTAGATTTGATGTATTTCAATTGAAGATGACCATTGTGCAGCAATGCATTTCATTAACAATAAACATAGTATCAGCATTTCTACATATAATAAGGTTATAAAATTCAAGTTTATGCAGACATTGGCATAACATAAAGAATATAAATAACCCATAAAAGATCACGTTTATTACAATACAAGAGAAAAGTTTTACCATAGCCATGGCAGAAGTTATAACTTCTGGAATGGGTTCTGTAGTGTCACCAATGCCAAGGCTTATGACTTGTGCATCAGGGTACTTTGAAATGTGTGCTGCTCTTCTTCTGGCGATCTAGCTTCAAGCAATTTGGGAAAAACATAAGTGTTCCAACATAATGCACAGAAAATAATATTTAGTCAAACAAATAAAACCTGAAAACTTGACACAATATGTTGAACAATATGTTAGGTAGCAATTTTATATCTCTTGCATCATATGTGATAACTATGAAGAGAAAAGTGAATACAAGGCTAACATTTTAAAAGTGCACAGTATATACAAGTATCCGCTCTAGGATTATAGCATAGGATGCTCAAATGCTATCAAAAAGCATGCTTTGCCAACACGCTAACATGTCCAAGCACAACTCAGAACTAGTAACTAACCAGATTTCAACTAATCCTTGGGTGGCATGGTCAAGCAACAGACATGAGGTATTCACCATTGTAACAGGCATAAATTTATTGACACATATACTGGTACAATCCTTGGTGTTAAGCCTTCAAAGAATATCCAGTTCCATATGATACAAAAATAAAATTTAGGGATCAAGCACTCTGATTACCACTTCAAAAATGGGTGCAAGAAACACTGGATAGGCAGCGATACATTAGAAATGAGGATGTGCCGTCATAGGAGGAAAAATGGAAATAATTTAAGCAGGGTGGCTAGGTGGATAGGAAGGTTCCTTATCCCCCAACATGATTCATCAGAGGTCATAACCATAGATTAACTTTTGACCATGCCAGTTTGTGAAATGAATTACAGCAGCATGACCACTGCACAAGGACCCCAAGCGTTTTCCCACAAGAGCATTTTAAAATATCATAGTCGACATCATCATTAAAATAAATCATAATAAAGAAGACTACTAACCTCTGGGAACAGATAACCTGCTTGAAGTTTAGCCATATTGCCATTTCTTGTAACCCTTGTCTTGTAACCTTAAAGACAGTTGTTATGTTTCAGTGTGCTGAACAATGTAGAATAATCATCATGATGCATGTTATCTAGGCAACCGATCTTATCACATTAATAGAATAAGGGCATTTTTAGAGTTGTTGACCTCTCCTGAAGTCATCGATACGAACACAGATAAATGATGAGTGGATAGGCTGATCCAACTGAGCATGATGAGATAATTAAAAACATGAAAATATATATTTCTCTGATAAACACAAGTGAAAAGAACAGTAACAACAAGTAATGAAATAAACTGATTAGCCTGTATGCAAAGAAAAAGTTATCCACCAACAAAACCACCAACATTAAACCAGAATCAAGAAAAACACAAAAGAACATTTTCTGCAAGTTCACCTCATCAAATATATTGTCCTTTTTGAAACAGAGCATTCCAAAACCAAGGATTTGGTTATGTTATGTAAAATACGAGAAGCAATAAATGCAGATAAAGTCACCTACCAGAACAAGTAGGTACACATAGATGTGGCATAAAAGAAAGGGCATGAAATTGCACATTTAGTTCTGTGCTCATAGTGATTGGGCCTTTCATTTGTTCAATCTCTTGTACCAAACCAAAGATCGACATGTAGCCAACAATTCCGAGGACTACTTCCGAAATATAAGTACCCCTTTTAACAACACTGGGATATGCTGGATATCCAAGTTATCTAAATTCAGCTTTTGTCAAACTGAAATATATAGCCTTACATCCTGCCACAAGATTATATTTAGAACAGTGCCTAACATGCCTCTTACCTAGGCCAAAGTTCTGAACTTTGCTCTATGTATTTATGATCTCCCAGTTGTGAACTTGCTTGAGCTACGGAATGTTTTCCCTAAATTCTTCAAAATGGTTCCACCAATCCTAACCAAAAACGCTAAGAAATGATAATTTTATTGAAAAACTAAACTTACGAATCTGAAGAATGGAGCAGAAAATTCGCTCCTAAAACATTACAGAAGTGCAGAAAAGTAAACGGGCACTTGCCGCAGCAAGAACTCTCTCGGTTAACTTGAAACAAAAACAGAATAGCCGAGATAATGACTATCAGAGCAGCAATCTTGATATGCCGAGTAAAAAATGTATACCCGCTACGAGAAAACAAAACTAACCAGCATAATACTTGGGAATGAAGGGGGTATATAGAATTACCGGTCTTCTGTTCCGCAGGAGGAGCATCCACGCACTTGCAAGCCCCATTTTTCCTGACCGAAAGAGATACAGTAGACGACCTGCAACCAAATCATTCCATGAGAAAAGACTGCAATCCAACTGCGAGAGATGAAAAGGGAGCTTAAGCGATTCGAGAACCCGATGTTGTTGGTGGATGGGAGACGTCCGAGGAAAGAGGAGGAGCTCGACTTGCTGGACGCGGGAATCTGCAGCGCGGACGACGCCATCCGGATGGAACCCTAAACGGGAGGAACGAGTCGGCCGCCGTTGCCTCTCAAACCGTGCGTCTTATATAGGGCAGGTAGAAATCACGGGTCGGGTTTGCTCGACGCGTACCCGAAGACGTTTAAATTGAATAATAATACAGATGCGGGTAGGAAAATCAAAGTTTGAATTGGATGTCTAATTAGGTCTAAAAATAGATAGGATATTTGAAATCGATGCAAATCTACAGTCCAATTTATGATTTTTATTAGCCTAAATTTCTTTTTGTCCAAATTAATGGTAATTTACGCATCAAATCAATTCATTTAGACACGTCCCATTTAAGGGTTTCAAGTCATCGTTAATGACCAATTTAGTTCAGAATTAAATCTTAACATAATATAAGTGAAGCTTAGTCTAATGATAATATCCTGATATATCTATAGCATCATCTACTACTTGAGTCTCTCATCTTATTCACTATTGTATCGGCTCTAATAATTTATCATAATATGATCTAATGAGAAGATCAACCTATTCATTTATTTAGGTTGAACAATATATTCAAATGCTTCGGCCCATAATAATAAGTCCATCAAACTCCTATAAACTAATTTAATTTTTTTAACTATTGGGGTGTTATGCGCGAACAAAGGCAAATCTCTCTCTCTCTCTCTCTCTCTCTCTCTCTCTCTCTCTCTCTCTCTCTCTCTCTCTCTCTCTCTATATATATATATATATATATATATATATATATATATATATATATATATATATATATATATATATATATATATATTTCAGGTGGGTTTAACTACTCCACAGTGCTACACATTCACTGCATTACATGAACCAATACTACCCTTCAAGAAGCTGTCCATCATGCAATGGAGGTCCCATGCATCAAAAAGATGGGATCCCAAGTTTGACAAGGCATGCAATGCAACACAGCAGTGAGTGCTCTGATCCTGAAACTTTGGCCATCATGAAACCTTTGTCCATTGTTTATCAAGGGAAGAAGAAAAGAAAGAATTGTCTAGTGACACCAGCAACCATCTCATGGGCAAAACAAATAGGGTTTGCAAATCCAAGCCAAGGGGAACCAAAGGACCACTCCACCATAATCCCAAACTCATCTGCTTTATCACCTCAAAAAGTCTAATCTCAAACATGTAATCAATTGATGGAGGACTTGGATTTTGTTTTGTCAAAAGAGAGAAAGAAAAGAATTGTGTTACATGAAAATCCTATTACAAACTATGAAATAGAAAACAATTCGGGGTGCTAATTCTCATTCCAGGTCCAATCTAATTCAAGACATTGGCCAAGGAGCATTTTTGTTGTCCTCTCTAAATACATGATTCCACGGAATGTTTGGGAAGATCTAAATTACATCCAATATGATTACGAAGAAAGTATGGAGGATGTTCTTTCTCCTCAAAATCTTGATAACTCATTCCGCATCAGTTTCAGTGGTAAGTTCTGGCATATATGCCTTCTCGAATAGCCCGCAACACCATTTTTAACCTTCTCATCAAAAGCGTCACCATATACATGCCTTCCTCTTCTTTGTCCCTTCACCATGCTATAAAACTTGTGTTTGATTCCTTTCTTTTTATCCAGACAGCATTTAGCAGGTGTGTATGGTGTAAGTTTCTGCTCTCTCTTTTGGTTGGTACACTTATGATCTCATAGTTTCTTTTCCATCTCTGCAGCTGTTTTCCTTTCGGGGTTCTGCTCAAGGAAAACAAGGTCAAATCAATCGTAAAATGTTGGTGCCCCAAGTAGGCCAAAAGGTGTTACAGGAGCTGGTGACTCCTGCTCACCTGCACCTGCAGTCAAGACACTGGCTTAGGCATTATGGTGGTGGCTGGAATGATTAAAAGCTTGCTATACTGGTTGTAGAGTTTTGGATGGCACCTACTCATTTGTCGTAGTAGTAATAGTAGTAGGTTTTTACCTGTCCTAAGCCTAGCAGTCATTCTTTGTTTCTTTGGTACTAGTACATCAGCAGCAAACCATGACTGGAATCTTGAAAGCTCCAGACTGTGCTATGGAAAGAACCTAAAAAGACTTACTAATGGAGAGATCGAAAGAAATATGGCATTTAGTGAGTCGAACTCATACAAGTGAAAATGACCCACTCAGTCCTCTCCACTGTCCCTTTCTAAGGGTTTTTTTCTTCTCCAAACATCAGATTAAGGTTTAGTGATGTAATGGAGATTAAAAAAAATGTTTATATTGAAATTAAAGGATAATTTATCATCTATGTAAATAAACACAAATATTTCTATCGATAATTCATCATCTATATACAAAGAAATGTATTAGCTCTAATGTGTAAAGTCAATCGACAATTAGCTGTACCATTTCCTTTATGGAATACATATGATATTTTGAATTCTATAAAACCATATAGATTTTATGTATAATTGCTAATATTCTCTAAGTTGTGATAGTACTTCCATTAGGGATGTCCATCAATATTTTAGAATTAGTTTCAAAATTATTTGTTATTCTAAATTTTTTTAACAAATGGTAAATGATAAAGATGAGACTTAATTCCCAGATCATACTATCGATACTTAAGATGGAGTATTACTTCCACCGAGAATGTTCATAATATGGATATTGTCACTCTCTAAGGTATATCTGTAATTCCCTTCAAGTTAGTACATCCTTGTATTTGATAGTTGGATAATATTACGTAAATATTTCTATAATCTAACATCTTAAGATCATATCATAAATTCAACCATGAATCAAAGTTTTTCAATTCTACTTTTGTCCTTTTTGATGGAATTAAAAAGGGTAACAAACAAGGAAGGACTTTTGTATATAAACAAATACTAGTAGATCGTAACACACAGCGAAATTAAATAAAAATTACAATCAAATAGAACACCAAGATTTACGTGAAAAACCTCTTCAACGTGAAGGGTAAAAATCACAAGGCAAATCAAAGAAAATCCACTATAGAAATAATGAATGTACAATTCTCGAATCTCTTATCCAAAACCCAAGCAATAATCACAAGAGAATAATTGGGATACAAGGATCACGTCACTGTGCACAATATCCAAAAATTCTTCAAACAATCATAGTAAAAATCCATATATATTTGATCTAATCTGAGATAAGAAACTGTTTGGATAAATGAGAATAATTTTTACGTTTTCCTTATCTTCTTCTCTTTCTTCTTTTCTTGTTTTTCTGTCCTTTTCTCCTATCTTTGAATCCCCTTTGCTGCTGCGAAGTTTCTGTCCCTTACTACAGTTTTTTTCTAATTTTTCATAATCATCATTAGCCTCTCATCTAATTAAGGTTTAGATTAAATAAAAAAAATGAGTTATGGATTGATAAAGTCCATATGAGCTGAATTGGACTTCAGCCCAACACTTTCTACCTTCTATAATTATTATTATTACCACTACATATGCATTGTTTCTGCTCAGACTGCCCTGCTATTAATCCATGAACAGGGATCCAACTTGTCCTTCAAGTGCCATAAAACAAGCTGCACTTGCTATTTAGTACTACTTTTAACATTGTATAATTACCTAGAGGGCACGAAGGGCATACATTTTAGACTTGGGAGTGTGTGAGCACTGAAGAGTGTTTGCAAGCTTTATGGTTTCGTTGTGCAGGAAAAGGAAGCATGAAACAGGACAAATGGGCTAAATCTACCAACCTTCCATTTGCTTGTCTTCTATGATTTGGAGAGTAAAGCTATCAGCATCTTACCAACACACACACAATCATGCAAGGAGTTTCTTGATATTTTTCTCTTAATCTTTCACCTGTTTATACTTAGTCGAATAATCATATGAATAATTATAAATAATTAAATAGGTATGAAATGGTGTTTCACGATCATCTATTCTGATTTAGTCGATTTAGTCTCATACTTGATAGGAATTTTAAGTATGACGAGACACCCGGTCTTCGGTCGTACCCCCGGATGACGTCATCGCCCCTCCTGCGCTCCCCAACAACCGCGATTGGACCGATGTCGCTTCTCCTCAGCATCGCCCCAACTACCCAGCCAGTTGACCACGGCACCGACCTGCGGGGTCAGGCCCGTACGCCACCTGCAGCCAGTCGGAAGCAGGTCCTCCGTCCGACCTATTTAAGCCGAAGGTAAGGCGGGAAGGGGGGCGGCACTTTCGGCCGAACCCTTGATCCACGCAGAACAGCGATTCGAGAGGTGAGTAGACTTCGGACACCCCGCAACTCACTGGGAATAGCCGGCCGACGGCGACACAAAGGATCTCTCTCTTTCTCTATCTCACTCTGTACATCACAACTGACTCACTCCCATCCGACTTTCACATGGGCATCCGAGGGGTCGGGCGGAGCACGCGAGCCGCCTTGCTGCAGCTCTCGTCCCCGACGTCAGGAGCGCAGCGACCTTTCCGGAGTGGTCGCACAGGCGTGGCGAGAGCCGTCGGCGAGCCCGAACCATGCGAGCGATCCCGGTTTCGGACCCCGCGATGGGCCCCGGGGTCACGGTAAAATCTGTTTTCCCCTAACAGTTGGCGCTAGAAGGAGGGCCTGTTGCAGCCGAAGGACCACCTACTCCGCCCTTGGCGACTCATGGGCGAAAGGTCGTTTCCGGAGCACCTCGGCGGAGGTCCCGGACCTCAGAACTCCGGAGGATGATCTGCCGTAACCATAGATCGCTCTTTGGAACATATTTAGCGGCGGACTCTACCCACCGAGTGGGTTCCCCGTCTCCCCCACCAAATCACGGTGGAGGCCTTTCAGGACCTCTCTCAGCAGTCGAACCACTGGCGAAATGCGTCCAGGCTATCCTCCCGCCTACTCCACGAGGCGGCGAGCCGAGCCTCAAGCGCGGAACCTTTTCCCGGCATCGAGGAGGATACCGCCGGTACCATCTTCTCCGGCCTCCCACCGGGTTCGGGACGGAACCGGGCTCCTGGCTCCGGACGTCCGCCGGAACTTCGGCGGTGTCTTGACTCGGCGGACCTATTTCGAGCTCGATCCGGTCCATTGCCGCACGTCTGGAGGAGGTGCAAAGGGGCGTCCGTAAGTCAAAGAAGAGCACAGGGAAGTGCCTCACTGGGAGTCCCGTTCGCCACCGATATACGGGAATACCCAGTGCCCCTGAACTTCCGTCTTCCCTCCATCGACCTCTATGATGGAGTCAGTGATCCAGCCGATCACGTCGCCGCCTTCCGGGCTCAAATGGCCCTATATGGAACGGGACGCCTTGATGTGCGGGCGTTCCCCACCACGCGTTGAAAGGATCCGCCCAACATGGTACAATACCTTAAAAAGCGGGTCGGTGACATCCTTTGAACAGCTCGCCAAGGACTTCGAGCTACGCTTTTTGGCGTTTGCGCGGCCAAAGCCTTCTGTCGCGCTCCTCCTGGGGTTGAAGCAAAAGGAGGACGAACCCCTCTCCCACTTCGTGCGAAGGTTCACCACGGAGGTAAGGGAGTTGTCGGATGCTCACCCATCGTTATTGGTGCAGGCATTTATGATGGGACTCCGACCGTCGAGATTCTGCTGGTCCTTGGTGGAGCGACCCCACATCCATCGCGGAGATGTTTCAGGCGAGTCAATACGTGGCGGCCGAATCCTGGATGTCGGGAAGGAAGGAAGAACGACCGAAGGGGCATCCTACTCCTTCCCGATCGGGACCGACCACCAGGCGGGAGTCCCCACACCAAGGGCGCCGCATGGGCCGCCCCGACCCATACGCGGCCGAGCCACCGCCTCCCCCCTTGAAGGCGTCTCGGACGCAAATATTCCTCCAAATCAAGGAGCGGGGAATGCTCAGGCCGCCACCTCAGATGAAGGGCCGGCGACAGCTGGCCGATAGCACCCGGTATTGCCGCTTCCATCGGCAAAATGGACATGACACGGAGCAATGTTACGAGCTGAAGCGACAAATTGAAGAGCTGATCCGAAGAGGTCACCTCGATCAATACCTCCAGCACCCGCGGGCACCATCCCTGCGCCCCGATGGCCCGGTCGAGCAACACATCGACGTGATCACCGGGGGACCCGCCGCTGGAGGACATAGCGCTTCGGGTCGAAGGGCTTACGCCCGGGCCGTTGTGACCGGGGAATATCACCCTCCCTCCGAGCCGGAGATCACATTCCCCTCAGTGGATATGGGGGCAACGGAGCATGACGATCTTGCGGTGGTGTCGGCCCGAATTGCCAACGCCGCAGGTTCGGCGGATCATGGTCGAAACCGCGGCTCGGCCGATATCCTCTACTTGAGGCCTTTCAAGTTAGGGCTGCGAAGGAAGCCACTAAAGCCTTGCACTCGCGCTCACACGGGCTTCAGCGACTCAATCTCGCCGCGAGTGCTGTAACCCTACCATTGACCCTCGGCGATTCCCGAAGGCCAAGACGCTGGTTACTTTTCCGGTGGTCGACCTCCCCTCGATACAACGCCATCTTGGGCCGACCCACCCTCAACAGGCTAAGGGCCGTTCTGTCCACATACCACCGGACGCTGAAGTTCCCCACCAGCGCCGGAGTCGGGGAGGTGCGGGGAGATCCTCAGGAGTCCAGAAGGTGCTACTTGACGGCGACCTCTCTGGGCAAGAGGAAAAGGCCGGAACCGCCCCTCGAGGACCCACGCGGGACGCAGCGCCCGACCGAGCATCCCGAGCCAACAAACCCGGCGGTTAACATTCCACTGCAAGATGACCGTCCCGATCGGACAGTCGGGATTGGCTCGGACACAGGTGATCAAGAGCGGGCGCAGCTCATCGACCTCCTCCGAGCGCCCGATGTCTTCGCTGGACGGTGCCGACCTCCCGGGGAATCGACCCGAGGTCTCCCAACACCACCTACACATCTCGACCGCGCGCTCGGTGAGGCAGAGGCCTCGGCCTCGGTCCTCGGCGCCAACAAGCTGCGAAGGAAGTTGATAGGCTCTTGGCGTCAGACTTCATTGAGGAGGTCCGTTTCCCTCAGTGGCTGTCCAATGTAGTCCTCGTCAAAAAACCTAATGGAAGCTGGAGGATGTGCGTTGACTACACCGATCTAAATCGGGCCTGCCCGAAGGATTGCTTCCCTTTACCTAGGATCGACCAACTGGTCGACTCAACCGCGGGGTATGCCCGCTTCTCCTTCATGGACGCCTACTCCGGTTACAACCAGATCCGGAT
This sequence comes from Musa troglodytarum, assembly GCA_023547065.1. Lineage (NCBI taxonomy): Eukaryota > Viridiplantae > Streptophyta > Magnoliopsida > Zingiberales > Musaceae > Musa > Musa troglodytarum. The sequence continues at coordinate 28,568,015 of CP097509.1, read as the reverse complement.
GACCCCCGAGGACCGGCAACATACAGCCTTCCACACACCCCGGAGCCTACTTCTACAAAGTTATGCCCTTCGGGTTAAAGAACGCAGCGCCACCTACCAAAGGATGGTGAACAAGGTATTCACCCGGACGGATAGGGCGAAATATGGAGGTCTACGTGGGCGACATGATCGTGAAAAGTCGCACAGGGCTGCACACCTTGGCGACTTGCGGGAAACCTTCGCCACCGAGAAGGTATGGGATGCGCCTCAACCCGCCCAAGTGCATCTTTGGCGTGACATCGGGCAAGTTCCTCGGGTTCATCATACATGAGAGAGGAATTGATGCCAACCCCGAGAAGATCCGAGCTCTCACTGACATGAGGTCTCCAAGCACAGAAAAGGAGCTACAGTGCCTTAACGGAAGGATAGCGGCTATGTCGGTTCCTATCGGTCGGGAGATAAGTGCCTCCCTTTCTTCCGAGTCCTCAAAGACCGAAGAACTTCCAATGGGACGGCAGAGTGCGAGGAGCCTTCGCGCCTGAGCGACTTATCCGAGCTACCCCGACTTACCTCGGTATCTGCGTCGAAAAACTTACTCTTTATCTGGCGGCATCTCAAAGGCATGCGTGAGCTCGGTCTTTGGTGAAAGAAGCCCCGATGCACAACACCCGATTTTACATTAGCCACGTCTGCGTGGGCGAGCAGCGCTATCCTCCCATTGGAAGGCTGGCATTGGGACTTGTGCTAGCGGCTCGGGAGCTACGCCCCTACCTCCCAGCCCACACGCTTGAGGTATCGACCGACCAACCCCCGCGTCAAGTTCTTTCTAAGTTTGGCGTGGCGAGCGCCTCTAAAGTGGTCGGTGGAGCTATCGAGTTCGACCTGCTGCTGGCCGAGAAACGACCATCAAGGCCCGGGCCTTGGCGACTTCATCTCGGAGTTAACACCACCGGAAGTGAAAGCATAGAAGCGAGATCCGCGAGGCGGATCTTTGCGTGGATGGGTCATCCACCTCCGAGAGCCGGCGCCGGACTCGTGCGGAGGATCGGCGGACACGCTTTCGGCGTTCCCTCCGCTTCGGCCGCGGCCACAAACAACGAGGCCGAATACGGCGTTGGCGGGCCTCCGTTTGGCGAGATGCAACTAGGAGCAATCCACATTCTCACGGATTCCCAACTTGTCGCCGAGCAAGTTGGTGGAGAGTATCGGGCGCGGGACTCGACCATGTCCAGATACCTAACCGAGGTAAAGGCCCAAACCTCTAACTTCCCCCGCTTCACTCTGTCCAGGGTGCCTGTGTCCCGAGCAACGAGCGCGACCAGCTCAAACCGGCCTCGGGGCCGATCCGGAGGAACATCCCGAGGTCGAGGAGCCACACCGATCGGTGGCCGTCATGGAGATCGGGGATCCCGAGTCCCGACCACCCCACCAACGTGGATTCGTGAAGCATCAAGTACAACGCGAGGATCCCGCCACGGATGAGGTCAAGGCACGGCGGCTCCGCCGAACTCAGGCGTGTCGGCGACTCTACAAAGGTCGTTTTCCCACCCCTACTACGATGCTTAGATCCCGATGAGGCGGAGTGATTCTCGCCGAGGTCCACGGCGGGATTTGTGGGAGCATATGGGCGGCCGAACTCGGCCTTCAAAATCTGCGCCGGGGCTGTGCGGCCTCTGCTGCCACCGGACGCCAAGGCTTTCGTGCGGCGGTGCGACACTTGCCCGGCCAGCCCGCGCCCGCAGCTCCGCGGTCCCGCTCGCCACCATGGATTGTGCCTGGCCCTTCGCTCAATGGGGAATGGACCTCTTGGGGCCGTTCCCCCCGGCGTCCGGCCAGCGGAGGCACATCATCGTGGGGATAGACTATTTCACCAAGTGGGTGGAAGCCGAGCCCCTGGCAACCATCACGGCCGAACGGGTCGAACAGTTCGTATGGAAGAACATTGTGACCCGATTCGGTCCAATGTTATCATCACCGATAACGGGACCCGATTCGCCCGGCACTCGGTTTTCGGAGTTCTGCGACTTATCACATCGGTGAGGTTTAGCTCGGTGGCCCACCCAGCGGGCTCGCCGAAGTGACCAACCGATCTATCTTTGGATGGACTTAGGAAAGGACTCTGGAAGCCCGATCGAGTGGGTCGGCGAACTCCGAACATCCTATGGTCTCTGCGGACTACGAAGGCGGCAGGCGAGTCCTCTGACTGGCATTCGGCGTGGGCAGTCCTACTGCGGGTGGTCATCCCAACATTCGGGTGGAGAACTACGAGGAGTCCACCTCGGCCCGAGGAGTTCGGTGGCCTAGACCTGCTGGAAGAACGCAGGCTAACGCATGTAAAAATGCTTTGGCGTGAAGTGTGGCCAGGAGTTACAACAAGAGGGTGCGCCCTCGACCCCTCGGGGTGGGCGACTTAGTCCTCCGCAAGGCAGAAGTAAGCGACCCCGCTCACTCAAGGGGCAAGCTTGCACCCAAGTGGGAAGGCCCCTACCGAGTAATCCAAGTAGTCCGACCGGGAACGTTCCGGCTCGCGACTATGACTGGGCAGCAGTTCCCGAGGACTTGGAACGTCCACAACCTTAAGAAATATTTTGTCTAAGGACAAAGCAGAAGTAAGGCAATACCAGACTCAAACCATTAGAAAGAAGTTGAAGACTGTATTAAGAAAACAAGTTTGTATTACCAAAATGTTGGGATTACAAAATGGGCCCTCAATCGGGAAGAAGTATTACAAAAAGAAAGAAGGAAGCCCTCCGAAAATAAAAAGAGGTCTTGAGGCGCAGCTTCGGGAAGGCGTCGTCGAAGGAACCTCGCGGGCATGTCGACCCCACGATCTTGTGGCATGAAGCGAAGGATTCTCCTCGACCGTTGAGCCACGGAGGACATGCTCGAACCGGGCGGGGCAACTTTGTACCCATACTCGTATGATACACGGCCCGTCCGGTCGGCCGAGAGGAAGCCCTCCGACTTCTTGTAGGCGTCGACCGCCTCCGGTCCTTCTGGCCCGACTCCTCCCGCGGCGGCAAGGGCTTCCTTGCGGCTGCAGCTCGGCCTCCTCGAGGCGGCTTGGCGGCCAATCCCGAGGCCTCTTCTGCCGGGCGGTTCTCAGCTTCCCGTCCGAGGAGCTGCAGCCCGGCCTCTGTCGCCGAGGCGGCCCCGAGCTCGGCGGTCAGGCGCGCCACTTCCGCGCCCATGTCCGCCGTACGCTGCTCGGCAGCGGCAACCGCCTCGGGTCCCGACCCCGCTCGGGCCTCCTCGAGCTGGCGGGGCAACTCCAAGTTGCGCTCACCCAGGCCATGCACCAGGCGACCGGAATCGTGCACCCGGTCGAGGGGGGCAGTGGTGTAGTGGAGGCCCTGCACAAAAAAAAGACGAAAGGGATGAGCGAGCTAAGCCAAGAGGATACAAGCAAAACGGTGCTTACCCACAACGCCGACTTGGCGGACTTGGCGAGCAGCGCCTCCGAGGGGAGCGTGTATAAGTCCCGAGCCATGTCGGGATGGAGCGCCCCCCGGAGATAGCGGGCCGAGGGCTCTCCCCCGACCCACACCTTGTCCCCCCGGGACAGACCATGCCACCGGGCCACGAGAGGGTCGCTCCGCGGTCCCGAAGGGACCTCCCCCATCATTCGGGAAAGGCGGCTCATCCTTCCCCGATGTGACCCGGCACAGGTCCTGCATGGTTGGAGGACGCTGGCCCTTCCCGGTCGCCCCTTGGCTGGGACCAGCTCTCTCGGCAGAAGGGCTGGTTCCCGGTCGCTCTGGCGCCCCGGCCGGCATAGCCGCTGGCGCCTCCAGGTCCACCACGTCCTTGGACCTCGCCCTCTTCTTCCGCCCCTCCTCAGCGGTGCGCGAGGCCATCCCCGCCGCAAGTAACCGCCGGAGAGCGCGGAGATGGTCCCCTCGGAGCACCCCGGTCGTGGAAGGACCGCAGGTTTACCATCCCTGCAAAGAACAACAGACATGTCGAGAAAATAGAGTATGGCAGCAATCCAAAGAAAGGCAATACAACGACGGCTTACCCTGAGGGCGCGGACTTAAACCGGCCTCCACCAGCCACTGCTCCGACATGTTGCGGATGGCTTGCGAGGAAGGGAGGATTACCCTCAGCTGCTCGAGGTGAGCACGCTCCTCGGCACTCGGCCGGGCGAGTTGTCGATGGTCCGCGACCACCGAACCCCAAAACCCAGTCCCACGGCCTTTGGACAAAAAGAAGCGCCTCTTCCACCCTTTGTTATTGGTGGGGCGCGCTAACCGAAACCACAGTCGGCGGCGAGTAGCCCCCGACCCCTTGAAGAGGCGGCGAGAGGAAAAGGTTGCGGGTCGGGGCGATGTTGGCGTAGTGGCATTCCCCTAGGAAAACCACGGATACCGCCAAGAGTTGGGAGTTATGCAGGGAAGGCGAAATGCGCCACGAGGAGATGAGCTACAATGGTAGGTGTAGGGGAAGCGCGGGCCGGCCTCTAGGGCATCGGCGGTCAGGGCAAAGCCCTTGGGAACCGGGTCAAAGGCCCGTCCCGCTCAGCGGGAGATGGAACTCCTCGGGGCTGTAGCGCCGCCAGATATCCCCACCATACGCTCATCCAAGGCGGAGTCTTGGTCGTGCGATCACATTAAGGCCTCAGCGCGCGCCGCTTCCACATCGAGGAAGAGGGTGGAAGGAGGAGACGATGGGAGAGAGCGGCGACGGGTTATGTGATGGGGAGGAGGAGGAAGAAGCGAGAGGAGGAGGAAGTGGAAGGAAGACCCATCGCACACTAACCTATAATGGAAGAGGTCGGTGGAAGAAGTTAAAGGCACCGGAGCCTAGGGAGGAAACTTGAAGGAGGGCGACGGCGAGTAAGAGATGAAGACTCGGCCCGATAAAGAGATGGAAAAAGCGGAGCTCCTATTTATAGAAAAGGGGCCTCGACCTTTCGCCTCCGGCGGCGGCGACATGACACGCCACCTCGCCCAATGGCATCACATCGGGCGATCGAGCGCGGCATCATATTAATGAAGAGGCGCGTGTACACCCCGGGTAAGAAACTTATCCGGCCGACTCCTCGATTCCGGCAGCCCAATCGCGTTTCGGCGGCCGTCGGTTTTCTAGTGCAGGCGGCTCGACCAGTATTTTGAGCCTTGGCGGCTCGGCCACCACACATCGGCGGTCGGCTATTTTGGCTTTTCTAGATGAAGCGGCTCGACCAGCGGTATTTTGAGCCTTGGCGGCGGCTCGGCCACCACACATCCGGCGGATTCGGCTATTTTGGCTTTCTAGGTGCAGGCGGCTCGACCACGTATTTTGAGCCTTGGCGGCGGCTCGGCCACCCTCCATCGAGCGGTAGTTCGGCTATCATGGTCTCGGTGCGTGTGCGTGACCTCGACCCTTTGCACTAAAGCGGCGGGTCGATGGCGGGGAGGACTGGCGTGTCTCGACCCACGACTTAGGACGTCGCTTGGCAATGGGTATCGGCGTCTCCTCGACCCCCCTTCATCGGCGGTGGTTCGGCTATCATGGTCTCGGTCGTGTGCGTGACCTCGACCCTTTGCACTAAAGCGGCGGGTCGATGGCGAGGAGGACTGGCGTCTCGACCCACGACTTCGGACGTCGGCAGCAATGGGTATCGGCGTCTCCTCGACCCCCTTCATCGAGCGGTGGTTCGGCCATCACGGTCTCTCGGTCGTGTGCGTGACCTCGACCGCTGCGCTAAAGCAGGCGGGTCGATGGCGGGGAGGACTGGCGCGTCTCAACCACGACTTCGGACGTCCGGCTTGGCAAGGGGTATCGGCGTCTCCTCGACCCCACATACCGAGCGGCGATTCGGCTACTCTGGTTTCTTAGGCCACTGGCGGCTCGGCCACACACATCGAGCGGCGGTTCGGCTCTCTGATTTTAGGCCTTGGCGGCGGCTCGGCCACACACATACATCGAGCGGTAGTTGGCTATCATGGTTTTCAGTGCGTGTGCGTGACCTCGACCCCTAGTACTAACGGCGGGTCGTGCGGAGACTTGGACATTGCAGGCCCTTACCTCGGCGTTGCTCACACACCTGGTTCAAGCGGCCAGCTCGCGAGTCTCGACCTCGATCACGGACGTCGGCAGCAAGCGGAGTCGGCGTCTCCTCGACGCATTTATCGAGCGGCGATTCGGTACATGATCTTGGCGGCTCGATCGCCGGCATCCTAGGCCTTGGCGGCTCGGCACAATATCGCGAGCGGTTCGGTGACTATAACTACGGGTCTTGAGTTCCTCGGCCCCCTTTATCGAGCAGCGGCCCGGTTGAATTCACGAATCTCGAGCTTCCTCGATCGCCGGCATCCTAGGCCTTGAGCGGCTCGGCAAGATATCCCGAACGACGGTTCGGTGACTATGGCTACGGGTCTTGAGGTTCCTCGACCCCTTTATCCCGAACGGCGGTTCGGCTCACAGATCTCGAGCTTCCTCGATCGCCGGTTTTCCGGGTCTTGAGCGGCGCCGACCTCAGATCCGCAAAGGGATTCGGGCAACTACGACAACACAGTGGAACTGCCGCCCGAGATCTCAGTCGGCAACCAGGTTTTTCCGAGCACCACCCTCCAAATTGTCCCGCAGGAGTGGCTTTTTGCGGGGGGGGTAGTGATAGGGATTTTAAGTATGACGAGACACCCGGTCTTCGGCCGTACCCCCGGATGACGTCATCGCCCCTCCTGCGCTCCCCAACAACCGCGATTGGACCGATGTCGCTTCTCCTCAGCATCGCCCCAACTACCCAGCCCGTTGACCACGGACCGACTGCGGTCAAGGCCCAGACGCCACCGCATCGGGCAGGTCCTCCGTCCGACCTATTTAAGCCGGTAAGGCGGGAAGGGGTGGATCGCACTTTCGGGTGAACCCTTGCTCCACGCAGCGATTCGAGAGGTGAGTAGACTGGACACCCCGCAACTCACTGGGAATAGTGACGACGGCCACACAAAGGATCTCTCTCTTTCTCTATCTCTCTCTCTACATAACAACTCACTCACTCCCATCCGACTTTGGCTGGGGGCGTCGGAGGGTCAGAGCATCCGACCCGCCTGCCGCAGTCTCGCCCCCGACGTCCCGAGGAGCGCAGGCGACCTTTCTGAGTGGTCGCTGGCGTGAGCAGAGCCGTCGACAGTTCGAACCATACCGAGACGATCTCGGTTCCTGGACCCGCAAGATGGGCCCCGGGGTCACGGTAAAATCTGTTTTCCCCTAACAATACTGAAAATGGTTTAAAAATTTAGATTATCTTATAAAGAGTTAATGGATATACTATCATTGTTTTATGGATTGATTATCCAATATGATTAAAGAATTATGTTAGACCTCATATATGACATGTTAGAATTTAATTTGGATTATGTTAGATTTTGACATTGTCTTTTAAGTGAAAGAGATTATAGCACCCCAATATTGTTCCATAATTTAAATGTGATTAAAAATTTAAATTACCTCATAATTTGAATATAAATATTTTAATTCAATGACTCGAGCTGAATAAGTCAATAAGTTAATAGATCAAGTATAACATTCTTGGGTAACAATAATGTAGCCAACCAAATGTATTTAATGACCGATTTTTTTTTGGGAAGAGACAGTACCTAAGTTTTGGTACTTTGGTTTGTATAATCTAATATGACAGCGAAAATTGTGCTTGAACTTCTTCAAACTGTTGCAAGATTTTAGTGCATAGAAATGTAAACTATACAATGATGTCTATTTTTCACAAATAAAAGGAAAACTGAGATATGTTTTTGCTTATATCTTCAGGAATTGGTGATTACTATTGAGAAGACACTCTAAAGGATGCATCTTTATTCTTTCTTTCCAACTGGTCTAAATTAGGTATAAAAGACAAGTAGATTTTCTTTTACTACTCCATGAATGGTCTGTCAACCTAACTTTGGTCTCTTATGATTACCATTTCAAACCCTAAACATCTAAAATGTCTGGTGTCACTTGTAGCTTTCATATTTAGGCAAACCTATGTGTTCTCCTTGCCTGCAACCAAACCAGAAGGTGGTGGCTATTGCAGCTGCATTACTTTAATCCATCTTTTAAGTCCAACAGGCTATTTCTTTTTTCATGTCTGTACCAAATCTGGAGGTAGACCAGTTGTGGTGTTGGACCACAAACAATGGGTGCAGCATGATCCCCATCAGACTTACGGGAAAGAGAGAGTTATAGAACAGTCATCCATCTTTCTTTGTAGTTCAATTTATGCGAGGGAAACAGTCACTCAACTGACAATTTAATGCATTTATGTCCACTTTTATGCTGTCATCTGAAAAGGGCAGAGAAGAGATGCACACTGTGGTGTGCCCCTACCCCCCTGCCTCTCCATCACCATCTCTCTTTGCATCTGTGCCATTTACCACCCCCCTTCAAAATTGTATATGGTGATGAGTAACTGGCATCTTTACCTTTCATGCCCACAGACCAAAAGACACTTGAAGGAGAAAAAAATAGGGGGAGGATAAGGCAATACAGGAGGAACATTGTTGTGCGTCCCTACCCTCTGATCTCTCTCTCTCTCTCTCTCTCTCTCCATCTGTTTCCTTTACCACTTCTTTCTAATTTTATATTATTTTTAAGTAACTGACATCTTTACCTTTAATAATGCTCAGAGGAAAAAGAGACTTCAAAGAGAAAAAAGAGGGTGAGGAGAAAACAATGCAAGTGGAACATTGCATCTATCTCTTCAGGATGCTTAAATATACTGCATTTACCTCTTCTTTCCGGTAGCGGTCCCCTCTCTACACCGTCGAAGGAAGCGTTTTATCATTTGCTTTGTGTAATTTTTTAGGTGAATTTTTGAAAAAAAAAATTCTTATTTAAAATTTTAAAAGAAGTCATAGGGAAAAAACTATTTTGTCACTTTTTTTTTATCAAACCCAATGTTACATTAAAAAAAAATCCAAAGCAATCTTACTATTGTCTTTGCTATCCTGTGTAACCCTTACATAAGGATTTATGATCATTCGTAATTTTTTATTTACTTTACAGCCCTCGGTTGATTATCCTTATTCGCTAAGCATGAGATTGCTTCCTCTACTTATAACTCTCATAAAGAACATCTATAAGCTTTTAACGAATATCATCATCATAAATTATTTGGTTTCGATGAGTGTGATAATGAAAACGATGGTCGATGAGTCGAATTGAACGGAAGTAAAGTAAAAACGACAAACGATGAAAGAATAGAATGAACATGTTATAAAAAAAGTACTATTTTAGAATTTTTAAAATATCAATATTTTGCATGATATTTAAAAATAATAATTTTTTTATAAAAATTCATCCTAATTCTTTTAGTATAGTAATTATAAAAATCAAAACTCTATGTCTTGATCGTCGTGTATATGTCACCTTAAAGACAAAGAAAGTATTTCACTTTTGCCTCAAAAGAGTGGGAATATGGGTTTATTATCTTCACCTTAAAAGACAAAGAAGGTATTTCACTTTTGCCTCAAAGAGTGGGAATATAGGTTTATTATCTTTTTAATAAACAGCTTTTGCATGTATCTTCCTTTATTCTTCTTTCTTTTGATTTTATGCTTGTGTTAGCTGCATTTATTTACTTACCAGGCCCCACCTGATGATGGGATGATCATACACCCCACACTCATTAACAGATGATTCATTACTAACCCTTTATCTAGATTGAGGAGAGAGAGAGAGAGAGAGAGAGAGAGAGAGAGAGAGAGCAAAAGCAGTGTAGAGAGTAGACAGAGGGACCTCTTTTTCTTTCTTCCGTTGAAAATATAAATGGTTTGTTTTGCCTCTTCTATTTTCGCCCTTTTACCTCAACTTGGGCGGCCTGATCAATGGCCTTGATACTGGGTTTCCCTGTGATTTGTCATATTCTTGGACTTTTCTTTAGTGGGGGTTTTAAAAGGTATAACCTGGATGGCTACTAGGGGCTGTAGGGGACGAGGGGGAGGAAAGAAGCAAAGAAGAAGAAAGCAGAGCTGGTGTAAAAGAAAGGAAAGCAGGGGAGCCATCCTTCTCTTGCCCCTCCCCTGTGGATTCTGGGCTTTCCCGTGAGTGGCTTCTCCAAAAGGTGTGATCTTGATGCGTTCTTGGTTTGGAGGCAGCGAAGGCCAGGAAAGTGAGTTGGCAATAGTGGGTAGCTGAAGAAGAGCAGGACGGCAAAAACTGCCAGTCTTGATTATATATTCCAGTCAAGCAACTGGGTTTTGCTTCAAGATCTATCCTTGGTCCTAAAGACAGCAAAGAGAAGAACATAGAGGAGAGCAGTGGGCAGCTGAATTAGAATAAGAGGGGGAAGATCAATCCTCCGCTACTTGATGATATATTCTGGTGGATTAGAGGGGAAAGATCGACTCCGCTCCTCTCAAAAATCCATCTTGCGCCTGTTCCTCTGGAAAAGTTGTGATCTTGGATTGGAGATTGTTTGGATCCTTCCTGCGGATCTCGAGCTTGTTTGTGCGTGAGTTCTTGTTAGGATGTCACGGCGCAGGGTTTCCTTTTCTGATGGCAAGCAATGCAAGGGTGGCCGAAGGTGGAGCAACCCGTTGGTGGTTCTATTTGTTCTCTGTTGTGTTGGTTGCTCCATATGTTTGTTATGGGGAGTGGAGGTCTATGGGATATTGGAAAGGAAAGTGAGAGTTAGGGCTTTGGGAGATGAGAGAGAGAAGACGCTGCTTGATCAATACAACCTCAGCAAAGATCGGGTTCAGGCTTTGGCTTTGCTAATCTCTTCATTGAATCAGGTGCCACTTACCCTCACCTCCCTCTTCCCCTTCTATCCTGATCTAGATTTGTGGGATAAGAGAGTCTGCTAGGGACACTTTGATACCCAGGTAATTTTAAGTGATTTTATCTTGCTCTGCCGATGCTCAAGATTGCTTCCAGACACCTGAAACTTTATGAGTAGTATATGCAAGCTTTATGTAGCAACAACAGCTTGTTATGTATCTGGACTACAGTTATAATGAATATTAGTCCTTGAGTGTCGGGAGATGGACTGTTGGATCAAATGATTTTTGTGGTAATTGTGTTCCAAAGTGGATGATAAATAGAGTCCTTTGTCAGGAGAACTTAGATAATTTCTTGAATTTAAATGCCTTCTAGTCAACACAGGTCGCGAAATCTTTGTCTACACAAACATGCTAGAAGCAAAAGATGCTTTAGAAAGCCTCTGCACTTTACAGATTAAGCATCCTGAAATGCACTTGAATTGATCTTTGTGATGACACATAAGTCCATAGAAAATATATCCTAGAGCATGTAAAGTTCCAATTTGGAATCTCCCTCATAAAAGTTCTCAAAAGAAATCCTTATACCCATCAAGAGGATACTTTTATAATCTAAAGTCCCACGGGGACTAAATAGGATTGGCACAGCAGCAAGCCACTTGCATGAAAAGCAGTTATTCCTAAAAGGAATAAATAGTTTAATCTTATTTAGTGCAATAACTCCAACTATCTTTTGAAACATGCATATATTTACCTGTTGATGTTACTGTTACTACTCAAAATCCTTCATCTTACCCTCATTTCTTACCATTCTTTATCACCTTATAAGATATACAACCTTGGGATTGTTCTGGACTTTTCCCAGCTTTTTACATGTCTACTAAATTTCTATGGTTTGAGGACTCTAACCTCTAGATGTGTGCTCAAGTGTACAGTGTCCATAAACTTCACTGTTAACTTTATGTTGTTTGTATCAGCATATTCATGTTGGCTTTAGGAAGTGATTTTCTTATTTTGAAGCATGCTTAGGCAATCAAAAAAAGGATCATGTCACCGGATACAAGATCACTGTGGTATGCTGTCATGTTTAAAGTTTACTAAGAACACTATATTTACAATTTTCAAATTGAAGTGCATTGTCTATCCATGTGTAGATGTACAATCTGCAGGAGGATGACTATCTAAGTAGGCATGCCCTAAACAATCTAGGAAGTGCATTTTACTACTTACCTGGTTCTTTCCAAATGATAAAGATTTAAAAACTTGTGATCATTTTAATTTAGACAAAAGCTTTTAGAGAAAAACATGTGCAGAAGATAAATACCAAGTTCATTGATATGCACCTTTAGTGATAGTAAGAAAATTGCCTTGTAATTTGTTATTGGAAGATGTAATGTAACTATGGCCTACCTCATCCTAAAGCATAGCTGAAATTGTTGACTCTATGGGTTCCCTTGTTAAAAAGATTGCAATAGCTTTCCCAGGTATCCATCAAAAGATTGTTGCTGCCTTGCTAAGATTGGTTTCTATTTTATCTCCAGTCTTAGATTTTTTCTCTTGTTACAGGGAAGATTCTATGAGTGCATGAGCAAGTCTGTAGCCGATGAAAGACTTGGCAGTAGCCTCTTACATGCCCTAAGAGAAGAACATCCAGAAATAGATCAGTCCCAGGATCAGCAGCATTGGGTGAGCAATAAGTCTTTTATGATCAATGTCCAATTCAAACTGACTGCATCCTTGTTAGATCGGCACAGTCATCACCTAGGAATGAACATATGCCAGATTTCATCTCTCAAAATATTATACCTTTCACAACAAACAATGATGTTATCTGCTTAAATGTCTGCACAGTTTGTGTTGCACTCAATGGAAGGATCAGATTATTCTGCATGCTTTTTTTTAATTATAAAATAAAAAATTTGGTATATCTGACAAAGAAATGTCAGTACCTTTTGTTTATATGTATAAATTATTTCATGTTTTTATATCATCCATGGAAGGAATTTTGTTTTCCTGATGTAGATAAGTTTTCTTAACTTAAGTAGTAATACCCTTTATGAGTTTTTCTTCATTTCACTACATGAACAATTTTTTGCAACATAGAGTGTTGTGCTGCTAAATGCAATGGATTTTGAACCTCCTGTGGTCCTGCTCATGGATGCTTTACAGATTTGTTGACCAACTAAGACTTTTTCTATATTTTCTTTATGCACAATTCTTTCCAGCCCATTTGTTCCTTCCATAGCAATCCATTAATCAATAATGAACATAATGTCTTCACTTAAATTGGCGGCGTTCATGACATCTTTCCAAGGATGTCATTGGACCTCTGCATATTTTACATATGAACATAGTTATGATCCCACACAAGAGTCTGTCCTTTTTTTTGTAGTGGATTGAGAAGCATCATGGCATTGTTACCTCTTGACTCCTATATCATCTTCATGGCTATGTTTAGATCAGAGTTATCTTGTTACAATTTTCTTCACGTTCTTATAGTAAGGCTTTTGTGATATCTTCAACAGTGCATCTCATCCTTTTCAAATTGCTACTAGCAGGTATGTTAAGATTTGCCAGTTAATTGTACCTGAAGACCTAACTTGGATAAGGTAGAAAGAATACCCATTCCAATTATCTACTGGGACTAAATTATCATGTTCTTCATGATCATCCATCTCCTGATCTCATACCATTACACCAGTGTTCTGTAGGTCGAAAGTTGTACATCCAAACAATTAAGCTTTAGATTGGCTGCCATTATTATCTGTGCTGGTTCTATTGATAAAATAACTTGAGGTTCAGATTCCCACTTTTGGTTGCAAGTTTGAGAAATTGTTTAGTCAAAGATGCATAGAAAGATCAAATCAGTACAACTTAGCATCAACCAAGTTTCCTTATGCTTTTTGGTGATTACCATGTCAATAATTTAAATCAACTAAAATTGTTTTGTTGCCCTTGATCACTAAACTTGTGGGATCTGCAATGATCTTTCTAGTTTTGATGAAAAGGTATGAATGAGGCATTAACCAGTTAAGTGTCTGATTGTTGAATTGACAGCAGACTCGAAACTTCAGATGCAGATCATTTTCAAATAAATCAGTTAGCATAAGAAAGAGGAAAGTTCTCTTGGAGGAAACTGGACAAAACTAAGTGGTGGCATTCGTCTAGGTCGTGCTAGCAGAATACTGGCACTTGGCAATCTAAGATGAAGGATTTGCCAACAGAAAACTGGCCTGGCATAAAGCATGTGCCAGCTGTTGGCAATGGCATTAATTGCTTTTGAGAGTTTCAGTCCCAAAATGTAGTTGAAGCTGTTAATTTGGATAATTCTGTTTCATGTTACAAAAAGAAATGTGTATGTTCTGAACATAAGTGGCATTCTAAAGTTCATGGCGATTGTTATGCAAGTTCGGGTCTGGAAGTGACAGCATACTGTGTCTTTATTGCTTCCATTTTAATCTAAACACTTGGCTATAGTTTGGTAGTCTTGTCGATTTGATATTCTTTACTAATTTGGTATCCATATACTTTGTAGTTTTGGATATTTGAAATTCTATATTAATGAAATATTCATAAACTATTTGTATAGGACCGGGAAAATATGTCTCATGAGAAGGTGTCAGTAGAAATCATGCAGGAGACTCACCAATTTTTTCCAGAGCCTTTGTTGAACATACTTTATCTCGTTATAGTGGAAATGGTGGTCTTTTCTATGGGATTTGCTCTTGGCATATTCTTTAAGTCGTCATGCCAACAATTTCAGCAGCAGAAGCATTACAAACCACAGAATTCAAAGGGTAGAGGTAAATGGAGTAAGAAGTTCCTATTTCTAGGAGTATTGCTTGGGCTCTTAGTGGCTGTATGGATATTTCTGAGTATGAAGGCAGATATTACTGAAAGGAGGAAAGAGACTCTGGTAAATATGTGTGATGAGAGAGCTCGAATGCTCCAGGATCAATTCAATGTGAGCATGAATCATGTGCATGCGTTAGCCATTCTGGTCTCAACTTTTCACCATGGGAAGCATCCTTCTGCTATTGATCAGGTACCTGTTTGTTGATTCATTCCATCTTTCAGCTTAAAGTTTTTGACTGTGATTGGAAGATAAGCAAATAGCTCGTCATCTGTTTAGTTATCTGGTGCATTCTGGTCACTGTGGTGTACTTTTCTTGCTTGTTTTAGTTTGGGATCATGTCAATTATTTCCTGAGAATAATGTAAAAACTTATGAAATTTCAATAACTGGAAAGCCTTAATTAAGTTTTTATGAGAATTTTCTTTTGAAACTTCTGGCCATTTCTAGAAAACTCAGTACAAGCTCAAGATATAATGGGCATTGCATATAGAGCTGGCTGTTTCCATTGTCAGATTTTGGGAAAATATCATAGGTCTATTAAATATATTCTTAAGAGATATAGGTAGAAGGATGAGGGCGAGCCTTAGTACAACTGTAAGATTGCTCCTTTGCGACTTAGGAGATTAGGGTTTGAGTCATGGAAAATAGTCTCAAGGCTGCGTACATTGACCCTCCCCAGGCTCGTGCACTAAGGATGGTTTGTGCAGGTAATTACTACTTTTCTTCCTGTTTCTTACAATGCAGAGTATGACGAACCTATATTTCAGAAGATATATGTCCTCTTACATTTTGAATGTCAATGTGGAGTATCAGAAGTTTTTCATTAGCTAATAACTAAAAAATTGAATAAAATTCCCTGAGACCTATAATTTCGAATAATTGAACATCCCAATTGTTTAATCTTTTTGTTATCTTTGTGGTAGAAAACATTTGCAGAGTTCACAGCAAGAACAGCATTTGAAAGGCCACTGATGAGTGGTGTTGCCTATGCTTTGAGAGTATTACACAGGGAGAGGGAGGAGTTCGAGAAGCAGCATGGTTGGAAGATAAAGAAGATGGAAACCGAGTATCAGTGTCTAGTTAAAGATGACTACAACCCTGAGAAGCTTGATCCCTCACCTGTTCAAGATGAATATGCACCTGTTATATTCTCACAGGAAACTGTATCTCACATTGTATCTATTGATATGATGTCCGGCAAGGTAACTTCTTTGGTGAACTTTAGTAAAATAGATTTATGTGCTTCAATCAAGAAACCTTCTTTCTGCTTTTTCTTTCGTAGAAAGAAGCAATTAATATTCGAATAAATCAACTATCAAACATTTAAGACATGTTAAATTAACTTTGCATAATATGCAATGCCACATCTTTGATGTTCATTTACATTTTACGACATTAAATTAATTCAGTTATCTGTAATCCTATATGGCAATTCTTTCTGTGGAAACCAATGCCAAGGACATTCTAGTCCAATTTCACCAAGCTGCCCACGGATGAGTTTAAAATTGGAAGTATTTTACTGCATTGGATTGTATAAGGTGATCCCCTATACTGTGGTTTTTCATGTTTATTTATAATTATAGTTATGATTTTTTTTCTACTCGCTCTCAAATGATGAAGGCAGAGCCCAAGCAGTCCTGAAGGGCTGAGCATTTGTTGAACACTCTTGAAACATGAGATACCTTTAAGTTAGAGCATCTAAGTGTAAGAAGGAAAGAAATTGAACTACAGAATTGTGTGAGTTCACGTTGCCCTAGGGGACTGAGTTAATTTGAAGCTGATTGGCATGTTATATATGATTTTATAGAGATTAAGATTCTTAGCAGGTAGAGGTCTCTAGATTGGCTGGAGTACATGAACATATAAAAAGAAAACAAGGTTGTAAAAAAGCTAAAACATAGTCACAATGATATCTGACAGTTTTACTTTAGTACATTCATTGTATGGAAGAAACTATATATAAGGATATCTATAATAGGGAGAAGGCTTCTTAGTCTTGTTCTCGTCATATGCATTTCAAGATTAAAACTTTATCTATCTGAGTTGTTTAAAAAGTCTAATTTGTATTACTTGTTTAACATATATGAACATTTTTTTGACAAGTGCAAATTATGCAAAAAGCAACTCAAAACTATTACAATATTAAATATTTAATAGCGGTTACCTTTTTGACCTAGAAATTGATCATAAATGACATTGCAATGTTGAAGTTAACCTTCTCATTTAATGTTGTGCCCAGGAAGACCGAGAAAACATATTGCGAGCCAGGGCTACTGGGAAGGGAGTCTTAACTTCTCCTTTTAATCTTTTGAAGTCCAATCACCTTGGTGTGGTGCTTACATTCGCGGTGTATAACACTAACCTGCCTCCAAATGCTACACCAAAAGAGCGCATTGAGGCTACTGTAGGGTGAGCTCTACCTTTTTTTTGCTTTTGAAGTGCAGCAGAAAAGGATCATTTTTAAATTTATTTTCTTTTTATTCAATTATTTTCTTGAACAGATACCTTGGTGCGTCATTTGATGTCCCATCTTTGGTGGAAAAGCTTCTTCACCAGCTTGCCAGCAAGCACACTATTGTTGTAAATCTGTATGACACAACAAATATTTCTGCACCTATTAGGATGTACGGCCCTGATGTAGCTAGTGCTAGTGAGATGCATCTTAGTAATGTTGACTTTGGGGATCCAACCCATAAGCATGAAATGCATTGCAGGTAGCCATCCTAATCTAAAGGCTTGCACATATAATAATAAAATTCAAAATTTATTCTCTTATTTGGAGTTAGTTATTTTGGTCTAGATTCAAGCACAAGCCTCCACCACCTTGGTCAGCAATAACAATGTCACTAGGGGTTGCAGTAATTGTTCTGCTAGTTGGGCATATATTTCATGCAGCTCTAGACCGCATTGAGGAGGTGGAAGATGATTATCGTCAAATGAGAGAGCTGAAAGTCCGAGCAGAAGCTGCTGATGTAGCAAAATCTCAAGTGATATTTTCTCCTTTTTTGCCTTATAATTTTCTGTCCCTTACAGATTTTCCTTGAGATCTGAGAGTTGCACTTCGTATCATAATCTGTACCCTGTTTTCTACTCTCTGACTAATGTGTCATATTTGTTGGTTGCAGTTTTTGGCTACAGTTTCGCATGAAATCAGGACTCCAATGAATGGCGTCTTGGGTTGGTCTAAGAGCCTCAAAATTATCTTTTACATTATATATTGGTTTCTACAGTTGGTTTTCTTCATTCGTGAAAGATTCTATAGAAAAGAAAGTAATGAAGATTTTTTCTGCCATATCAGGTATGTTACGGATGCTGATGGACACAGATCTTGATGCAACCCAAGAGGATTTTGCTATGACTGCCCAATCAAGTGGAAAAGCTCTAATAGCTCTGATAAATGAGGTCCTTGATCAGGCTAAGATAGAATCTGGCAGGCTTGAGCTAGAGGCTGTTCCTTTTGATCTTCGTGATATTTTGGACAATGTTCTATTTCTATTTTCTGATAAACCACAAGCCAAAGGCATAGAGGTGAAAACTGAAGCAACATGTTTGTTCTTTTTAAATTCTTTTTCACCATATTATCACTTCTGAATCTTTTTCTGGTGTTCATTTTACTTCCTGGTAAGTAGATGGCCGTCTGTGTATCTCAACAAGTTCCAAATATCCTAATTGGAGATCCTGGACGATTCAGGCAGATCATCACAAATCTCGTTGGAAACTCAGTGAAGGTTAATTGCTTGCCTGATGTCATTAATCATAAGTAGCATTACATGTTCATTCATTAATCATATTTGTAGAATATTAAATATTCATTCATGCAACTTACCTATTCTTGAAGGTTTGTGATAATCAAGATTCAAGAGTATGTTTTACCATTATTAAATATTCATGCACCAACATTTACATTGGTACTGTATATCTTGATGATAATGTTGGTCTTCTATACAATTTCAAATTCTCTTAAAGAATGTTTTCCATTTCTGTTTACATATGACTTAGCTCAAGTGGTCAACACTGAGTTTGTTGTTTAGGTACTCATATGGTGAATTAGCATATCTTGGCAATATGAGCACTATTTTCTTGTCATTTAGCTGTTCTGGTTAAGTTGTAGTCTTATTTTCGTTTTAACTATGACTACCATTACA
Source organism: Musa troglodytarum (assembly GCA_023547065.1). Taxonomy (NCBI): domain Eukaryota; kingdom Viridiplantae; phylum Streptophyta; class Magnoliopsida; order Zingiberales; family Musaceae; genus Musa; species Musa troglodytarum. The sequence goes on along the minus strand of CP097509.1, from coordinate 28,549,336 downwards.
GATGAGCCACAACTGTTATTCTATGTATTGCTCCATTGTACTAAAGGAAGTAATAATAAGTTCTTCTCCACATTTTCTTCATTTATGGAGACAATACCATAACAGGCACTGTGTAAAATGCCTATGTCAGAAAGATGGAATTCTAACACGACTGGACATGGAAACCAAGAGTTCGGCTCTTATATAGACATTATCTAGGAGATCTATGATTTGATATTTGACATAGACGCTTCTTAATCTATATTTTAACACTGAAGAGACACTAACTTTCATGTTTCGTAGTTCCATGAGAGAGCAATCTTCGGAACAACCTGCAGATCTGATTTTCAAATGACAAATAAGTTATTTTAATAGAAAGGGCACCAGAAGCAACCTCTTGGCAATTTATGCTATCTCAATTTTGCTTCAATTCATTTAGATTTCCAAGTCTATTTCAAGCCAATCTTTTATATGAAAACTTGTGTTGTCAATTGCATTTCCTGTATTACATAATACATAGTATATTTAATAATTGTCTCCTACTTGTTACATCTTCTGGAAAGCATGCAAGTACATATGTCATTGTTAATTTGAGTTTCACATATTTTTTCAGTTCACAAGAGAGGGGCATATATATGTGTCAGTACATCTAGTTGAAGATGCAAAGAGTGTCAAAGTTGGACAGTGTGAAACATTGAGTGGGTTTCATGTGGTAGACAAAAGAAAAATCTGGGAGAAGTTCTCAATGGTTAAATATTCAAACGAAGCTAATGATGCAGTTAGCTTGATGGTGACTGTTGAAGACACTGGTGTCGGTATACCTCAAGATGCTCAGATCCGTATATTCACACCATTCATGCAAGCTGACAGCTCTACCTCGCGGACATACGGTGGAACTGGATTAGGACTGAGCATTAGCAAATGCTTAGTGGAACTGATGGGGGGAGAAATACGCTTTATTAGTAAACCTGGGATTGGCAGTACATTTTCTTTCACTGCTGTTTTCAGGGATGGATGCAAAAGTTCAGATGATATAAAGAGGCACCATTCTGACTCAGCTTTATCAGATTTCCAAGGTATGAGAGCGCTGGTTACTGATGGAAGAAGCATACGTGCTGAAAGTACCATGTATCATTTGAAAAGATTAGGAATACATGTCCATGTTGCAATTGACCAAGACTCTGCAATTAATAACATATTGGATGTGTGCAGTACCAGGTATTTTGCTTTTACTATTAAATATACCAAGAAGCACTGAAAAGTTCCATATAATCAGCTAAAATAATATTACTATCATGTAATGTCCTACAACATGAAATGCTTGAATCCTCCTGTATATTCAGTATTCAGCAGCTGTATACTGTCACAACTCGTCACAATTTCCTATACTTCTTCAGTGTTTCATGCATGTTTCGTGATAGATCATCTTATTGCTAGTGGTGGGTTCAGAGCCAACTTGAGAGGCTGTTGCTGCAAAATTCAGCTTCGCTATACAAGCAAATCAACTAAAAATATTATTTCAATCATACAAGTTTAATACCTTTTGAAAGTAAAGTAAAAACAATTTTCCTTGCAATAAAATATAAATTGAAAAAAAAGTCTTTCATCTATTAATTTCTGTAGATGAGTAAGCCACAAATAAATTTTATACAGTGGATAAAATTTTATCTGCATTATCTCATTTTGTCTCTTAGAACTTCCAAACAGAGCTTGATTACTGGGTTCAGAGTTTCTAAGTACCATAGAGGAATCTATCTTTATTTTTCAAGTAAAATAAGACACAATGTGATTTGTTCCATTGACCGCATAGTAGAAGTTTGATGATAACTCAGTTTTAGCTTGAGATTTAGTAGATTAATAAGGTGACAATTATAAATTTTATGCATTATTAGGAATGCTTGTAATATTTCTTCTGCAGTGGGAAAGAGCATTTGGACATGGTACTTGTTGATAAAGATGCATGGGGTGGGGGTTCAGGGATGTCTTTTCCTGGCATTCTTTTAGAGCGCAGGCAAAATGGTGCAGTTGTGCCTCAAGAAAGTCTACCGAAGATGTTTCTGGTAGCTACTTTCCTAAGCCCCACCGAGGTTCATGACCTGAAGTCAGCAGGATATGTCGATAGCATACTGAAACCATTGCGTCTGAGTATGATTGCTGCTTGTATTCGGAAAGCACTAGGTGTAGGGAGTAAGAGGCAGCAACTGAAAGGGCAACCAATGGCACTTCACAAACTTCTTATTGGAAAAAATGTCCTAGTTGTTGATGACAATGCAGTCAACCAAAAAGTGGCTGCTTGTGCTTTAAAGAAATTTGGTGCTACAGTGACTTGTGCACACAGTGGGAAGGAGGCTATTAGAATGCTCCAGCCTCCACACAATTTTGATGCATGCTTTATGGATGTTCAGATGCCAGAGATGGATGGGTATTTCTCCTTTTTTTTTGAACTGTTGTAAAAGATGGATATATTTTCTGGTTTGGTTATTGCTGCATGACGTCTAAACTCATGTCCATTCATGTCATGAGAGCTTTTGCAATTTATTTTTTCTCCAAAACTCAAAATTATTGTAGTTTATCTATTTCATGTTTTCTTCTTTTCTCCTTTCAGCCATTTTTTTAATCTATATTTTATGTTATTTGCTATGCAAGTACTTCTCGCTTGCTAGTTTGTATATTGGTACTTCCCTATTCAATCAATTAACCACTAGTTGTTGCTCCTTTTCTTATTACTTTCAAATCACTTAACTATATATGCATTTTGAAATGAACTTATAGTTTGCATGTGGTAATAAAGAAATCATTATGGTTCTCCATGCTCGGGTTTCCAAAATCTTTACTTAAGAGTTGACTAATATGGCTACATATATTTTGGTTTAGGTTTCTAGATATATTTCTTACTGGTTATACAACTTTCTGCAGCTTCGAAGCCACGAGACAGATCCGTCTCATGGAAGATAGGGCCAAAGAATTAATTAACTCTGGAGATGCGTCATTGGAGATGTACGGTAATATAGCTCATTGGCATATACCTATACTGGCTATGACGGCTGACATAATTCAGGCAACACATGAAGAGTGTTTGCGGTGTGGTATGGATGATTATGTGTTGAAGCCCTTCGAAGAACAGCAACTCTATTCTGCTGTGGCACGTTTCTTTGAGTTTGATGTGGTTGATGGAGTGTCATAAGAGATGATCCTTTGTGATTGCTAAGTTATTCTTCTTGCACTTATCTAGTGATTGTCAAGGTGTTGAGGAGTGACAGCAAATAGTGGTCGACATGAGAAAGCAGGAAAAAGCTTCAAATTTGTCGGCTTCCTGGTTTGGTAAGCCTTATCACATGTTTTTTTTCCTTTTGTCTTAGCAGCATTTCTCAACTTTCTTAAATGCATTGATTAGTACAAAGTTGTGTGATGGCTCCTCGAGCTTTGATATTTGTGGCTAAGAATTGGCAGCTGCTTTTCCTTACCTAATCTAATAGTGGTTTAGATTCATAAGAACCATTCTCTAGAACCGTTGCAGGGGTCAAGGGGCTTTAGGCCCCATAAATGTCTGATGGCCCTTTGTTTCTGTGTCAGATTGTTCTTGTTTCCTCCGCAAATAATGTCATGTATGACTGCAAATACAGTAGCACATCAGGCACCTAGTCAGATTTCCTGTTGGTAGACCTATCAAATGCCTTTAATCAAATTACATGATTCCCTAAGAGATATACTTGTCCACAGACCAAGTGTATTGGTTGCAGTATATAAACCAGAAAATATCCTTATCTACTGATTTGTTTCATCGGAGACACTGAGATTGCAAGAAGGTAAATAGAACTGATTAAACCATGATGATCAGGAACTCAGTACATATCAATAAACAATCAGCAATCCATCTTCTTCTTTACTGTATTCAAGAGCCTCTGAGCCAATAAACACGAGCAACAAGGTAAATTGTTGCCCCGTGTTCATTTTTAAGCCATGGAGTAAATTGTTATTTCACTTTTGAGACTTCTGTCCCTCTATCCTATCCTTTTTTCTTTAAAACTGTCACACATGCCATTTATGAACTTATATCTGAATATCTTTAATTGTTCGATATATGCCCAGCTGAATGAATTTAGTCTCCAAGTTCTGTTTGTTAAATCCTCCAAATTCAAATATCTTGTCATTAAGATTAGATGAATATTGTATGCTTGAGCAGGTTTTCTGATTGTAACTTATATCCAGGGGCACTCAGGTACCAGCACAATATAGCAGATTCATGTCAAACATAAGGTACCACTCAAACTAGAGGTAAAGCTTGATCTCTTCACACTGATGTTGTATTCTTATTGTAAAAAATATGAAGCAATTATATTCTATTCATTCACACTGTTTTGGTCGTGAATTTGAGATCAGCATCAGATATTTAGCATTTTTGGTCTACTGAGAGTTGTAGATAGCAGGCTGTAGTTATGTCCAAAAGAATGAATTTCCGTTGTATACTACAAGTACTACCATGACTTTTGTGATATATTATACGATCATGTTAATTTAGTGAAGGCTTTTGTTGAACTTGTTGGATCATTTTCTTATCATCTCTTCTTCTCGCAATCTTAGTCATTTGGTAACAGATTAACACTTTGATGCAACATTTCAATTTCCATATGCTGTATTTGTATCTGTTTATCCGCATTGCTCTTTTGCATGTGTAAGCTTATTCGTTCACTTCTGATCCCCAATGAACATCATGTATGCCGACGGCAGAGTGAGGCAGTACTTTTACTCGCAAAAGTTAACAACGCAGTCCAGATCGACTTGATATCACATTATCCATGAGACTGTAACCATGGATTAAATTCATATCTTATCAACATTTTGCATACAAATGGCATCTTGGTCTGAGGAGTATATTGGGAATGATGGCTGTAATGATTCTTAATATCTGAGGATGCAATTACACTGTTGAAGAGCTGGTCAAAAGTTGATTGCTGTTTTAACAAGTTGTTACCGGCTATAACATTCAATTAATTATTTATTGAACTTTCATTGTGATTGATATGATAAAAATTGTGTTTCTTGAACTGTAATTATCAGTGAAAGCTGGCTTTTTGATTATTTTGTGTTACAGACACTTTGTAGAGCTTAACGAAAGATTTTATTGTTAGATTATGTGACCTTTTATAATTGGATAATTTATATAATAGAATTAATTAGATTCTGGTTACAGTATTGATTAATAAAAAAGAAGTCCTAAGATTCCTTAGGAGATGTTTTTGATTGAAGGAACTCTCATAGTAATTTATCATATATTTTTTGTTTTCATCTATAAATTAATAGGATCTCTAGAGACTAAAAAGATTGATATCTAAGTCTCATCAGTTGAGATATTACAGTTTTTTTCTCAATCTCCCTAAGTCATTAATTTAAATGGTCTTGTGAAAGGATAGAAAGAGAGGAGAATGAGTTTAGTTCCTCTTGCAGATTGATAGCGATATTGGATCTAAAGAAGGTATACAGATCATATAGAGATCTTTTTTCTTTCTTTTCAGATGGTATCAAAAGATATACATCGTAAAATCGATCTATTGTTATTTGATTTCAATCCTAGCATAAAAGTTTTTTCGCATTACAAAAAGCATGATTATAGATTTTATGCTTACAATTGGTATTAGAGCTTAGGTTCTTGAAATCAAATACTTTAGATCTGTTGTTTTTTTATTTACGAGGTTTGGATGATCCGTGTCCTATCGATCTGTATTCTTATCTATTTTGTTTTATCACTTGATTGTGTTTTATTGCTTGGTTGTCGGCGATGTTAACGAAACAGCGACGGTCGTTGTGTAGCACCGTTATCGATCTTGTTGCGTATGGTCATAGGGATCGTGGGCGATCACGTCGCAGTAGCCGTAGGGGCTACAGATCGATCGCGCACACGTTATGGCTGCACACAGGTAGAACCCACGTCCAGGCGGCGGTCGCATGAGGGCAACAGTCACGCATGCACAAGCCACGCGCAAGCACAACTGCATCGACGGTAGCCTCATGCGGGCAAAGGTCGCACCGGTGATAGCCTTGCGTGGGTAGAGACCGTGCCCACCCACGGGCAGAGGCGACGATCATGCGTCGGCACAGGTAGTGTCTGCCCATGCGCACCGATGGCAACGGTGACGATGGCGCAAGCAATATGTGGCAGGCAAAATTATAGTTTTGCCATTAGGGTTTTTAATCAAAATTATAGTTTTACCCTTAAGTATTTTATTAATAATTTAGTATTTTGACAGTTTTGCTCTTTATAAATCTCGTAATTACAGTATATGTCATGTCAACATATTTACAGTTTTATCCTTATGAAATTAAGAATTTATAATTATAAAATTGATCAATAAAATTTAATTAAATTTGATCATGATTATATTTTAATTAATTATTGATTAAATTTAATTTTGATCAAATTTAAAAGAATTAAATTTTGATCAATTTTTTTTGTTTTGATCGATTTGTTTAATTGGGCTAATATTTAGCTCAATTCTAGGCTTGTCCAAATTAAATAAAATCAATTAGTTTAATTTAATATTTTATATATTAAAAAATATAAATTATTGTTCATTTTATAATTTTTCTCATATGATTTATTGATTGCATATGGTAAATAAAATCCAATTATTATTCTTGATATTTCTTAGGTTATTCACATGTATATAATTGAAATTATGAAATAATATTTATCGAAGACATGATTTATATGTTATTATGATTTACAATTATCATGAGTTTTTTTTACTAATTAATATTCAATAATTATTATGGTTGTTGTTCTATTATTAAACTATTTAGCATAAATTAAATTAAAAAAATTTAATGAATATTATTTGTATCTCATCTCCCTAAATTTTATCTGACCAGTAGCTACCAAAGTGACTTGGGATTATAGGTTTTTGGAATGCGAATTACAATAAAAGTCTTATCATTTATAGGTTATTTTAAATTATATTTTATATTATTATATTGATCTTATAACCATCAAAATAATCTAGATCAATAACTTATAAAATGACATTAAGGAATTAGTCTTAAATGACATCAAAACAATAATATTCATAATGACACACATAATTAGGAGATTTAGATAATCCTAAAGAAGAATCTATTTCAAATAGTTATGCGATGAAGTAAAATGATATTGTTTTGGATATTCTTGTAGTTTATGATTATATACCCAAAGGTAACAATACTATTTTACAAGGATAGTATCAGTCCTCCATAGATGATTTTGAGTGAACACTAGATATGTCAATGTTTCACCCAAAGATGAAATATAGATGATATCAATAGTTCATCATATTTTGAAAACTCAAAGCATTATGTTATTTTATATTTTACAATGGTACTTTCGTCCGTGCATTCTTATGCTTCTAGTGTCCCTGTACTCTCTGGATCAAATTATTTAGAATGGTTAGAGCATGTGTAGTTCACACTAGGCGTATTAGATCTTGATTTAACATTGCTTGTTGAAAAGCCACTGACTTAATTGATAAAAGTACTATAGAACAAGTTAATGAAATGAAAGCTTGGGAAAGATCTGATAGGTTTAGTTTAATATTCATAAGAATGACGATTGTGAATAATATAAAGACTTCATTACCAATTGTAACTAGCGCACGGGAATATTTAAAAGTTATTGAAGACAGATTTAAATTTGCTGATAAGTCATTGGCTGACACACTAATAAAAGAACTGACTACGGTTGAGTATGATGGCACTCGAGAAATTCAAGATTGCATCATCAATATGGCTGATAAAGCTACAAAACTTAAAGCATTAGGCATGAATGTTGATGAGTCTTTCCTCATGTAGTTTATTCTTAATTTTCTTCCTTCTCAGTTTGGCACATTCAAGAGTCACTATAATACAAATAAGGATAAGTGAGATTTGAATGAATTCACTAGTATGTGTGTTTAAAAAGAATTAAAATTAAGGTAAGATAGTTCATGTAATGTCATGACTACTACTCAAAAGAGTTAGTAACAAGAAAAGAAAATTAAAACGTAATCTATTAAAACAATTTGTGAACTCGTCATTTGTATGTTTTGAATCAAATATTACAGAGGTTCCTTTTAATACTTTGGTGGATTGATTTTGATGCTTTAACTCATGTTACCAATAATATCTAGGGATTTCTTTCAATCCAAAAATCAAAAGATTATGAAAGATTCATCATTATGGGAAATCGTCTCAAAGCGAAAGTGATATCAGTAGGGACTTATCGTCTATGCCTAGAGACGAGTCATCTGATGAATCTTATTGACACTTATTATGTTCCTACTATTTTTAGAAATTTAGTTTCTCTAACTTAAATTGATAAGTTAGGATATTATTTTTCTTTTGGTAATGGTAAACTCAGTATATTTTATGATTTAATAAAAGTTGGTTCTAGAATTTTGAATGATGGTTTGTACAAAATTAATTTAAATCTTGAGTCTGCAAAGACATTATTGACCCTGTAATCAAATATTGGATTGAAACGTAGTTTCAATAATAAAAGATCTTCTACGTTATGCATATACGATTAGGTCATATTTCCAAGGAAAGAATTAAAATATTAGTGAAAAATAATATTTTGAAAGATTTAGACTTCACTAATTTTGATGTTTGTATAGATTGCATTAAGGGAAACCAAACTAAACATGCATAGAAAAATACTACAAAAAGTAAAGAACTTCTTGAGATTATTCATACTAATATTTGTGGACCACTCTATATTCTCTATTTTAGTAGAGAAAGGTATTTCATCACATTTATATATGACCTATCTAGATATGGCTATATTTATCTAATACATAAAAAATCTGAGTGTACATAAATGGGGTCGAGAGACAATTAGATAGAAAAGTTAAAATTATCAGATCTGATAGGGGTGGTGAATTTTATAATAGAAATGATGAATCCAATCAGAATATTGGTCGTTTTGCTATATTCCTAGAACAATAGGGTTTTGTGCTCAATATACCTTATCAGGTGTCTCACAATAGAATGGTGTTGTTGAAAGGTGAAATCGTACTTTTATGAATATTGTTAGGAGCATGATGAGTTATTCCTCTATACCTGAGTCAATGTGGGGTGAAGCTCTTAGAACAGTTATGTACATCGTGAATAGAATTCCTAGTAAGTTAGTTCCATTAACTTCATTTGAGTTATAGATCGATAGGAAGCCTAGTTTGAGACATTTACATATTTGGGGGTATCCTGCAGAGATAAGAGTGTTCAATCCATATGAAAAGAAATTGGATCCAGATTCAAGAATTTTTTATAGATATTTTATTGGTTATCCAGAATAGTCCAAGGGATACAGATTTATTGTCCTAATCATAATACGAGGATAGTAGAATCTGGTAATATAAGATTCCTAGAAAATGGCAAAATCAATGGGAGTGAAAAATCTTGAATGATCAATTTTGATATTGAAAAGATTCAGGTTAATTCTCTTGTATCATCTCCTATTCGAGAAATTATTGTTTCTCAAATCAATGAGAGAATTGACGAGAGTGAACAACAAAATAACATTGATGAACTCTCACATAATGTTGATGTCACTACTGATGATCTTGTAGAACAATCACAATTGACAGCTTTAAGAATGTCTCAGAGGAAGAGGAAATATGTTATTTCTGATGATTATGTGGTATATCTACAAGAATCAGATTATGATATAGGAATAAAAAGAGATCCCTTATCATTTTCACAAGCCAAGTAATAATTCTGAAAAGTGGTATAATGCAATGAAAAAAGAGTTAAAATCAATGAACCAGAACGGTGTTTGGGAACTCATTGAATTGCCTAATAATTGTAAAGGAGTCAGTTGTAAATGAGTCTTTAAGACAAAACATGACTCAACAGGCAATATCGAACGATATAAAGCTAAACTTATGGCCAAATGTTTTTCTCAGAAAGAAAGCATCGACTACAGCAAAACTTTTTCTCCAATTTCTAGAAAGGACTCATTAAGAATCGTTATGCCATTAGTAGCTCGTTAAGATCTTGAATTACATCAGATGGATATGAAAATAGTATTTCTGAATGGGGATCTAGATGAGAAAATCTATATGGAACAACCTAAAGGATTCATAGAAAAGGGAAAAGAAAATTTAGCTTGTAAACTTAAGAAATCAATTTATGACCTTAAACAAGCTTCCAAACAATGGTATATAAAGTTTCATAATATAATTATCTCCTTCGGATTTAAGGAGAACACTATTGATCAGTGCATATATTAGAAGATAAGTGAGAGCAAGTTTATTATATTGGTCTTATATATTGATGATATTTTACTTGCTAGTAATGATCTTAGTTTACTACACGAAATCAAGATATTTCTCAACAAAAACTTTAAGATGATTGATATGAATGAGACAGCCTATGTTATTGGCATTGAGATATTCAGGGGAATCTCAAGAATTATTAGGATCGTCTCAAAAATGATATATTAATCGTATCTTGGAGAGATTTAATATGCAGCTTTGCTCAACTAATGATACACCTATTATTAGAGGTAAAAATTTTAGCCAAAACCAGTGCCCAAAAAATGACTTAGAAAGGAATCAAATGAAGAATATTCCCTATGGGTGCGCAATTGGAAGTCTATTATATGTTCAAACCTATCAGTTTTACAATTGCAATGTTGGGTAGATACTAGAGTAACCCAAGAATGAAATATTAGAAAGCTGCAAAGAAAGTAATGAGATATCTACAGGGGACAAAAGATTATATGCTCAAATATAAAAGAACAAGATATTCAGATGTTGATTTTACAAATTGCCTCGACAATGGGAAGTCCACTTCAGGATTTATATTCATGTTAGCCGATGGAGCAATTTCTTGAAAAAGTGTAAAGCAATTGCTTATTACATCATCTACAATGAAAGCTGAATTTGTGGCATGCTTTGAGGTAACAAATCAGGCTTTATGGTTGTGAAATTTCATATCAAGACTTGGTGTGGTCTCAATTGTTAAACCGCTGAAGATATTTTGTGATAATATCACAACAGTTTCTTCTCTAAGAATGGCAAATACTCTAATGGTTCCAAATACATCGAGATAAAGTACTTGATGGTTAGAGAAAGAGTCCAGAAATAGTAAGTGTCAATTAAAAACCTGAGCACCACTATGATAATTGCTGATTCATTTACTAAACCTTTATAGTATAAAATATTTAAAGAACATATTATTAGAATAGGGCTTATGAGCTGCATGTTTAAGTGGATGTAATTATTAATTTTTTTCTTGCATAATTAAAGTTATTTGTTTTTGCTATCCTGTTTACATTTATGTTTATGTTTATGCATATTATGGTTGAATGTAATAACAAGATTATCTTGACAAGACAAATTACAAGGGTCAATATGGACTATATTAGGAAAGACTAACAATGTTATAGTACATAGAAGGAAGTATAACATTGATGATATACAACCGTTATGACTCGCATTGATGGTTGGACTTAATGTAGTATTATTATATTTTTTGGATTTATTGGCTTGTTTTAAAAATTCATGGCCATATATAAAATGCTTTTTAAAATTTTTTTCATGATCCAATTAGGTAAAATTATTTTCAAACAAATTTTGTTTTGTTTATTTTTATTTTGAATATCTTTTATATGTTATTAATTAATGGGCTAAGTGGGAGAATGTTATATTATGTGACCCTTATAATTTGATAAGATATATAATAGAACTAATTGGATTCTGATAACAGTATTGGCTAATAAAAAAAAGTCCATATTATATTAGGATTTCTTAGGGAATGTTCTTGATGGAAGGAACTCTCATAATAACTTATCCTAGGTCTTCTACTCTCGCCTATAAATAGACAGGACCATTAGGGATTAAAAAGACTGATATCTAAGTATCATTAGTTGAGATATTATACTTTTTCTCTCTCAACCTTCCTAAGCTATAAATCTAAGTGGTCCTGTGAAAAAATAGGAAAAGATGATGAGTCTAGTTCCTCTTGCAAATAGATAGCGACATTGGATGTAAAGAAGGTACACAAATCATATAGAGATTTTTTTCTTTTTTTTAGATGATATCAAAAGATATACATCGTAAAGTCGATCTATTATTATTTGATTTCAATATTAGAATATAAAAAATTTGTATTAAAAAAATAATTATAGATTTTATGTTTATACTTATGATTTTATCATTATTGTTATTATTATATTATTTACTGTTATGACATTTTTCTCTTCCTACTAATATGTCTGAATTGACACGATCAAGCCTAGAATATAACTTGTAGAGATAGATTGGTGACAAAATTGGTAGAAGAAATGATGAAACTTATTGCATGCAGGAGTTGAAAGAGGAAATTATTGGATGGGTTCTTCTACTCTTTCTTCTTGTCTGAAGCAGCAGACAACATTCCTTTGCAGCTTTCGATTTCTCCTATGTTTCTTTCTCATGCAACACAATCATATTTGGGGAAGAGGACTTTGATACCAAAAGAACAATAGAATGAATCAACAACACTTGTTGTTCATATTTAACCTCTGAACTCTTTAGGTCATTTCATATTCAAATTTAAAAAATCTTTCATACAAACTGGAAGAATATTATATATTTCATCAAATAGATAATTTTTGCCATAATGTATATTAAAAAATAGAGAAGGGAGTTAATAATATAATGATCTTATGTCATAATATTTTTCCATTATACGAATATAAAATTAAATCCAAGGGAAAACACTAATTTAAATGGAATCAATTGCTTTAGAATGCTATATATCTATTACTAATGTGTTTCGAAAATGTTAGCAGCTTCGGGTCCCTTTTGCCATTGCAAGAGCATCCAATCGTTTAAACCTTCCAAAAGTGATGGCGACCACATCACAAAATTTTCACGTAGCAAACAGTGTCACATGTTAGAGATCAATAACATTCATCAAAGACAAGCAGAATGAGCCAATGAAATCAGTACATGATGGACGGCAATAAAAACAAAGAGCATGTAGAAGCCAGGAAAAGATATAATATATATATATCCTTTATTATCTATTTTGCTCTCTAATATATTATTAGTATTAGATGGTACGAGCACGAGGAGGAACTCGACGGTGGGGATCACGACACGTCCACAGGATTGTAGTGGTCGAGGAAGAGCAGCGAGGCCGGCCTGGGGTGGCCGCGCTCCCGGCCGAGGCGCCGCTCGTAGCAGTCGATGGAGAAGAGGGAGAGGGAGAGGGAGAGGGAGAGGCGGGCGGCGGCGCCGAGCCGGTCGGTGGCGGGGCCTAGGCAGAGCCGGTAGAGGCGGCGGTACCCGCCGAGGGCTGCCACAACGGGTCGCGCCCCTGCCCCCGCCGCCGCCCCGCCCTCCACGTGCCGCCCGCACACCGCCTCCCACACGCTCTCCCGCCTGCTCACGCCCGCCCACACCCTGCACACGCACCCCGCCGCCGCCAGCGACCGCCCGTCCAGCCTCCCCAGCACCTCCGCCAACAGGTCCCCGTTGTCATTGATCACCGCAAACACCTCCTCCACCCTTCCTTCCTGCTGCTGCTCATATGCTGAGCTTAAGTCCATGGCCATTGTTGGTTGCTGAGGCTGCACCACAGTATATATGGATGAGGGAACGCGGTGTTCGGTGGGAGAATGAGAAAGCATCTCCGGGGACGAGAACAAGCGGCCAACCAGGAAGATCCAAGAGCGTGGAGATGCGTAAAAATGGGGGAGACAGCAGCGAAGACTTCTCCTTCCCTCGGTCTCGGAAGCCGCAAACAAGGCGAGAAGTACTGTCGCTGGGGACTCCCAAAGCTTTGTTTCTTGTACAGTGATCTGAATGCCTTCTGCTACATCAGAGATCGAGCAGCTGTTTCTGCCTCCGCTGCTCCTTCTCAGCTACTGCGATGGCTTGACAGCAGACCTACATGCGTGTAGGTCATGATGATTTGATGAGGATCCTGCAATTTTGCTTTTTAGTGTACGATTTATTAGATGATATCTACAAATGCATTTTGAGTCGGTAAGTTTGCTATAGCCCTATTAATGTATATGTTTTATCTTGAGATGCTGTCATTATTTTGTTTATATATATATATATATATATATATATATATATATATATTGGTGAGAGGTTCGAAGTTTATTTTTAAAATAATCATTTTAAATATAAAGATAATCTTATATATTTTGATTCTTTTATTGATATGAACTTCTCGGATGTAGAGATATCAATTATGTGGTTCCTAAGATGATGGATATTTTTTCACATGGATATTAGACAGTAATGGATATAGCATTCCAAATCTTTTTTTCGTTAATATGTGAATTTAGATATTGGGTCAAAACATTTGATCTATTTAATTCAAATTAAACTAGACTGCATATTGATCGAGTAGATTATGAGTTCATTACGAATTATTTGATTCGATAGAATCAAATGAGATAATATCAATATTCAACCAGAACACTTTCTCCATACTGACCTATGTTAATATTATTAATTTTTTTAATAATAATTTTATTTTTTAAATAAAAAAATTAATTAAAAAAAAAAAAAAGGAAGAAGAATCTGATTCCTCGTCCCCGTTAAAAGATTCTTCATCTCATCCTCGTCCTGACTAAATGAAAAATGAGTGAAGATAAGGAATGAGATGAAGATGAGGATCTCTGTCTCACCCCGTTGACATCACTACTCGGGTGAGAGGAGACTGACATTGAAACTGAGGACACAATAGCATTAAGGATGTAATAAAGCATTGAGAGCAAAGAAAGGTGAAGAAAAGTGAGCAGCAGTTGGTTAAGCACAAAAACAAAAGCGCCAGCGGCAGCTCTGTGCGTCTGCAGTCACCTTTTAAACGAGAGAGAGATTGGTAAAAGCTGATGCATAAAAGGTTATCAACTCAAGACAATCCCATCACAACAACATGAAGATAAAAACTGAAAAGAATACAGTTCACATCTTCCTAATTTCAATGAATGACGATATTTAGAACTTTTCTTGTATTTTTTTGTGTTTGTTGATTTCAATGTTCAAACATAAGTGTTTAAGAAATCTGAAAAAACAGAAAATTCACGTTTACTTTCCTTTTAGAAAAAAAAAATTACATGTTTGAGATTTTTAGCCATAAAAAGCAAACAAATAAAGCTTTTAGAAACCAAAAAAATTAAAAATTTTATGATGATGTGTTGCTGACTATCCTCTATTTTAAATTCTAAAGATATCATTTAGCGAGGAATGATCAAAGCTACCAACAGCTTTAAAAGATCAAGCCAATTAGGACTAAAATATACATCATCATACTCTATATATATATCATTTTTATTTTTTTATCTTTAATAATGTATGATTATTATTCTATTACATTTTTAATTTCCATTACACATAAATATTTTATAATATTCTTAGGATAATTTTTCTAGAAAATACTCATATTTTGGGTAATTCTTAATCGATACTTCTTTTGTTTCTTTCTCAAACAAAACCCCTAATTTAAAAAACATATTCTTTATTTTTTTCTTATCTTTTTACTAATTTTAGATTATTACAAAGTTTTCATTTAGCTCATTTATAATTTTTTTAATAATATTTATAATATTTTTATTAAGACACTGAAAATACTGTAAATGTTTTTAAAAATTACTATAAGTGATATCATATTATGCCTCTTTAGTTTTCATTCCTCACAGACTATTATGATATTATATTTTTAAGCTTATCATTAGTTCGGTTAAGGTTATGAGTCTATTTGGATTATTTACAGTATTTTTTAGTACATTCCATAGTGTTTTTATTATGGTGATCAAAACATTATAATAAGTCAATTTTTTTTTTATATTTGGGTGATATTGTCCCTAAACTATTATGAATATCTATTTGAATGATAATATGATGTAACAAATGACTCTTAGTGTATTTTGATTTCATTTGGCTCGTTTACAGTATTTTTGCTATGGTGATGGTGGCCAAAATACTAGAATAGGCAAAAAAAATTCTGAGGAATAGTTTAGGTATTTTTGAAATTAGGGATACTGTCTGGAAAAAATAAAATGAGATTATCGATTGGAATATATCTGAAATATGAGGATTTTCTAGAAAAATCATCTATTTTCTAATCTCTTTATAGGGGAAATCAAGTTACAAATAACCTAATACTAGACAGCGACTAATTTCTTTTTTTTTTTCCTTTTAGCTTTTTACTCAAAATTTCATCCATCAACCTTGATATACGTCATAGATATCTTAAATTAGAGGAATCTAAGTCAGACATATTAAGTTGTGTAAACTAACATTAGATTATAGTATAAATTATTAAGTTGTGGAATAAACTCAATATACACTACCTAAGACCATTCCTTTATCTATTTTTCAATCTTCACCATACATAAATATTTTCCTAACAGGCTAAACATGGATGCATCACCGGGTATAACTTCACAAGCATGTACCTTGCAGAAGAAACAACAAGAGGTGGAGAGCTGAGGCAGAGACATGGTGTTCCCCAGATTGGAGCCCATGAGTGGTCACTTGCAGGGATGCTGCAACACCTGCATGCATGGAGGAAAGTGTTGGAAATCCTCCCTCCACAGGCATTAACTCCTTTCTTGGAAGCTAGGAAGGAGGTAGCCTCTCTCTCTCTCTCTCTCTCTCTCTCTCTCTCTCTCTCTCTCTCTCTCTCTCTCTCTCTCTCTCTCTCTCTCTCTCTCTGTTACTTGATCAGCTGCAGCAGTGAGTTCAGCTGAGCAAAGAAGTGTGCTTGGATTATGTGTGTCCTCTTCCTGTAGGCAGGGTTTAGGGTTTTGGTTGTGTCTTGCTGTTTCTGCATTGGGATTCAGAACCTCCGAGAGGTTCCAAGGGTAAACTTCCATTGGCAACAGTGTGGGATGGACCACCGAATGTACTAAATAAATAGCATTTCTTTGTAATGCTTGCAGAATGGTTTTGATACACAGCAAATGTCATGCTGCCAATGTCAAACCTACATTAACTTAGTGCTGAGACAAATACAATTGCTTCACTGTTTTATTGAGGAGCAGTACTTTTCCTGCTGTCGTAGAGAACAAGCATTTCCTTTTATTGGATTTACTAGAGTTTACACTTACATTGCATGTGAGATATGCTGTGTGGGATGATAAATAAGCTGCATTGCATTAGTATATTTCTGTGAACTGGGACTCGGAAGAATATTGGAGATGAGGCAAATAGCATGGCTTTACTCTTTTATTTCGAAGAAAAATGGTGAAAATGGGATTCGGTCCAAGTATCTTTCTATCTAGAGTCAATATTTGTAAGCTAGTTGACATCTTAAAAGAAAATAGGTTTTTATGAAGGAAATAGGTTTTCGAGGCATGTTCAAATGACAATATATATATATATATAGGGAAAACCAACATAGAATATGTTTTGGTTGTCTTATAAAGACAACATATAGAATAAACATCAATTATATATCCAAATGTCAAATCTCCATTTCAGGAAGGTGTTGGCTGCCCCATCTTTGGTTTGGTTGTTCCTATTCAAAGACATTATATACTCATATTTTGCTTCCCTGAGTGATGTTGATTATAAGATAATTTGTTGATGACGAACCCTCTAAAACTACTTGGCATCTCTACAAGAATCATCAGAACATATATAGGTTTCATAAGAGGACAAGAGAGAGAAGAGACTCAAAAGAATAGGCTTATTTATGCTGCTTTCTTTATGCACGAGAGCCAAGAAACTTAGAGAGAGACTATATTATAAAGGAAGATATTAGAAGCAATAGTTATTTATATTGCTCAACAACAAGTGCAGGAAAAGATTAGCTGTGCTACAACTGCTCATTATCTGTCGAGCTTTTGCAGAAGCTCCCAGCCATGGCAGTCCAATTTGATCTCCATAGCTTCTTTAAGTTTAGTGATAACAAGTATATACCCTATCACCTAAGACCATAAAGAATAAATTGGTTAGATAACAAAGAGCACCTAATAATAATAACATTTTTGCACCTTAGATCTGTGATATGTCTTTCACGAGAATAATTTGAATAAATTGAGATGTTTATGCTTATAAAACATGAACATGCAACCTACATGCCTAAATTCCAGTAAAAATGTGATATGCGGATCCATAGACTGTTGTATTGGCATGTAATTTTTTTGATACTACTCATATCATGTTTTATATATTCTACTTGTTAAAAAGGAATACAAAAACTTTTTTTAAACATGAAATGAAATTCAAATAAAATTAGGTATGCTAAAAAGGGAAACTCTATATTGTTCCTATCTTTCTTTATCTTATTCATAGAAATTCAATTTTATCTTGAATCCTTTTTTTTATACACAATCATTTTGATCGTAATAATAACAAGTAAAAATTGAACGAATTGCAACTTTTCATAGAAGACTTGATGAGCATACATGATAGAATTTTTCCAATAATACTTTATCAATTCATTTCTAGTTGTACTTGTCACAAATTGGAAGAATTGAAATGTAACATCTCTATTTACTCCCACATTAAAATTTAAAAAGTGGAATAAAACTTAGATTGACTTATATGATCCTAATGAGTGTACTATTAATTTAGGCATAATTATCTTAAGGAAGTAATTCAAACACAACAATGCTAATAGAGTTAATAGGTAAGTTATCCCATCAGATCAGACCGTGACAATTAGTGTCAGAATCAATATAGTATTCAAACTTCGTAAGAGGCTTAAGCAAGAAAGGACAATCAAAGGATGGAGTCATAAGGCGTGTCATGACGCAAAACTACCACCGGATATTCTTACATGCACCATGCTAGGGTTTGAATTTGGACTATGCTAGACCGACATCTTACATGCACCATGCTAGGGTTTGAATTTGGACTATGCTAGACCGAAGATGTCAAGCTCTTAAGTGGGGAAAATTATATAACTCTCTAACTTGGTCTCGCATCAGAAATGGATAAAGACTTTGATTGACTTATAAAAGTCTAATGAAGAATCAAAACATTTAAGTACTAATATAACATTTGACTAGTAGAGATAGTATTCTATATTGATTACCTGGTAAACATATAACTTTGAATAACTATTTGCCGTAGTTCTGATGCTTCTTTGAGAAGTCATGCATTGTCTTTACGATAACAGCAAACTTCATGGATCTCAGTCGCCCCATATGCCTAGAAAAAATAGAAAACACAACTAATGTTGTGATACTTTCACGATAATAAGGCAACAGCAGTTAGTAAAATATGTACTGCAAATATATATCCCCAAATAATTCAGCCTCTTTCAACAAAGAAGAGTGACTCAATTTAGGGTCACAAATCAATACTGAATAAAACCCAGAATGAGCATAAAGAACACGAGTCAACTTCATAAGCCTCAAAAAATATTAGTACAACATAAACCAGAAAAAAAATCTTGACAAGGAACCAAGAGATTGAGTAGTTTGTGTATTATAGTGACTCTACAATCATATTATCAAATTCCAAAGTTTAGCCATGTTGCTGATCTAGCATAAAAGGTATCAAATTAATTTGATTGTAGGAATACTGACAAACAAAATTTACTGCCCCAATATCAACTCTTGGTTACATGAGAAAGGAACTTACACGATCTCTGTATATCGTAATCTCCATGCAGGAAATCCTAAATGGCATCTAGCAGGCCCATATACAAGAAGAAGATCAGGTTCAGCTCCGGCAGAACCTGAGAAGAAAGATAATTTTTAACTCATGACATGCAAAAGATGAAGAACGAAATACAACATGCAAATATAATCTGAATCTACCATGTGGAAACTCATACCTGTTGCTTTTAAAGCATTAGCTACATCTGATTCTGTGAAGTCTGGTTCTGACCTATAGCAGATTTCAGAATCATCTTTCATGTGCTCAGAATATAGGAAGCTAGCTGCTTTAGCAACCCCTTCTTTACCATCAGCTAAAGAAATAATCTCAATTGCCATTTTTTCAAAATGAAAAAGTGAAGTCACCATCTTTGCATCAACGACCTACATGTTGAGCCAGGACTCGGCCATTGTCACAAATGTATATCCAATGATGAACAGTTATTTAACACAAGAAGAGATCCTAAGCATGAAAAACTGAGGAACAGAAGATCCTAATTTGCAACTTACAGAGCATGGTGTCATGCTTGTATTTGTCAAGCTCTCCAAATCAGTTCTAATAGTCTGCTTCAGCACACCTTTAAAATCAATCTAATAACAGATTAATATCATGCCCGTGGCCATGCTATGTAATTTTGCAAGTAAACATTATGATTAACAACAGAAGTAGGTGAGGTACACTGTGCCATTTCAAGTATGATTTCACGTAAGCATGCTTACCTTGCATGTCATAAAGAATGACGTACTTGATACCTATAGATGATAACCAGCACAAAAGTTGTTTTATCTTTGTTGTATTTTTTGCTTCTTCACTATCAACCACAACAGCAAGGGAATTAAGCTCATCCAGCTGGAGATTTTGATGTTTCAGTAGCAGTCCCATTGAAATGATGTAGGAAAATAGTAAATCATTAACAGACGACCCCATATGCCTGAGATTGACCATCAGATGCAGCAAATACCAACAAAAACCCAGTATCAACTTCAAAATCATGGGGGCCTGGAATTTCTGACCAAGAGCCAAAAAGAAGCAAAAAATAGCATTTGTTCAGACTTTTCTGTTCAAAGAAATAACAAACAGTAAAAACTAAAAGAATTGAAAACTATCTTAGTATGTGGCCTTTAACCTTATTTCACACAGCAAGAGGGAGAAAAAAAAAGAGAGTTGCCATAATCATGACTGGTGATATCTTAATTCTTCTTTTGAAGGAGCTGGTGTCCTTCTTGCTTCTATATTTCTGGTTTCATATGTGTTCTTTTATGTTCCTTTTCTCCCATGAATTCTCTGATACTTTCTCCTATTTTAATGAAAACTCAGATGAGCATATTTACTGTGGCCTTTTCAATAAAAGGAAAAAAAAAATGGACTAAGCTAAGCAACTCTCCCAGTGAGCTAAGTGAACAAGTACAACAACAAAAAGGTTGGCTACATGGATCATTTCTTGCTATTAAGGTCTGTGTAGGTCAAGAAAAGGACAAGTACACAGGACTATCTACCAAAATTAGCGCAAACGATGGTTAATTTTTTTGCCTTTGCTTCCTTCTGAGAGATATCCAATCAATCAAAATGGAAGTTAAAGGGGGTCTTTAATCTCGCCGTATCCTTTATCCCCAGACTCGTATTGACAAGAATTCTACTCCAGAGAAACTGAACAAAAACATGCCAAATTGGCCAATATCTGGTGCGTTACCAAATGAAGTATTTTGAAACATTTCCTCCACCAACACCAATAGACAAAACTTCCATGTGCCAAGCAATTTGTTGACCGTAGGCAGAGTATTTGATCTCAACCACATCCTATCAAAATTTCCTTTGTTGGACAACATGAAACTTGGCCAACGATTAAAGGACTCCTAGAATTTGATAAGATATATTTCTGCTGAATGAGCTCACTACATATGAGAAATCCCTTGTCCTAAATCAAAGCACCTAAAGAGATCTGTGTCATGAACTTCACAAAGACACGATCGACTCGTTGTTTAAATAAAAAGGCCAGCCAAAGTCAACAGATAAACGATCAAGACCCTCACCACCGGCTCCCAGGAATCACTCCAATTACACAACTGCGGCATATCAAGCTTAAGTCTTTAATGCTAAGAATTCAAGTTCCTGACCTGTGGAAGAGGGATCCAGACCCAAGTGTTCTCGCGAGCCAAATCCATCGGCAGCAACTAGCATACGACGCCAACAACAAAATTAGATCGAGTTCCCTTCTTTCCCATCTCACAGGACTTATAATCGCAGAATAGATGATTACGGAGGACGAATTTCGAAAAAGGGTCTGCAAATCATCCTTTCATCAAATTAAACCACATCATAAGCAAACACGCACCAACAAAATAGCAAATCTAGTAAATTCCAGGAACTAACACGGAGCAAGCGATCGACAGTCAGAATGAGACGTTCGACGAACAAGGGCACCGTGGAACTCCGCCCGCATACAAATGGGGGTCCAACGAGTCAATCCGGGGTTCAAGCGTAGAGATCCGACCCGTTACTAAGTGGCCTGCGGAGGGAAGACGGTGCCTGAACAGAGACGCGATCCGACCCGGTAAGAGCTAGAGAACACGCTCCGACCCGGCAAGCTCTAAATTCTCGGTCTAAAGTGGGGCTTGTCATCACCTAAGCCTACGTAGCGAGATGGCATCGGCTGTCCTGTCCCACCACGGATAGTTTTTTCTTTTCTTTTTTCAAAATAAAAAAAGATGACACTTAATCCATAATCAAAATCTTTTTCAATTAGATCAATTTATATTTTTAAAAAATTATTAGTATAAGTGAATCGAATATATCATCATCGCTGTTTATTCATGTTGTATATAAAAATTTATCAAATAAAATTTTGAACATCTCATTAAAATATATAATCACCAAATTAGTATTTTTATGAAACAAAAATTATAAAGTAAGATTTTAAACTCTCAATCTAAAAATAAGCCAGTTCAACTAATTGATCAACATCGAGTCTGTGAGTAATAAATGCTTCGGTCGTCATATAAAACTATTACTGTGAGTAATAAAATTAATAAATATAAATAAATTAATTCGATTCGATTACACCATTAGTATACTGTGATGCAGTAGAGATGATGTGAATGGTCGTCACAACTACTTTTGATAACATACATATGATGT
Organism: Musa troglodytarum; assembly: GCA_023547065.1. Taxonomy (NCBI): domain Eukaryota; kingdom Viridiplantae; phylum Streptophyta; class Magnoliopsida; order Zingiberales; family Musaceae; genus Musa; species Musa troglodytarum. The sequence continues at coordinate 28,526,657 of CP097509.1, read as the reverse complement.
GATGTGTCAAAGGCGTGACGAGTTGGAGTTCTCATGCAATGAGATCGTTTTGGTCGTTGTTGAGTAGCCATCATGACGTTGAAGTTTTCATGAACACGTCATCACCAATATGATGATAGAAGATAAATTTAAACGGCTCCAAAACCAACCCAAAGCACCATTCAATAGTCCTGATTTCATGAGAAACTGTTTGTTAAAAACTACACACCAATACGATTGCAAGAGTAGAAAACAGGGTACATATACTCTCGCGAGAAGAGCAACTCTCCGTATCTCCAAAGAAAATATGTAGGGGACAAAGAAATTTATAATAGTATTAAAAATAAGATAAAATATTTTTAAAATAAAAAATATATAAGATAAGTTTTCGAACTCTCAAGTAGATCTAGTTTCACAGCCAACTCTCAAATAAAAATATACAATATAATCTTTTAAAATATAAAGGATAATATATAATTAGCTTCATTGTTTTTTTTTTTTTTTGGGAGAAAAAAAAATACATCTCTAGCATATGGAGAACTCAGGATCGAGACCAACCAGAAAATCAAAAATATGTTCTCTTCCCTCATATCTCTAAGATTTGGACATTCTATTCCACATCACCAGGAAGATATAGTTGTAAGCCGAAGTCCCTTCAGAATGTTGTAGTATTTAGTGAACACAATATAACTCTTCAATCCATATAACAGGTCAAAAACACACCCCTCTTAGAGCAGGTTTGTATGACTACATCTCATGTCCTCTGCGGTGATTGCTAATCTTAGGTTGCATGAAAAGCGACAGCCAGGCCATCACCATTGAGTATTTTTTATGTTCTAGGACTCCAGCTTTGGATCAGATGTCTCTGGTGCAAGGAAATGCCAAGAAAATACTTTATTTTCTCTTTACTCTTGAGAAAGCTTTGGCAGATTAAGACTGCTCTATGAAGTTGACTAAGTGTAATTTTGAAGTAACAATTTGCAGGTGGGTTATTGAGATCCATCGAAAACTATATGTTTAGTTAAATTAAGAATATTTTAAATTTTTATTTATAATTTTTATATCTTTCTTTTTATCTATTTTAATAATAATCATTTCACCCCCTTCTTACAATTACATTTATGGTCTCTTGATCATATCTTTATGTTATCTTAAATGATTCTTTCGTATTTTATTTACTATTGAAGTGATAAAATTTTTCATAAATAAAATTTTTTAATCTATTTTAGTAATTCTATCCATTCATCTCAACATTCTTGTCCCACCAAAACAAACAAGGTTCTTAATTTCACAAAGTTGTTCAATCGAAGAAAAAGATAATAAGACCACAAACAACTACAACATACAATAAAAGTTTTGATGTATACTTTGATTAGTCTAACATTGTAAAATTATCTAATAAAAAAATTAGTATCAATAAAATAACACAGAAATATGATATAGATTAATATTTGTTGGGAAAGAGATGAGAACCCAAAAAAAAAAAAATCCAAAGATTAATAAAAAAAATCAGAATATCAATATAAGATTTAAGGTGGTTTGATAACTCTTGCCAATATCCACAAAGAATATCAAATTAATCTTTACCATTTAAGATTAATTATAAAACTCTTGATTTATTCTTCTTCAAACATAATCTGTTTATATATTTTTTTATACAAATCTCAAAGAATTTAAAGATTTCTCTCATCCTCTCTAAAAAACTTAGAGAGTACCTAAAGAAAACCTCACGAATGTATTTCTTATACTTCCTCAAAAGTACTTCTTCTTTTATTAGGATTTTTTTATCATTTTAAATCATTGATTTTAAGAATCTTAAAATAATTATCGATTTTAATAATAATAAACTAAATACATTCGGCTCTAAGGCAAATACATCAATTTCTAGTTTCCTCAATATTGTTTCAAAATTCGCCTAAAAAAATTTTAATGATTCAAAGTTTTTTACACTCAATCAAGCTCTCATAATGTGTAGAAATAAATATGATGATCTTTTACGAGACAGGAATCCAAACGTCATATATATTCCTCGAATGATATGATCATCAGTATAGACTAGTATGTACGAAGATATGCTTCTAATAGCTTAGTGTTCTACTTTTCCCGATCAATCTTTTTGATCATGGGCCATCGATATAGGTAAATATCGAGGGTTGCTTTTATTGTTTTCTTCCTTTAGACATTTATTTATTTATTTATTTTTTATTTTTTTGGCTTCTTCCTTTGCATTCACGATTTAGAAAAGGAAAGACATTCTATAAATAAATATACTTATATACACATATACATAGTAGATATGGTCATAATTGAATTTGAATTAAATTCAAGCCGGATTGAAATCGAAATCAAGCATATACCATTCTATTTTAGTTCCAATTACACAAAATCAGAATTAGAACTGTCAATTCTGGGTCAATTTCGATTCCTTCAATTTGAATTCGAACCAATCAAATAAAATAAAAAAAAGGCAAAGGGTCAATTTGCCCATATCAATAATCAAATAAATGATTATTTTTAGGGATATTATGGCCATTTTATAATTTTAAAATAAAAATAAAAAAAAATAAATTTATTAAAATTTATATATTCATTTTTTGTCATTAGGTGTATGTAAATACATTCACTTTTATTTGAAAACTTTGATCAAAGTTTTCGAATAAAATTATGAATATTTTGTTGCTTCTAAATTATTTTAATTTAAAATTAAAATATTTAATATATAAAATATAATATAATTTTATCAAATGATACTTGTATTGATATATATTTTAAAATATAATTTTTATCTATTATTTATTAAGCACCCAAAGGATTACACAATTATACATTTGCTTAAACTTCCTTCTCCAAATATATATTAAAAATAGAAATATATTTCTACACGTAGCTATACCGACGTGAACCGAATGTGATGGTTATCGATAAAACGAAAGTTTAAGCTTCCACGTGGATAGTAATATTGTCGTATCAAATATGTGATGTACCCAAAGTTCGCTGCACCCACTAACCCGGATTCGCCACTAAAACGGAACCGCATGGCCGACGATGTCCACGTCACGCTCGAACCCACGACGTCGTCGATAGACTACGAAGAGCAGAAGTGTTCCGCGAAGCATTTTACCTCGATCACATCGTCCCACATAAGCCAGCATCGGAGATGCGGCTTACGAACTGTGAAGCGACTCAGCGCCATCTCCACTCACCGGAATCGACGGTTGAATCCCGAACATGGACAGCTCCGGTACGCTCGACGGTTCCTATCCTCTTCCGCCCCGGGGTTTCATCCCAATCTCTTTTTTGTGTCTGGATGATATGCTGTGTTCCTGTGTTTCGATTAGTTCGAATGGTCACTCGTTGTTATCGATCGTCTCTTTATCTTTTTGATGCCTTCGTAATCTGTTGGAGTTAACATCCACGCGGAATTTTGGTGATCGAGGCGATCGTTGTCGAACCCGGAAGTGCAGGGGAGTTAGGGTTCTTGTCTTATAAAATAGGGTTGTTGGGATCTCTGGAATGGTTTCCATGAACATTATATCCGTCTTGGTTGTTGGGATAAGTGGGTTTCGCGCGGTGAACTGCTCGATTGGATGCTGATGGAAAGTTAACTCGAGTATCTTGATCCCTGGGTAGCTAAATTTATCTTTCTAGGGTTTCGTGGACTTTCTTCACCATGCCCATCTTTTTCAAGCTGGTGCTTTTGTAATTGAACGTTCGCAATCTTTTGTCTTGGCAACATATGTCCTTCCCATGTCACAAATTTCCCATCCTTTTCTGTGATGCCCATCTTTACTATTGGGTTTTACATCATGGACTGCTCCATGTATGCGGATTGGAAACAGATGTCGACCAAATTGTGTTTCTTGATTGGCGGATAGCTAATTTCAATGTTCTAGGGTTTCGTTGATTTTCTTCTCCATACCCACCGATTAGACTGAAGATGTATATATTTTTCCAGCATTAGCATTTTTGCAATTGAACTTCCACATTCTTGTTTTCTCCATGCAACATGAGTCCTTCCCAACGACAAATTTCTCTTCATCTCTGATGCACATTATGGTCCATGCCTCTTACGGAAGCAGCCTTCTCTTGCCATAAGCCTTCTCGATCATTTTATCAAAGTGAACTCCTGAGTAAACCTTTTTCTTTCGAGCTAGATCATCCCTTTGTATTATTGTCTCCTTAATTTTTCTTAATTTCATATGGCTTTTTTGCCTGGAAAACTATGAAGGGTATTCTGTGATCTCCACATCTTGGCTCGTTCCTCAGTTATGAGTCTCAACTCATCATTCAATCGAAAGTTGTTGTGGCAAAATTAACATCCTAAATATTGAAGATGAAGCACATGTATTTGAGAAAAACCATGAAAAGATTTCATCTTGATGTCAGCTTGCTGTATTTCATTCACCCTAGCGGACATTGTGTGTAATCAGAGGATGTCAATGTGGTTGCTTACATTCATTTCTCTCCACAAATAAATTACATGTGATCACCCTAGTGGACATCATGTATGATTTTTGTTACATATTGATGCACTCAGCTAATGTGAAATTTTTCCATAATTATAATTATGCCATTAAGGAACTGCCTGTAGGTTGATCTCCCTTTTGCTGGTAATATATCTTTAAACTTGATGGTTTTACTTTGGGATCAAAGATAAATGACTTAGATGCATGAATGCAACAATGCTAATGGAATTTGGTAAGGACCTGGAAACTCCTTTTCATACAAGACATGATAGTAATTGAAATGATGATGAAAAATAATGCTGCGGAGCAAGTTCTGGAATGCGGAGTCGACCATGGACCTTTTTTTTTGCTCTAAAATTTTCTCTTATTTGATAAATTTAACACAGTCATCTATATTCTAATTAGGAGTGAACTTTTCTTTTTTCCTTTCTTCAAATACTTAGGAGTAAATCCAGCAAATTTCATCGTGCCCCCTGTTGAAGGCATTGCTGGAGGAGGGACTGGGTATGGGTGGGCAGATGTTGGTACTGAAAGTTCCAACTTATGCAAAGGTGTAAATGTAATTGATCCGACACAGATTCCATCAGCTGAGTTGTTGCATGTGTGGTGCATGCCAAGCACAGCAAACATTGGCCAGCAAGAAATGCCTCGGCCTTTTGATCATGTAAGTTATTCTTTAACAAGTGTTATTTTTCTCAAATTTATGTTGAAGGTTACAAGTATAACGTGATAGTTTTTGTGTATATGTGTGCCTAGGTGTGCATATCAAATCTCTGCATTATTCAATCTGAATTTTGGCGAAGAGTGCTAGATCAGTATTGATGCCATGTAGGTATTGCTCTAGGGTACTGTCACGCACTTAGCTGGAATTGCCTAAGTGGTGAGGTACCCTTGCGGCAAGCACGGATTGAGCTGGAGTTGCCTAAGTCGAGAAGCACCCTTGCGCCCACTTCGATAAGACTTAGCTAGGATTGCCCAAGTCTTGAGGCGCCTTTGCGACATATGCGTCCGTGTAGGTATTGCTCTAGGGTATTGTCACGCACTTAGCTGGAATTGCCTAAGTGGTGAGGTACCCTTGCGGCAAGCACGGACTTAGTTGGAGTTGCCTAAGTCGAGAAGCACCCTTGCGCCCACTTCTATCAGATTTAGCTGGGATTGCCTAAGTCTTGAGGCGCCCTTGCGACATATACGTCCGCAAAGGGACAGTCGAGTTGCAACCTCAAGCAGGTCCCGTAGAACCTGTAAAACAAAAGTTGATTAGTTTTTGAAACGAGCGACGGACAAGTCTCGACGTCTCGCGAAGAGGGAAGCTTTACAAGCAATTGAGCGAGCACTTGGAGTGCAGGAAAGCAAAAAAAGAGAGGAGGAAAACAAGGACTTTAGAGGGGTGAACGAGCAGCTGCAAGTTCGCAAACAACTACTCCCCGGGTGCCGGGCGTGAAGGCAAGTTTCCATCAAGTTGACGTGCAAACTTGTGAAAGTGTTCAACGTCCGACACTACCCCGAAGCCCCATCCAACCCTGTGCCACCCAGGGGGTTCCAGGGTGCTGAGATGGTTGACGTTATGGGGGCGGTCACGTGCTACAGAAAACATGCCGCGGCATGCGAAAACGAAGCCATTTTGGGGTAGTTTTGCTCGGTGCAGCGAGCGATCATTCTGCAACGTTGCAAGCTGCCGTTTCTTGCATTTTTCCAAAGAAAACACACTAAAACTATGGCAAAACAGGCTGCCAAGGATATGTACAAGTATGAACAAGCGATGAACGGTTCGTTGAACGAAGTTGCTGCGAGAGTGCGACGATCGTTCGTGACGTTCTCCCCTACTTAGACTGTCGACGCCCTCGTCAACACTTGTTGGTAGGCTTTGATGGCTCTTTCTTCATGTCGGAGGCCATCTTCTGGCTCCCAACTGACTTCGGTTTTGGGAAGCTTTCGTCACTTCACAAAGTACTCAATCTGCTCAGCTCCATTGGGTAGTTTTGTCTTGCGATCCGTTAAAATGGTCTCAACTCGCTTCTCGTAGGAGGCTCTGGTGGGGTTTTGTCGAGTTGAAACGCTTCGGAAAGCATCTTGCGGATCGGAGTGGTAGGCTTTCAAGTTGCTGGCATGAAAAATATTATGAATTTTGAGCCACGCCGGCAGCTACAACTTGTAAGAGACATTGCCCACCCTACTGATAATTGGGAAGGGCCCATCATACGTGCGCACGAATCCTTTATGCATCTTGTTCCTAAAGAACTGGAGTGATGCTGGTTGGAGCTTCACCAACACCAAATCGCCGACTTTGAATTCTTGCGGTCGCCTTCCCAAGTCTGCCCACTTCTTCATCTTTTTGGTCGTCTTTTCCAAGTAAGCTTACGCAATATTTGCATTTCGATGCTATTCTTTTGCAAAGTGATATACGGATGGACTACTTCCAGTATAACCAATAGCCAAAGTGTGAGGAGACGATGGTTGTTGTCCTGTGATGATCTCAAAGGGGCTCTTGTTGGACGCAGAGCTCCGCTGTAGGTTGTAGGAGAATTGGGCTATGTCCAATAGCTTCACCCAATCTCGTTGGTTGGCACTCACGTAGTGCCGAAGATACTACTCCAAGAGCGAGTTTATTCTTTCAGTTTGACCATCCGTCTGGGTGTGGAGGCTTGTGAAGAAGTATAGCTTAGACCCCAACAATTTGAATAGCTCGGTCCAAAATCGTCCCAGAAACCGAGCATCTCGATCATTTATGTTATTGTGCGGGACTCCCCAATACTTCACCACATTCTTCATCATTAGCTTGGTCGCTTCCTCTGCTGAACAATGTAGGGGTGCAACAATGAAGGTTGCATATTTCGAAAATCGGTTGACCACCACGAGTATCGATCCGAGTCCCCCTACTGTCGGCAAGCTTGATATGAAGTCCAGAGAAATGCTCTCCCACGACCTTTCTGGTACGGGCGACGACTCTAAAAGTCCCATCGGCTTCTGCTGCTCCACCTTGTCTTGTTGATAAGTTAGGCACGTTCGAACATATTCCTCCACATCTGTCTCCATCTTCGGCCAGTAGAAGGTCCTCTCCATGAGAGCCAATGTTCGGTGAATGCCCGGATGTCCTGCCCAAAGGGAATCATGACACTCTTTCAAGAGTTCACGCCTCAAATTGTCCACTCGAGGAACATAAACTTTATTCCCTTTGGCGTAGACGAGTCCCTCCTGGACCCAAAATCGTCGTGCTTTGCTTTCATGGATTAGTTACATCAAGATTACTGCCTGGGGATCACTGTACAGTCCATCCTTGATCCGGGAAAGGAAGTTGGAGTACAACTGACTTGCTTGACCTCTACCCTCTAGTTGCATAGCATTCACTCGCTCCACTTTCCGACTCAACGCATCGGCTACGACATTTGCTTTTCCGGGCTTGTGCTCCATTACCATATCAAATTCTACCAGGAAGTCTTGCCATCGTGCTTGCTTTGGAGAGAGTTTCTTCTGAGTCTGAAAGTAACTCAAAGCGATGTTGTCTGTCCTCAGCACAAATCGCAATCCGAGAAGGTAGTGTCGCCACACTCGTAGACAGTAGATCACTGCTATCATCTCCTTCTCGTGCACTGGATACCGTCGCTCGGTCTCGTTGAGCTTACGGCTTTCATAGGCCACTGGGTGGCCCTCCTACATGAGTACTCCCCAAATAGCGAAGTCTGCATCTGTATGGACTTCGAAGGGCTTCCCAAAATCTGACAATTCGAGCATCGGTTCTTTCAAAACGGCAGCCTTTAGGTCTTGGAATGTCGCTTCACATTTGTCGGACCATCTCCAAGGTTGCTCCTTTTTCAGCAACTCCGTCAGTGGAGCTGCGCGCTTCGAATACCCCATTATGAAGCGTCGATAGTAGTTCACAAAACCAAGGAAGGATCTCAGCTCTAGTACCTTCCTTGGAGTACTCCATTCCGCCACTGCTTGCACCTTTGATTTGTTCATTTGAATGGAACCATTGCCGATTCGATGCCCCAAGAATAAGATCTCCGTCTGAGCAAAGTAACACTTCTCTCTTTTCACGAACAAAGTGTTCTCCCTGAGAACTTTGAAAATTGTTCGAAGGTGCTCAATATGCTCCTCAAGTGTTTGGTTGTAGACGACGATATCGTTCAAGTAGACGATCACAAACTTGTCCAAATACTCCTTGAATAGCTGGTTCATGAGAGTGCAGAATGTGGCTGAAGCGTTGGTTAAACCGAAAGGCATCACTAAGAACTCAAACGCTCCATACTTGGTCACACAGGTAGTCTTCGCTTCATCACCTTCGTACGCTTTGCGATACCCGGCCAGAAGGTCGAGTTTGGAGAAATACTTTGCTTTGCCCAGTTGGTCAAACAAGTCCGCAATGAGCGGGATAAGATATTTGTTCTTTACAGTCATCTTGTTAAGGGCTCGATAGTTGATGTATAGTCGGAGACTCCCATCTTGTTTCTTCTGGAAGAGAACTAGAGCTCCGAATGGTGCTTTGGAACTGCGGATGAGACCATCACTTAGCAGTTTATCTAACTGCTTTGTGAGCTCTGCCAACTCAGGAGGGGGCACGTAGTATGGTGGTCTCGCTGGAGGCTTCACTCCCGGCTCCAGCTCAATAAGATGATCCACGCCTCTGCGTGGTGGCAGAGTTTTCGGCAACTCAGGTGGCATAACATCTGTGAACTCCTTCAGGACGTTCGCCACCGCAGCAGGTTCTTTAATGGCCTTTTCGTTTAGTGGTTCTAGCTTCATAATAGCCACGAAGGTTAACTCTCCTTTGTGCACCCCTTTCTTCAATTGCAATGTCGATAGTTGTTGGGGGTCCTTGGTTCCTCTCCGAGAGACGGGAACCACGCAGGGGTCGTCGCCCCCCATTAGACATAAGGAGTCTAGGAACAGCATTGGCACCAACTTCGCTGCGTGCATGAACTCCATTCCGAGAATCACTTGGAAGTCGTCCAATGGCACCGCCATCATGTTTGTGCTCTTGCTCCATGATCCAATCTCGATAGGGACTCCCTTTGCTAGTCCGGAGATCCGCTTGGCCTCTGAGTTGACCGCCTTCATCTGACTTGGGTTCTTCTCCAAGGTCAACCCAAGTCGCTTTGCTTCTCGGTCAGCAATAAAGTTGTGGGTAGCACCCGTGTCCACCATCGCACGGGTGGTTAGGCCATTGAGCTTGATGTCCACATACATTAGCTCGCTGCTTCCTGCTTTTTGTTGCTTCGTCTTCATGTTCTCCCCCACTTGACCCCGCAATGCATTCAACAAACGCATTGCTCCCATCCGAGGTCCTTGCAACACCTCATCGTCGTTACGGGATTTTGAGCTACTTGAGCGAAGAGCGATCGCCTTGCCCTTGTCTGGTTTGGGGGGGTTCATAGAAGCCGTCAAGGCATTGAGTGTCCTTCTCTGTGGGCATTCACTCACTATGTGCGACCCTCCGCACAAGAAGCATCGTCTAATTCTTGAGGCAGTGCCTTTTGAGTTCGGGCCTTTATGGAAACTCTTCTTCTTCTGCTCGCCCCTAGGCTCCTTCTCTCGAGAATATTTTTGAGGGCGATTTCCTGAATACTGTTTCTTCTTCCCTGAGTCCTCCGAAGAAACGAAGTCGGTGAGCCTTTCTGCGGCTGCAATGGCTTCGATAACATCGGTGACATTCCGTCGATGTAGTTCCTGTTGAGCCCATGGCTTTAGGCCATCAAGAAAGCTGAACAGCTTATCTCTCTCGGACATATCTTGGATGTCTACCATCAGTGCAGAAAATTGCTTCATATAGTTTCGAATGGAAGTCGTTTGATGGAGTTGTCTCAGCTTCCTCCTTGCGACGAACTCAGTGTTCTCGGGTAGGAATTGAGTTCTCAACTCTCGCTTCAAGTCTGCCTATGTGTCCACTTGGCACCGACCTTGTTGGATCTCCTCCTAATGGGTTCTCCACTAAAGTTTTGCATCTCCGTTCAGATACATGGTTGCTATTGAAACTTTGGTGCCTTCAGAGTCAGGTCTCGTGGCTTGGAAATACTGCTCCATGTCGAACAGGAAATTCTCGAGTTCTTTGGCATCTTTAGCACCCCCATAACAATGTGGCTCGGGTGCTCTCAAGCCTTGTGGCGGCACAACGCGGGTGTTACTCCCTCCCGCATTTAGCGCTCTTGTGAGCAAAGTCACTTTGGAAGTGAGTTCCGCCACAACATCCTGTAAATGATGCACGGAGTCCTTGGTGTCATCTGTTAGTTGGTCGACTAGGGCCTCAACCTTGTCGATCCGGGATTCAGCTTCTTCTTGCGAGCTCTCTACCCCAAGAAGCCTTCGTTGGCCTTGGTAGAGTTCCTCCAAGCTTGTTTCAAGGACATCCAAGCGGGTCTCTGCCGCTGTAATTCTCTCTTTTTGGGTCTTTTTTCCCGTTGGCACTCCAGACTGCACCTCCTCCGCTCGCGGCGAGTACCGGCATCTCGTTCACCATGTTCGTTGCCCTGCTCCTCCTGAGTGGCTCTAGCAGCAAGTGATCGAGTTTGCATAGGTAGCCCACCTGCGGCTGCTTGGGGCAACTATCTGGCTTGCCCCATTTTGCTCGATTCGCCGCGATGTTTCTCCATGGCGAGATTGCGAAGTTTCTTCGCTGCTTGCTCGAATTGCTTACCTGCTCTGATACCACAATGTCACGCACTTAGCTGGAATTGCCTAAGTGGTGAGGCACCCTTACGGCAAGTACGGACTTAGTTGGAGTTGCCTAAGTCGAGAAGCACCCTTGCGCCCACTTCGATTAGACTTAGCTGGGATTGCCTAAGTCTTGAGGCGCTCTTGCGACATATGCGTCATGAAAGTCGGCCAGCTGCAACCTCATGCAGTCTCGTAGGACTGTAAAGCAGTTGATTAGTTTTGAAGCGGCGGCGGACAAGTACGTCTCGTTAAGAGGGAAGCTTTACAAGCAATTGAGCGAGCACTTGGAGTGCAGAAAAGCAAAGAAAGAGAGGAGGAAAACAAGGATTTTAGAAGGGTGAACGAGCAGCTGCAAGTCCGCAAACAACTACTCCTCGGGTGCTGGGCGTGAAGGCAAGTTTCCGTCAAGTTGACGTGCAAACTTGTGAAAATGTTCAACGCCTGACACTACCCCCAAGCCCCGTCAAGCCCTGTGCCACCTGGGGGGTTCCAGGGTGCTGAGATGGTTGACGTTTTGGGGGTGGCCGCGGGCTGTAGAAAACAGGCTGCGACACGTGAAAACACAGCCATTTTGGGGTAGTTTTGCCCAGTGCAGCGAGCGATCGTTCTGCAGTGCTGCAAGCTACCATTTCTTGCATTTTTCTAAGGAAAACACACCAAAATTATGGCAAAACAGGCTGCCAAAGATATGTACAAGCATGAACAAGCGACGAACGGTTCGTTGAACGAAGTTGCTGCGAGAGTGCGACGACCGTTCGTGACAGTACGGCGAAGTTCTTTTGGTCTGCAAACGTGCATTTTCTGTAGGTTTTAGTGAATTTTCATGTGTATACTTTCATTCTTGTTTATCTTTGATCTTCATACATTAGCAATAATGTAATCTTGCATTCTCAAAATTGCAAGTCTTAACAGAGAAATTGGAAATGGAAGTATGTATAACATTCTCACATTGTCCATTAACTAGCCTCAGTTTTGTGTAATGATGTGACTGGGGTGGGAAACACGCAGATTAATTTTGCTGATCTGCTCTTCACTCTGCTTATAAATCATTTGTGGTTTTGCTAATTATGACTATTTTTCTCAATCCTCAAGTGGACAAAGTAAAAAAAAAAACCGTGATTCTGTGAGATGACACCTGCACGCATTCTGTGATAGGATGATTTTGGTGCAATTGGTGTTGCTTATTCTTCTCTCCTTATGGACATTGGGCTGTTCCTTCTCTTGATTGCTTAAGGGAAAGGGGTGCAATCATTTGAGCATGAGGTGAAACTAGCAGGCATGTGCATTTGGAACTATCTTAGTGATTAGTGAATATTTCCTTTCACCATAATTTCTTAAGAATAAGATCTCTTACTCAATACTTCCTTTGTCCATTGCTACTAAAGTTGTTAAAGTCTTGATTTCCCTTTTGATGCATTATCTTTTTTTTTTTTATAAGTAAATGTAATTATATTTAGTATGAAGTTTGTACAAAATAGCTTTGTCTACACAAGCCGTAGACTATAGCTTGAGATCTCTTAGAGTAGTCTAAGAGAATGCATCCCACCTCAGAAAGGTGGAATGATCTCACTCCACCAGACTTATCTCCAAGAGAAGTTAAACAGAAAAGTAGCTATGACTACACATGTTGTAGACTATGACGCTTTACTATAGGCAATAAATAGCAAAATGCAATAACCAATCATTCCTGGACGACCTGTGAATACATCATATTATTGAAGCATAGAATCACACATTACATCAAACTCATTCCAGAAAGCATTAACGAATTGTAAAATTGAATCTGATAAAGATCGTTTTTTCTCTACTTGTTAAATGCTTCATTTTCAGATCCTACTCCATACATGATCTTGAGTCGCTAAGTATCTCGAGCAAAAGGTGAGCATTGTGTGTGTTGTGGCCCTCAAAGATTCTGCTACACCTCTCCCTCCAAATCCACCAAATAGCACATCTGAAGGTAATCTTTGCCAGGTGTGTAAGAAGCCCTTTTCTTGAGAAGCTTTGCTGGAACTATTCTAGTTCTTGATGCAAGTTTGGCATTGGTAGCCTATGTAGTTCAAATCTCTTCAGAATCTCCTCCCATATCCAATTAGTGTAGTCGTAAGCAAAATAAAGATGATCAATATTTTCTTCCTGTTGCATATAAAGAGAGCATCGGTTAATAAGATATATACTTTTTCGCTTCATATTGTCCATTGTAGGTAGTTTAGCAAGAAGGGCCTGCCATGTGTATAAGGAATGTCTCTGTGAGCCCGGTCTATCCTATGTCCAACTGTTTGGGATCCACTTGTTGCTTCTTTGTTTGATTTGATTTTATGCAGATGTAGCATTAAATTTTCCATTGTCATGAAGCCAAATAAGCATGTCTGAAGAGTTGTTCCTGATTGGAAGAGCTGTAATAGTCGGCCAAAGTGATAGCATAACAGGAGAAATAGGATGAGGAATACACCAGGTGCTGTTAATAATGAACTCAGAAACCTTCCAATCTTTAGGGGCCCCAAGATCTCTTCATACTCTATCACCATACAATTGAAATATACTCTTCCCATTCACCCAAGGATCATACCACATATTAATTCTGGTCCCAAAAGAGATTGCATAAGAAATGTGTTTGATCAGCTAATTTCTTGCCTTCAAAATTCCTTTCCAAGCACCAGAATGGTATGTTTTTGTTGAAACTTCCCAGATTGATTTCTTAGATAAGTACCTTGTTTGTACTTGATTATACATGAAAAGGATTCAACAAACTCCACCCATTTTGCATGCCTACGACTTAGCTTTCCTTGTCCTTTGAGATATTTCAAAGACTCATGATCGGTGTGTAATGTTAATCAAATCGGTCCATAGACCGTTTCTTTCCTGCAAACTGTTAGAAGCATATACACCAATAATATGGAATTGACAACCATTCTTTTTATCCTCTGCCTTAAGGTGGATGAATTGTTCTGTAGTAGAAAGAAAGCAAGCATTAACAAAGTTCGGATGCCATAATACCCATATTCTACCATAAGTGTCACAAGTATCGTTGGTAAGAAGTTCTACCTCTGGCCATATTAAATTTCTTTGAACATGAACCCGAGATGGTTTAATTTTTGTTTCCACAAGAATAACAATATCACAAGCAGCAGACCTGATTATTCTATTGCGCTCCTGACATTTCTCAAGTTTATTAAGTCCACGAACATTCCAACAGATTATCTTCATCAGAAATAAAACATATGGGAAAGGGAGCAAAAGATTCTTCCTAAGTAGAAGGAAGGATGTGTGACTTAGGAAGAACATCCTTTTTCTTATCCTTAGATTTGACATTTTCTATATTTTTCCACTTCATCCACAGCTTGCAAGTGTTTAAATTTTAATGTACCTTGAGCCAAGAAGTCCGAGTTAGCTGTGTTCAAAATGTCCTGGTTGGTAGGGACATGAGCTGGTTGGGGTACTATATCTTGGTTAGCACGGTGAGTAGAACGTGGAATCCCTGTTGTGGTAGCCGTTGGCAATATAGGAAGAGATGAAGTTTCCAACATCTCCTTCTCTTGTTCGCGGGTACCATGAGAAACTGCTTTTGTGGAAGGCTCCGACATAATAGAAAGAATTAAAGTTCTTGATTTATCCTCCTGTCCATGGTGTTGCCCAAGCGAGTCAGAATGCTCGCTCATCGTTATCGTCGCAACTGCCACTGAAGGAGACTTGCTTTGTTCAATAATAGCAGCATCGACCCCTTGCTGAGGTGTCTGACGTTGCCGATAAACCTGAGTGATTGGCTTTTGAATTTGCTGACAAGCTTCATGTGCATAATCGAAAGAGTAGCAAATCTTACATCGCTGTGGTTTCCAAGAATATGAAACATGCACCTTACGGGCGGTGCCATCTAGATCACGATAAAAAACCTCATTAGGAAGATCACCATTAGAAGAAACCATTACACATGCTCGTGCAAAAGCCAATCTCGTCTGCGCTGCTGTTGCCTTGTCGATATACAATGGCTGTCCTAGGGTGCTGCATAACTTAACAATAAAACGTCGACTCCAAAGATACAATGGAAGACCATGAAAAGATACCCATAAGGGAATAGACTGTAGGTTGTCTAACTCCAAACGGGCATCAGGGGACCAGCGCTGTAGTATCATCGGATGATCACGAATAGTCCAAAACCCTTCAAGAATCCGTTACAAATCCTCTTTAGAATAGAGTTTGCATACAAAGAAACCATTCTCCAGTATATGAAGATCATATGCCGATATTCCCCATTGAGTTTTGATGAATGAAGATAATGAGAAATAGGATGTCTTGAGACCGACCACATAACCAACAAGCGCCCTGGACCATGTCTCAATCAGCTCTGCAGAATCAGCAGTCTCGTACACAGCAATCTTTTGGTCTACCTGAATTTCTGGAGCAAAGAAATCTAAGCTAAGATCCGGACTTCCAACCGGAGCCTTGAAGAGGCTAGTCCAAGGCCGAGGATCTCTAGAAATAAGAATAGGAGGCCGCGATCTAGAACGCGACCTACCTCTATGCTGCATCATCGAAGGAGCATCTCGTCGAGAGGAAGATAGCGGAGGTTGAGACGTAGGGGCAGGGAACCTCGTCGTCGGAGCTATCTTGCTGCCAGCATCACCAGCCCCAGGGACCATCACTGCCCGGTAGCCGTGTTCCTACGGTGCAAGCTCCTCTGTTCACTAGGGAGAGGTAGCCGCAAACTACCGTTGTAGCCCTAACAACGGAGAAGCAGACTGCCTTCACAGCCCCAACAATGGAGAAGCAGTCGCAGGCTTCCGCAAGTCGCGGTGCAGAGGAAGCCACCGCCATCGCACTCTCTTTGCGCGCAGACTCTGCTTGAGCCGGATCACAACCGTCGCCCCTTCCCAGAGAAGCAGCCGCAGACATTGCCAGGAGGAAGAAGGGGACGATGCTGGGGAGTAGCTTCGCCCTCAACCCTCGCCTCTGCTGGAAGAAGGGATCAGCCGTGCCGCCATCGCCTCCCTCGCGTCTCCGTGCGTGCGAGGAAAATGCCACCCAGCCCTAGGGGAGAACAGCCGCCCAGCAGCCGTCGCCTCACGCCCCAAAGCAAGGGGGCGATATAGGGGAACCAGCGCAGCCCTTGATCTCCTAGGCAAGTAGCGCAGATTCAGCCTGCGCCCGCCTGTCGCCGCAGAAGTTGGCCGAGGTGAGGACTCCTCCCTTGATCTCCTCCTCTGTTCTGCAGAGGGTGGGGATCGATGGGCCTTTCTCTGTTCCAGAAGAGGAACAAAGGAAAGGGGGTGGAGCATAGGCTCGGTCCTCGATTCTCTTAACGCGCAGAACCGCAGGGACGTGGCTATGTCGCAGCAGTGAGCCCCGATTGTTCCTGCACCGTGCGGAGGGCCGGAAGAACAGCCCCCGCCGTCGCCCAGTCGCGTTGCCCACTCGCGTCGCCCAGGGGGTCCGCAGCCCCAACTCCTGCAGTTGGCCGAGGTGAGGACGCCGCCCTCGATCTCCTCCTCCTTTGTTCAATCCAGAAGAGGAATAGAGGAAAGGGGGCGGTGCAGAGGAACAACAGCCTCTGTTCTCCTTGCGTGCAGAACTGCAGAGAACCCTGCTCGCCGTGCGTGCAGTACAGTGCCGTTGCCCTATATGTACCTTTTGATGCATTATCACAATCCTGAGATAGTAACATATAGGAAAGACCTCATTGTACCTGAAGCACATATTAGAAGAATACTGCTAATTGAATAGTAAAAATGACTATGAGGAACAGATATCTGTGGCAATCTGAAAACACTTTATTTCTTTATGGAACATCTATTCATGTAATGGGAGACTTGGTTTGTATTTCAAATTGTATCACCAAGACACCAACCATTAGGAAGCCCTCAATTCTTTTCCTTTATATAGGATGTTTTAGGTATAATCCTATGGTATGTTCTTCCTTACATATAATTTTCGGTTTAATAGGATTCAGATATAGCTGATGTGCAATGCATGCAGCAAAAGCTGATGTTAGGTACTTTTTTTGAGAAAAGACAAGCATCTTATATATTCCTCTTTGACTAGTGTCAATTGTCCCATTTTTCCATAGAATTTTGATCCTTCTAGGTAAACTTAAGGAGCTTCAAGTGGTTTTATATAGCAATAAAATGAAGTTATATATTTGACTCAAACGTAATTAATTCAACCACTTGATTGTATCAAAGCTAACTAAAATAAAGCTTCAATCTACTTAAATTGAGTTAGACTTATTTACTTCCATTTTTGTCCTTGTAGAATTATGATGAAAGTTAATACGATGTAAGGATGTTGAAACCAAGGTATGCAATTTTGAATCATACCGCCCGATATGGGTGATACGTACCGGTCCGACTTGATACTAGTACGTGGACTGCTCGTTACCACTTGGTATCGTGTTTTTTATTTTTTAATAGAAAAGACTTCATTGTACCTGAAGCACATATTAGAAGAATACTGCTAATTGAATAGTAAAAATGACCATGAGGAACAGATATCTGTGGCAATCTGAAAACACTTTATTTCTTTATGGAACATCTATTCATGTAATGGGAGACTTGGTTTGTATTTCAAACTGTATCACCAAGACACCAACCATTAGGAAGCCCTCAATTCTTTTCCTTTATACAGGATGTTTTAGGTATAAGAAAAAAATCATTTTTTTTTTGCTTGGGTGACGTCGCCGAGACTCGGGCGACGTCGCTCGAGAAGGGAGTTGACGTCTCCCGAGGCAACATCGCACGAGCGATGTCTCCCGAGGCGTGTCGCCTGAGAAGGGAGGCAACGTCTCCCGAGACGACGTCGCATGGGCGACGTCGTATTTTCTTTTTTTTTTTAATATGCGACGTCGATGTCGCTTGAGAAGAGAGGCGAGCTCGCTCGAGAAGTGAGGCGATGCCGCATGGGTTACGTCGTTTTTTCCTTTTTTTTTTAAATGTGCGATGTCGACGTCGTCCGAACGGTATACCGAATGGTGTATTGAAATGTACCATTCGGTATACTATACCATACCAGAGAATTATTGAAACTCCGGTATAGTACGAAATTACAGACCTTGGTTGAAACTAAAAATTAACTTGCAACATCAAGCTGAATTTTCCCCTGATACAAGGTTATGTTTTTTTCCCTTTTTCTTAAGTGTTACATATATGGTGTTTTTTTTGTTTTATTACCTCCTCCAAAAAATTTATAAGCGGATCCTCTTTGTGTGTTTTTGGATAAAAGGTTTCTCTTTTGGCGGCAAGAAATGAAAGAGAAAGTGTTCAGATTGCTTTACGCCCCAAACTTTCATGGGCCAGTTCAGGGATCGCAGGCACTGTGCAGATTCAGTGCACTGATCTCTGCTCTGCTTCTGGTGATAGGTTAGGCTCTACTCATCTTTTTGTTGCATTTTCTATGTCTCAAGTCTTTGGTCGTCTTTCAAGCTTATTTTTACAACACTGCTGACACAATTGTTTGAAGGCTGGTAGTTGGCGAGTCCTTGACCATGCGGCATGTGGTGCCCATCCTAGGTGTGCCTGATGCTCTTGTACCTCTTGATCTACCAATCGCTCAAATAAACCTACTTCCTGGGTATTGTTTCATATAAATAACCTGATCTGGTTTTCTACTATCATGACCCAGGTGAAATGTATTTCTTCTAGTGATTCCTTTCCATCATAATATATTCATTTTTTGTTTCAGAGAAACGACATCCATCTGGGTCTCAGTTGATGTTCCTGCTGGACAACCACCTGGCAATTACGAAGGGCAGATTCTTATCACTGCTTTGAAGGCAAATGCAGAGTTAGAACATACACTATACAATTCATGTTTATGCTATTTAGTGAAATTATTTGGTGACATGTGGCTTTTGAATGACAAACAACTATTTCTTTCATTTGCAGCAATTAATAATATGTTGTCTCAGTTGTCATCAGACTTTTTAACGAATTATTATACTACTTTTTCTTCTCAATTGCAGAATGTCAGCACAGGTGCTATCTAAAGCTGAGAAGTACAATCTACATAGGGAACTTAAAAGCTGCCTTGAAATAGTTGAACCTGTTGATGGAAAACCACTGGATGAAGTAGTAGGTTTCTGATATTAAAATTATTTCCGCAATACTGAATATGGATATCATTTTGTAATTTTTATGATATCTTTGTTACAATAGGCAGAAATATTGAAATCAGCTACATCATCTTTGAAGAGACTTCTTCTATGGCCGGTATTCCAGGAGTTCTACGAAGATAATGGATCATGTGACATGATGGATGAAGATGCATTCACAAACATTTCAGTCAATATGAAATTTAGTGTCACAGTTTGGGATTTTACTCTTCCATTAACACCTTCTCTTCCAGCTGTATTTGGTGTATCCTTGGAATAATAGTTTTTCTTGGTTGTCAGAGTTGCATATGATAGTTTCATTTGATAGCTCATTAATAAAAAGGATGATTTCCACCAATGTGGGATGCAGTAAGGGTGTCAATGTACACAATCTTAAATTTCCTCCTAGGTTGCCAAGAAGCAACCTTACCGTTGTAATGAGTTCATTTCCACCTAGTTATGCATGTGATTTTTTAAAAATATTTTTGTTGCTTATCCGTTCTTTATTGTGTAACATTGAATTAAGACAAGCAGTCTTGGTGGAAATGTTTATTGTACTGTAGATACTCTAATTTGCTTGATTCACCCTAGAACTCTGTACTGTACTAGTATTGATGCATGTTTGCAATGCATTTTCTAATTCCTATATCATGTCATCTTATTAGCTACTTTATCCACTTTTATAGGTGCAAATTATTTTGTTTTCTTTTTTATTTAAATATGGGTTTTTTTTATACTTTAATCAAGGCAAACAAAATACAAATAATTTTGCTTGTTTTATATATTTTTAGTTTTTATATTTTTTTTCTATTGTATTACCTGATATTATCCCATTTGTGTATATGTTTTGACAAAGGAATATAGGATAAGAAATTATTTTGATATCAAAGGGAGATGGTGAGTGGATCAAATTGTTTATATGGTTGGAATATGTCTAGTAAAGATTATCCAGATACAATTAGTTTTCAATGAGAGATGCTATAAGAGGGAGAGGAAGACTAAAGAAGCTTTGGTAGAAAAATTGCTAGGAATGTCTCATGTGGCTGATCTTGAAGGCTTGCTGGTAGAGAGTTGTCCAAATGTTCGTATTTGTTTTGTTATTTAAATTTACAATGGTTGACTATTAAATGGCTGGATGGTGAATCTTTTTCATGAGATAAATTCCAGAATCATAATGGTTTTTGTAATTAAAGAATGTACGTTGTGTTTTTGATGATAAATGAAATATTATTTTTGAATATTTGACTACGAATTAGATATCTGAAACTGTGATCGAGGACCGCTTTGCTCTGGAACATGGGAGTAAGGGATGGTATGATGCGTTAGATCGTCACTTCAAATGGCTTCTTCAGTACAGGATAAGTCCATACTTCTGCAGATGGGGTGACAGCATGAGAATTTTAGCTTACACTTGTCCTTGGCCTGGTATGCCATCTCTATTATATTGTTATATGCTTCTTAAATATATGGCACTTCATTGTCAAGATCTATAAACAATTAAATAAAGAATGCGTTTTGATATTGCGTCGCCACTGAGGTTTTTCTTATATTTCTTTAGCTGATCATCCAAGATCTGAAGAATATTATTCAGATCCAAGATTAGCTGCATATGCTGTACCTTATGCTCCCATTCTTTCGTGGTATGCCAGAAGCTTATCTGTATGTGTACTATGTATAACTAAGACTCTGTCCTTTTTGTTTTAACAAATTGTCATTGTTTTAATAATGTAACAGTAGCAATGAGGCAAGAGATTCCTTGCGTAAGGATGTTGAAATCTTAAAGTCAAAGCCTCATTGGCAAAAAGCTTACTTTTACCTATGGGATGAGGTACCATTATGTTTTACAGTGTTCTATTAGTTCAGTAAATTTTCTTTATCATATAATTCGTGATGTGAATAAAATATAAGCCATGATCCTGTTATAGTTAAATGGTGTGTCATTTTTCTCCTCTTCTTGTTTGACTAGTAACAAGTCTCTTTTGAGCACTCTTGTCCTCTTATTATCAGCTGATTTTCTCCATTGAAGTTGCATTATATATATCTGAGTGCCTTAGTCAAGTTATGCCATTAGCTATTTGTTTATAATGAGTTAACTTTTCTTTTACAATTTTCAGCCTCTGAATTCGGATCAGTATGAATTGATTCGTAGCATGTCGAGTGACATACGATCGTATGCACCTGATGCACGTATTTTGACCACTTATTATTGTGGTAAGTCTTATCTAATAATTTGTAGCTGCTTGTTACTGCAGTGTAATGCATAGAGATGTTATTGATAATTCAGTTAAAGTGCATGTCAATTCAACAAATCATAATTAATATTATCGGTAAAGTTTGTAACTTATTCTTTTGAAAAGTATATTTTATTTACAGTGTTTAACTTTCTGGTAAAAATATGCTCTTTCAATTTGGTTCCTAATCCTCTCTTTGACCACAATGCTGATTAACTGCCTAATTCATAAAGCCCATATTAGAATAATCCATATGTGTCTGCCCAAGATTTATCACACCATGCTTATGGGTTGTCTTCAGAACAATTTAAAGGAGCCTTTCTAGGTTTCCAGAGCATAGACTATATTATGTTTGTGGAGAGTGGTTCTCCTACTCTCGTCTTTTAGCCTTATTATTGATCAATTGTCTGGACAGAAATTTATAATTGTGCATCTCATTTTGGTATCGACCATAGGATATCTTTGCCTATTAAGAGGGTCCTGAAAAATTCAATTGCCAGAATTTTAAGCATAGTTATCAGATTCTTCGGTGCATTGGGTCACTGAACCAATGACTCATTTGGTTGGACAACATATTTGATAAAATATATATTGAAATAATTCATCATTAATTTTTTCTTTGTTCCTTTTTTTTTCTCTTCTTTTTTTCTATTTCTTCTTTCTTCTCTTCCTTCCTCCGCTCTTTTCCCCAATCTCATTTTTCTTCAATTCTTTTCTTGCTCTCCTTTTGCTTCATTTGCTTCTTTTCTTTCTTTTATCTTCTTTTTTCTCCTCCTTTCTCTCCCAGCTCCTATCTTCCTTTTTTTTCCTTTTCCTTTTTCTTCTTCTCTCTTCATTTTTTCCTCTTCCTTTGCTCTTCTTCTTCCCCTCCTTTCTTCCCAATTCCTCATCTTTCTCGCCGATAAACCCTTCTATGATAAATAGACATGGCAAAGAGAGAAGTGGGCAAAGTGATGGGGAAAAATTACAATGATTTCTTTTTTTTAAATCTCTGATGTTGATATTTCTGAAACACTCTTATTTTGGTTTAAATGATTTAAAAAATTAAGAATATTATTATCTTTTACATAAATTAAAATGCTAGTTTATATTAAAAATAATGTTTTTAATTTCGTACCATACTGGTGTATCGAGCAAAGCTTGGTATTGTATAGTACAATGTACCGAGTGGTATGCCAAGGTCTACCAAGCGGTACACCCTTCTTTTAAGAAGAAACCATCTTGCATGCGGGTGAGGATGGTTTCTTCTTAAAAGAAGATGAAACCGTCTGGCGGAGCGGGCAAGGATGGTTTCTTCTTAAAAGAAGAAGAAACCATCACCCCCTTCCCATCTCAAGAGATGGAAAGGGGGTGATGGTGAAGCGGGCGAGGATGCGACAGGTGCCTTCGTCCCTAGGTCGAACTCATCTCCTACGAGGCACTCCACAATGCTCTCGCGGTAGCCAGATCCAGTTGGGATCCAGCCTAGGGTGAGCTCATCCCTTGCTCCCCCATCTCTATTGCCCTCAACGACTGTGAAGAAGACCAAGATGATGGCGAGAGCGATAAGAGGATGCAGTAGTCCAACCTGGGCTAGGATCCCTTCCTTTGTTGTCGACCGTGACCTTGTTGAATATTAGATTTTAATGATGAAATCAATTGATGAATTAATGATCTAATCCATGTGTTGAGAAAAGTGATGCAAGATTAACTACGATCATGAAAAATGCATAAGGCAGAAAATCGGACGTTGTGTCACGGACTTAGCTGGTTTTGCCTAAGCCGTACGACACCATTGCGTGTCAGTCCGCAAAGGTCAGCCTCCCCGAAGCCTCCTACGATCCCTTAGGACTTGCAAAAGAGAAGACGGGACAGAGAAAACGTTTCACATGGGATCCACAAGTCACCTTTTAGTGAAACACTTTGAGCGATGCAAATTCCAACCGTATACATCACAAGCTCGAGCGGTTGCACAAAGGTATAAAATTGGTCCACTACAGATCGAAATGTAGTACAAGTGTCCACTTGACGTAAACTTTATGTACAAGCCGACAATGGCTACCAAACTCACTCAAATGGGGCATAGTCTTTGGCAAGCCTTTTACAAGCTTTACAAGCTAGAACAAACCGAAAAGGACACGGACACGTATAAGCATTACACCAAACAAGCCATTTACAATTTGTCTGTGACATTCTCCCCCACTTATTCCTTCGATGTCCTCGTCGAAGCTTTCGTTGACGCTGCAACTCCTTGACTTTGCTAGATCTTCAATCTTCTGCTCCTGCTGCGATGCGCCCCTTGGCTCCCAGTTGTTCTCTACTTATTGTTGTTGAGTCGTCGAACTTTAATCCGTCATGCTGTTTCAACTCGCCAATTACTCCGACTCTGGTGTGGGGTTGGCAGAGTTGTGCTGATCCTTGCTGATTCCTGCGGATTCATCTGATGAAGGAAAAGACCATCTTTGATATCGCGATCTTGAATTCTTCTTATCTCTTGAACTGGATAGATGCTTGTTGGAGCTTTAACGAGCATTGCCTTGCAACCTTTGAAGTTTTCAGGTCCTTCCTCCACAAAATTTTCCCATAGAATCTTCTTCCACCTAGTTATCTCGTCCAAGTAGGTTCGCATCACTTCCACTTTCGATTGGCATTCAGTTGGGAAATGAAGCGGACAATCTACTCGATGTGCGATCACCATTGGTGAGGACTTGACAATGTTGTCTTCCATTAGTCTCTTGAAGGGTCTTGAATGCATGCGAGCTCCTCTGTGGATAACTAAGAGAAGGCACTCGGTTTTGCCCGTTCTCTTGAGAGTTGAGAAAGCGAGGTTACTTGACTTTGCGCCTCCTCGAGTTGTACTTAGTGCGTCGGTGGTTACTAGACTTACCACTGCTCTTGGCTCGCGCCGAAGCACTTGAAGTGTTTGCGATCCTTGTTGAGTCGATTCTTGTGATTCACCTTCTCGATGCCATTGAACCACGGAATGCGAAGTTATCACTCCGACTTGGAGCAAGTCTCACGATAGATTTGGTCGCCTCTGCAGGATTATGCCGCCTTGTCCATCGTTCACCTGTCGCCTACTCCTTTGAGTAGTAAAAGGTGCGACCGCGTATTACTGCCGTTCCTTGGTCACTGCACTCTTGCGTCGACGAAGTCCTTCACTTACGGGAATCTCGATGAAGTCCATTGACAGGTCTTATGAAGTTCTCTGGCCTCTGCCCTTGACCTTGTCATGGTACATGGGTTTGCCGATGTATTCTCCTCCTCTATGACCCGTATTATGACCAGCGCTCTCCCTCATTAGAAGCGAGGATCGATGACTCGGAAGTCCCACCTTTGTGGTACCGTAGCCTGATGCCCATGGCACTACTATCCGTTGTCTTGTATTTGTATCCCTTCTTCACGATCGGTAGATCCGCCTCTACGGCATTGCGACACTCCTCTGAGTCCACCTTTATTCTAACCGATGCTTGGTTTTGGGTAGCTAAGTCCCTCTGGACTCGTCATTGCTTCCTCGTCCTTTTTCAACCACCTGCTTCAACACCTCTGTGTTCTCTGAGCAGTTCCTCTTGGTCGATGGAAAGGCGATGCGACTCGTATATGGCCTTATTATCGTGTTGCGGAGCTTACTGCCGCTCATTCTCCTTAACCGTTGATGGTATGACGTTAAACACTGCGGCCTTGTCCTCGACTTGCCAGGCTCCCTTAGCGAATGTGAGCTCTGCGATCGACTCTTGGTAGCTCGTCGTACCTGCAGTATGATCCGGTCCCCAGTAGGACTCACTGGTACTTGCATCTGAACTTCTTCCTCGATAGTGCACAGCCCCCATAAGCTGATGCCCAAGGCTTCCATTCAATGCAGCATTCGATACACGCACGGAAGACCCGCCTCTACGGTACCATGGCATTCACTGCTTGAATCCATAGCTCTTCTTGCCGTCGTGTTGTTCACCGAAGTGGAGCTCCCAGTCACGCTCCCGATCATACCTTTGCATGATCCAGTCCCCCCATGGGATTCACTGTGTGTGTCGCATTGCCATGAACCATTCCACCACGATCCGCTGCATCACCTCCTGGTGACATCTCCTTGCATTCTGATCCTTGTGGTATGAACTCAATCGCGATCTTCCATGTGGACTCGCCAACACATCGCAGGCCTTCGCCACTTTTGAACTGCTCGCTCCTTCGCAATCGACGCCCACCCGCCTCGGTCACACTCGGACGCAGTCTAGCTCCAGGACAGTCTATCGCCTAGCATCTCCTCTGAAGTCCCCTGACTTCGCTGAAATTGGTGCACCATTGTCTGGAACCTAGGACTCTACCCCTACCAGCACAATCTTCGCTGCGCACCGCTTTTCTCATGGCAACCCTAATAGCAACACTATGGCATATTCTTCAAGAGTACCTGCCTCTGCATCCTCTTGCTCCGTGCCAAGGCCTCCTAACAGCAACTTCACCTCTGTAAGTTGCGTCGCCTTAGTTTCTCCGTCAAATGCTTCACCGAGATCAAGTGTATGTGCCTCGAAGTTCCCTTCATCTTTGGCACCATGCAAGATGAGTTTGCTCCATCATAATAAAGAACCCATGGAACGACATGATCCTACTCTTATCTCTGCAATAGTCTATGCCCTTGACCTCTGTCTAAGGAAAGCTCCAAGCCTCCGCTTCATGTTCTATCTTCTATGCCAACTCTCTTCATGCGGCTTGGGTACACCACCAAGTTACCCCCAAGTTGCTCCACTTCTCGATTTGCATTGCGTTAATTGTAGTCCTCACGCCCACCATTCTACGGGTCAGCCCTCTATTGAGTCCGATCTCCCTATCGGCTCCAAGTGTGCCTTCACTTTGTGTTGCCTTGGGTCGCTCCCCCACTTGATCTCGCTATGCGTCCACCAACGCATTGCCACTTGCGAGATTATGCAACGACTCTTCGTTGCTCGCTCGATCCATCGAGCTTTGTCTTGAGGTACTCCTCAACCGATGCAGTTCATTGCACATGATTCTTCCTCTAGAGAACTAGGACTTATCCCTCCTGGATATCTGCCCCGTTGGAGCAACTTCTCTCTTTGTTTCCTTCCCTCTGGAAGGTTTGGAGACCACCATCCCCTTGGACCACTTCGACTTTGCTGAACAAACCGTGCACTGTTCTGCCTTCGTAAACGCACCTGCTAGATTGCGACTCTTCGCCAATACAGCTCCTACTGCACCCCTTTGGATCTAGCAACATGCTGAACCTACTGCACACTTCAGCCTTTTACGAAAGTATCCTGCACATGCCGAAGAAAAAGTTTCAATGCTCCATGGCGCCGACCTTCGGCCGCCTTGGGATGACCACGGAGAGTCCATCATCCGCATGTAAGCCCTTGCATGAGTATCGAATTCCTTGAGTTTGCAACTCCCCTCACCTCTGTGAGCTTTGCACAACTCTTTCGATCATTGAACAACCCTCTCCACCTTGCACGGTCTCATCCTTTGCCAAGCACCCTGCTTACCTCGAGCACCGTCAAGTTTGGGTGCCAACGTCGAGCCATTGCTCGAACTCAGCCATCCCAACCTTTGTGCGCTACACAATTCTTCTCAGCTTGTTTGTCCTCGTGGTGCCTCTTTGCACGAAGGGTTGTCCATTCTTCTGAATGCCATTCTCGGATGCTCGTTCCTCTGAGCGACTCCTCTTACAACTCCATGTCTGTTTCTCAAACGGTCGCGCATGTTGGCTGCCCTCAACGCAGCCCCGTTAGGTCCCCCACGTTTGCATGCTAAGTGTTTCTAAGTGAGCTTGTCCCGCTTTGATACCAACTGTCACGGACTTAGCTGGTTTTGCCTAAGCCGTGCGGCACCATTGCGTGTCAGTTCGCAAAGGTCAGCCTCCCCGAAGCCTCGTACGATCCCTTAGGACTTGCAAAAGAGAAGACGGGACAGAGAAAGCACTTCACACGGGATCCACAAGCCACCCTTTCAGCAAACACTTTAGAGCCAATGCAAATTCCAACCATATACATCACAAGCTCAGAACAGTTGCACAACAAAGGTATAAAATTGGTCCACTACAAACTGAAATGTAGTACAAGTGTCCACCTAACGTAAACTTTATGTACAAGCCGACAATGGCTACCAAACTCACTCAAATGGGGCATTTAGCCTTTGGCAAGCCCTTTACAAGCTAGAACAAACCGAAAAGGACACGAACATGCATAAGCATTACACCAAACAAGCCATTTACAATTTGTCCGTGATAGTTGGGCCGAGTGTTCGCCGGGAGTTCGTCGAAAGCTTGTTGGGAGTTCGTTGAAAGCTCGTTGGGAGTTCGCTGAAAGCTTGCCGGGACTTCGTTAAAAGCTCGCCAGGAGTTCGTCGAAAGCTTGTTGGGAATTTGCCGAGAGTTCGCTGGAAGCTCGTCGGAAGTTCACTGGGAATTCGCCGGAAGAACAATTGACATACTGGATAACTGAGATTGCTTGGTTAAAGCCTTAATTATTGTAGTTAGGACTTACTTTGAGTTAGTTTTATGAGTAATCCTACTAACTCAATTAGGTGGCGGGGCCCGATGGTGCCGGATGGCCCAATCGCTGACTGAGCCACGTCAGCGTGGCACCGCTGTGGTTGGCGGTGGAACCACTGAGGCTCGGCCACCCAGTGCCGATGCGGTGGTACCACCTGCATCGAGCGGTAGTACCGCTGGCGCCGATTGATCTTTGCCAAGTGGTGGTACCGGCATAGCTCAGTCTTCGAGACTCTGCCAAGAGGTAGTACCGTCCAGACTGAGCGATGATATCGCCAGTGTAGAGGTGTCAGGCGGTAGTACCGCCCAGAATTGGTGGTGGTACCGCCAATACACTGAGAACCCGGAATGAGACATTTTTTGGCTTCATTTTTAAGCCATTTGAGGCCTATAAATACCTCTCTCGTCCCGACTCAGAACATACATGATCTTGACCGAAAATTAGAGTGAAAACACTGTTGTAATTCCTTAAGAGTTTCCTTTCTTTAGCTTGAAATTTTGAATTCAGTTTGAGAGAAGGGAGAGTGATTTGTAAAGGTTATCTCCTAAACCTGTGAAAAGGAGAAAAGAGTTGTAAGAGGGTAGTTGATCTTCGCCCATTGAAGGAAGATCATTAGTGGACGCCTATGGCCTCAACGGAGGAGGAATCGAAAGTGGATGTAGGTCACGACGATCGAACCACTATAAATCCGGTGTGATCTCTTCTTTGCTTTTTCATTTATATTGCTTACTGATTTGGCTGCTCACTCCGCTTCACACTTTCTCTAAGTTTAAACGTATTTCCAATACAAATTTTTATCTAGAGAAGTTTTTATATCGTCGACGTTTTTACGTAAGCACTAATTCAGCCCCCCCCCTCTCTTAGTGTTGATTTCGGTCCTAACAATTGGTATCAGAGCTATGTTTTTCTCGTTTAGTTTAACACCAAAGAGAAATGACTTTTACCGGCAATTAAGAGGGTCTTTCTATCACTCGTCCTCATATGTTCAATGGGACGAACTACATGTATTGGAAAACTAAAATGAGAATTTTCTTACTTTTTATGAATTTCGATTTATGGAATATTGTTGAAAGCGGTTTTGAAAAGTCTTCCAAACCAATGAACGAATGGAATGATTTGGAGAAGAAGACTTTCTCTTTAAATGCTAAAGCGATGAATGCTTTGTTTTGCGCTCTTGATAAAAATGAATTTAATTGGGTTTCTATATACGAAACTACACATGAGATTTGACACATACTCGAAGTCACACACGAAGGCATAAGTAGGGTTAAAGAGTCAAAAATTAATCTTTTGGTTCATAGCTATGAGTTGCTTCATATGAAAAACAAGCGAGACTTTAAGATATGTACACCCATTTTACGGATATCGTTAATGGTCTAAAAGCACTTAGTAAAAGTTTTTCTACTTTTGAACTTGTTAATAAAATACTAAGATCCCTTCTAAAAAGTTGGAATCCTAAAGTAACGACAATACAAGAAACAAAGATGAACTTGGTATTGTTGTTAGAAATAAGGCTTGGCCAACGGTTTCAACCAAGAAGAAGGCATCGATTATGAAGAAACCTTCGCTCCTGTGGTAAGATTAGAAGCCATAAGGATACTCGTTGCTTATGCTTGTTGTAATAATTTTAAGTTATTTCAAATGGATGTTAAAAATGCTTTTCTTAATGGTTTTATTTCCGAAGAATTTTACGTTGAACAACCATCCGGATTTGAGAGTATTTTTTTTTCTAACCATGTGTTTAAGTTATGTAAGGCTCTCTATGGATTGAACCAAGCCCCAAGGGCTTGGTATGAGAGGTTTAATTCTATCCTTATTTAGAATAATTTTTTAAAAAGCAAGGTCAATACTACATTATTTATTAAAAATTTTGAAAATAATTTTTTTGTTGTTCAAATTTATGTTGATGATATTGTTTTTGGTTCTACGAATGAGTCTTTATGTGAATCCTTTGCCAGAAGTATAAGCCAAGAATTCAAAATGAGCTTAATAGGCGAATTAATTTTTTTGTTAGGATTGTAAATTAAACAACTAAGTGATGGAATCTTTGTTGGTCAAACTAATTATGTGTTAGATCTATTAAAACGATTCAATATGGATAATTTTAAGGCTATTAATACACCCATGAGCACTTCCACAAAATTAGATATGAATTATGATGGAGAAAATTTTGATCAAAAGACTTATAGGGGTATGATAGGTAGTTTACTATAACTCATCGCAACTAGACTGGGCATTATGTTTAGTGTTGGACTTTGTGCTGGATTTCAATCTAATCCCAAGCTATCTCACTTTAAAGCTGTTAAAATGATCTTTAGATACCTAAAAGGAACTCCTAATCTAGGATTATGGTATCTAAAATCTAAAAACTTTGAATTAATTACTTATGCCGATGCTAATTTTGCTAGATGTGGAATAGATATAAAAGGGACATTAAATATGTCAACTCTTAGGTCGTACACTTGTCTCTTGGCCTTCCAAGAAACAAAACTCGGTTGCATTATTCATAGCTGAAGTTGAGTATATAGCAGTAGGTGCATGTTGTGCACAAGTTATATGGATGAAAAACACTTTAGAAAATTATGTAATTCACTTAAAAGACATTTCTATAAAATGCGATAATACTAGTGCAATATGTTTAATAAAAAATCCCATTCAACACTCTAGAACTAAACATATTGTTAATAGGCATCATTTTATTAGAGATTATATTAATAACCATGATATATGTTTAGAATTTATTAATACAAAATATCAATTAGCTGATTATTTTTACAAAACCTTTAAATGAGGAACAATTGATTTTATTAGAAGAGAATTGGGCATGTTAAATCTTCCGAATGGATGAGTTCCTCTTATACATTTTTCAGATTTCTCGGTTTTTGTAAATTGAGTTTTCTTTTTATCGAGATCAGTTCCTATCATCTTCTTGCAATTTCTATTCATGGATTTTTGATACACTTGATCTTTCATTTGATGATCTTTTCCTATGAATCATTCCTCTCTCTACTTACGAAAGAAGGATTTTTATTCATGGACGTTTGGTATACTTGATCTTTTATGCGATGATCATTTTCTATGAATCCTTCTTCTTTCTATTTACAAGAATAGGGATTTGATTCATGAACTTTTAGTATACACATCTTGCTCTTTTATGTGATGAATCCTTTTTCTTTCTATTTACGAAAGTAAAAGTTTGATTCATAGACTTTCGGTTCTTATGACTTAATTTTTCTTGTGATGAATGAATTCCTCCCTTCTTTTTCTTCTTAATTCTTATAACAAAGGAGAGAAAGAAACTTGCTAGCATCTCAAGAAAAGTAAAAATGCTAGCTTGCACATCTTAAGAAGAACCAAAAGTGTTTGCACATCTAAAGAGAAGTGCTAATTTGCCTATTTCAAGAAACAAAAGTTGTTATCTTGTAAAAATTTTGCTTAACTTCACATCTCACAAATTTGCTAGCTTGCATAGAATGGTGTAAAATTTGCTTGCATGGTTCAAATACTTGTTTAATGTTTCTCTTTTTTGTTGATGACAAAGGGGGAGAAATGATGATTGTTTGGTATCATGCCAAAATGATGTTAATTTTGGTATCATGCATGAAGTGATAAATGATTGAAAAATGTTTTGGTATCATGTATGTTATGCCCAAAATGATTGAAAATTTGAATGCTTTGGCATCATGTATATTATGCCTAAAATGATGTTAATTTTGGTATCATGCATGAAGTGATGAATGCTATGCCCAAATTGATATTGATTTGTTTTTGGTATCATGCATGAAGTGATGAAATTGTGCATGTTACACTTTGAAACTATGATGATGCATAATGTATGAATTTTTGATATGATATATTGCATTTGATCACTATGATCGAAATTATTTTACTTGAATTCAAAGGTTATGATTCCTTTTGAATTCAAGTTTGCCTTTTCTCAATATGACATATAGATAGGGGGAGTTAAGGTTAACTTCGTTATCAATTGGTTATCATCATAAAAAAGGGGAAGATTGTTGAATCTCGGATTTTGATGATGAAATCAATTGATGAATTAATGATTTAATCCATGTATTGAGAAAAGTGATACAAGATTAACTATGATAATGAAAAAGGCATAAAGCAGAAAAATCGAGAGTTTGCCGAAAGCTTGTTGGGAGTTCGTCGAAAGCTTGCCAGGAGTTCATCGAAAGCTTGACGGGAATTCGTCGAGAGTTCGCTGGAAGTTCGCTAGAAGTTCATCGGGAATTCGTCAGAGGAACAATTGACATATCGGACAACTGAGATTGCTTGGTTAAAGCTTTAATTATTGTAGTTAGGACTTAATTTGAGTTAGTTTTAGGAGTAATCGTACTAATTCAATTAGGGGAATGATTTTAATTTCGAATAATACCGCCCTTACCAAGCGGTACGTATCGGTCCGTCAGCAGACCGATACACATACCGTATGCTACCGGCGGATCGGTGAGGGAGAAGGAAAAAAGGGAAAAGAAAGAGGTCGGTGACGGAGAAGAAAGAAGAGGGAAAAGAAAGAAGAAAACCTGGAGATTTGGCGTTGCGACGTCGCAGGGAGAAGCAATTTCTTCTCCCCAGTAGAAGAAATCGAGCACCTTTTTTTTTTTGTCGCTCGGGGAAACCAAGTGACGTCGCCGAGGCAACACCTTTCCCTATATTTTTGCACGGGGAAACCGAGCGACGTCGCCTTGGTGATGTTGCCTCGACGACGTCGCCTTTCCCTTCACGTGGGGAAACCGAGGTGACGTCACCTTTCCGTTTGCGTGGGGAAATCGAGCGTTCCCCCGTGCGTTCCGTTGTTTTTTTTTATTTTTTTATATATATATACCGAGCGGTATATCGAAATGTACCGCTCGGTATATTTATACCGCATCGTACTGTCAACTCGAAACTTTTCGTATGCGTACGCAAATTAAAAACTTTGATTAGGTCAACCAGCCCTAATCAGTGGCTGATTGGGGCAATGGGCTTGGCTACGACAAAATTGTAAACGCTTGTTTCGGTAACGCCATGCTTCGCCTGTTCTTTTCGTCAAGTTATAACTCAGAAAGCTTCGTAAAGGGCTTGCCAAAGGCTAAATGCGCCCATTCGAGCGAGTTCTCGGCGCCATCAGAGCTCAGATATAAAGTTTACGCTCGAGGAATACTTGTATTGAATCGTCCGTAGTGGACCAATGTTATACCTTGTTGCTGCAAACCGTTGGAAGCTCGTGATATCCATGGTTGGAATTTGCACGCTATACGTGCTCGCTAAAAGAGTGGCTTCATGGATCCCGCGTAAACACTTTCTCTCGCCCCGCCTTCTCTTTCGTAGGTCCTAAGGGATCGGAGGAGATTTCGGGAGGCCGACTTTCATGCGGTGATACGCATCGTGCCGCACGCCAGTGCAAAACCAATCAAGTCCGCGACAGACGGTATGGTATTAGAGCGGGACAAGCCCACTTTAAACACTTAAAGACGCAAACGCTGGGGACCGAACGAGGCACCACGAGGACAACAAGCTAAGAAGAATTGCGTAAGCGCCGAGTCGAGATGGGAGTTGGCGGTGGCTCGGCGTTGGCACGAGCTTGGCGGTGCTCGAGGCAAGCGGAGTGCTTTGCGAAAGGATGAGATCGTGCGAGGGGGCGTGGGTTGTTGGCGATCGAAAGAGTTGTCTGGCTCGCGAGGTGAGGAGTTCTGAGCTTAAGGAATTCGATACTACGAGGCCTTGTATGCGGACGATAGAATGTCGAGCCATCCCGAAGCGTCGAAGAGTCGGCACCGTGGAGCGTTGAACTTTCTCTTCGGCGTATGCGAGGATACTTTCGTAAGAGGTGAAGTGTGCGGCGGAGTTTAGCATGTTGCTAGACCGGAGAGTGCGATGTGGTGTATTGGCGAAATATCGCGATCTAGCAAGTGCATTTGCGGAGGCAAAATTCGGCGCGATTCGTTCGTGGCGGAGTAGTCGAGGATGGTGGTCTCTAAACTTCGGAGGAAGGATGCGAAGAGAGAAGTTGCTCAGCGGGACGGATATCCGGGAGGATAAGTCCCGATTCTCGGAAGGAGAATCGTATGCAATGAATCGCCGGTTGAGAAGTACCTCAAGAAAAGCTCGATAGATCGAGTAAGCATCGAGTCGTCGCGTGATCTCGCGTGGTGATGCGTTGGTGGGCGCATGGCGAGATCAGTGGGAGTGACCTAAGGCAACCTGGCGAAAGCACACTTGGATCCGATATGGAGATTGGACTCAGCGAGGTTGACCGTGAAATGGCGGGACGTGAGGGCTACCATTAGCGTAATGTCGATCGAAGCGGAGCAACGGGGATAACACCCGAGCCACGTGAAGAGAGTTGGCGTAGAAGATAGAAACGTGGAGCGGAGGCTTGAAGCTTTCCTTGGAAGCGGAGGTCGAGGCATGGACTCTTGTAGAGACAAGAGTAGGATCATGTCGTTCCATGGGTTCTCTGATACGATAGAAGCGGACTAAATCTTGCGTGGTGCGAAGCGAAGAACCGAGGCATATGCACCTCGTCTCGGTAAACCGTTTGTGGAGGAACTAAAGCGTCCTGACTTGCGATGGCGAAGTTGGTGTTAGAAAGCTTGCACACGCAGGGAAAAGAGGATCACGAGAGGCAAATATTCTTGAAGAATATGCCACAATGTTGCTATTCGAGTTGCCGTGAGAAGCGGTGCGTGAGATTGTCTTTGGTAGGCGAGTCGGGACCCGAACAATGGTGCACTTAATTTCCAGAAGTCGGGGACTTTAGAGGGAGGCTGCTGGCGATGGGTATCCTAGAGCTGAAGCCGTCAGAGTGTGACACGAAGTGGGTGGGCGAAGGTCGATTGCGAAGGCGAGCGAGAATCGAAGGTGGCTAAGGCCTGCGATGTGTTGGCGATCCGCACGTGGAGATATCGCGATTGAGTTACGTACCACGAGGATCGAATGCGAGGAGATGTCACGGGAGGCGACATGATGCAGCGGATGTGGTGGAATAGTTCGTGGCAAGTCGACACACCTGGTGAGTCCCGTGGAGACTAGATCATGCGGAGCATGATTGGGAGCGCGATTGGGAGCTCCATTTCGATGAACAACACGGCGGCGAAGAGCTATGGATTGGCGATGAATGCCGTGAATGCATGAGGCGGATCTTAGTGCGTGCATCGAATGTTGCATTGAATGGAAGCCTTGGATATCGACATGAGGTGTACCTGCTCGAGGAAGTTAGTATGCAAGTACTAGTGAGTCCCGTGGAGGACTAGATAAATGCAGAAGGTATGATCGGGCGGTGAAAAGTTGGGTACGCCCGAGCTCTTATTAAAGCAAAGGAGCGGCGAGTCGGAGGACAAGGCGAGTAAGCGAGCGTTGCGACCAATGAAGCTAAGGAAGCGAAGCGGTGCAAGCCTGCAGCATGAATGGCGGTGGCCATCATGGGAGTTGCGATCTGTCTTTCAGCGACAGTGGAATTGCTCGGAGAACACGAAGTGTCCGGCGGTGGCGAAATAGGCGAGGAAAGCGAGTCGGAGGACAACTGCAAGATCGATCGTCGGTTAGATTGAAGGTGGACTGAGAATCACCGCGCGATGTCATGCGGATGTTACGATCGTGAAGAAGGGACACGAGATCGCGAGACAGCGGATAGTAGTGCCATGGGCAATGGAGTGTCGAGAATGCAGCGGCGGGACTTCGGAAGTCGTCGGTCCCTTGCTCTCATAGAGGAGCGCTTGGTAAATGATATGGTGTGGAGGAGGAGAATGCTTGCAAACTTCATGTACCAAGACAAGGTCAAGGGCGTGGCCGAGAACTTCGTAAGACCGGTGTCGCACTTTCCATCAAGATAGCCGTGAGTGAAGGACTTGGTCGATGCAAGAGTGCATGACCAAGGATCGGAGCCGGTAGTACGCAGGTCGTACCTTTGCTACTCGGAGGAGTCGGCGGCGAAATGATGGAGACGCGGTATAATCCCAAAGGCGACCAGATCTATCGGAGACTTACTCGAGTTGGAGTGATAACTTCTTGCATTCCGAAGTTCAATGGCAATGAGAAGGCGAATCATGTAGCGACTGAAGGATTGCAAACACTTCAAGTGCTTCGGAAGTGTGAGCTAAGAGCAGGCGAAGTCTAGTAACCAACTCGACGCACGAAGTACAACCTCGAGGAGGCGGGCGAAGATAAGTAACCTTTGCCTTCTCAATTCTCAAGAGGATGGGCGAAACCGAGTACCCCAGCTCTCTTAGTTATCTAGCAGAGGAGTTCTGCACAAATTTGAAGACCCTTCGAAGAGACTAATAGAAGACAATAGTTGTCAAGTCCTCACCAACGGTGATCGACATCGAGAGTAGATTGTCCGCTCCATTTCCCAATTGAATGCCAATCGAAAGCGGAAGTGATGTGAGCCTACTTGGGCAAGACAACTAAGTGGAAGAAGATTCGATGGGCAAATTTTGCGGAGGAAAGATCTGAAAACTTTAAAGGTTGCGAGGTGATGCTCGTTAAAGCTCCAATAAACATCTATCCAGTTCAACAGACAAGAAGAATTTGAATACTGGCGCAAATCAACGATGGTTTTTAATCCTTCATCAGATGAATCGAACCAAGAAGGATCAGCACAACTCTGCCAACCTCACACCAAAGTCAGAGTCATTGGCGAGTTGAAGCAGCATGGCGGATTAAAGTTCGACGACTCAACAACAACAAGCGGAGAACAAATGAGAGCCAAAGGGTGCATCGCAGCAGGAGCAGAAGATCGAAGATCCAATAAAGAGAGCACGGCGAGGACGTCGAAGGAATAAGTGGGGGAGAATGTCACGGACAAATTGTAAACGGCTTGTTCGGTGTAATGCTTATGCTTGTTCGTATCCCTTTTGGTTGGTTATAACTTGTAAAGCTTGTAAAGGGCTTGCGAAGGCTAAATGCCCCATTTGAGTCGCAATATCAGTAGGCTTGTACACGTAAAGTCATACGAGGGAATACTTGTATTAGAATTCGGTCTGTAGTGGACCAATGTTATACCTTTGTTGTGCAACCGTTCTGAGCTTGTGATATCCATGGTTGGAATTTGCATTGGCTATAATGTGTTTGTTAAAAGAGTGGCTTGCGGATCCCGTATGAAGCGTTTTCTCTGTCCCGTCTTCTCTTTCGTAGGTCCTAAGGGATTGAAGGAGATTTCGGGAAGGCTGACCTTTGCGGTGATACGCATTAGTGCCGCACGGCTTAGGCAAAACCAGCTAAGTCCGTGACAGGTTGGATGGCCCAATCAGTGATCTGAAGCCACGTCAGGCGGTGGCACTACCAGGGTTGGCAGGGGAACCGCCTGTCGGCCTCAGTAGTCCGGCGATGGTATCGCCGAACTAAAGCGGTAATACCGTCGGCGATTAATCTTTGCGGCGGTGGTACCGCCAGCAGCTCGATCTCGAGACTTTGCGAGCGAGTACCACCAGTGGAAGGGTGTCAGGTGGTAGTACCGCCCAAAACTGGCGGTGGTACCACCAGTACACCGAGAACCCGGGATGAGATATTTTTTGGCTCCATTTTTGAAGCCATTTGGGATCTATAAATACTCCTCTCATCCCTGCTCAGAACATACATGATCTTGAACGAAAATTAGAGTGAAAACATTATTGTAAATCCTTAAGAGTATCCTTTCTCTAGCTCTAAATTTTGAATTCAATTTGAGAGAGGGGAGAGTGATTTGTAAAAGGTTATCTCCTAAACCTGTGAAAAGGAGAAAAGGGTTGTAAGAGGGTAGTTGATCTTCGCCAATTGAAGGAAGATCGTTAGTGGACGTCGGTGGCCTTAACAGAGGAGGAATCGAAAGTGGATGTAGGCTACAACGACCGAACCACTATAAATCCGGTGTGATCTCTTCTTTGCTTTTTTATTTATATTGCTTGCTGATTTGGCTGCCCACTCCACTTCACACTTTCTCTAAGTTCGAATGTATTTCTGATACGAACTTTTATCGAACGAAGTTTTCATATCGCCAACATTTTTACGTAAGCACTAATTCACCCTCCTAATAGACCTCCCCGACCACACTGACCACGATCCCTTCGCCCCCTACTGTGTTTTGCCCGATGGAGTGAGGACTCGCCCCCTATAGTGTTCCACTCGATGAAGCGAGGAACCCCACCACCGCAACACCCACCCACCCACGCCCCCCCCCAAAAAAAAAAATCGTGATCTGCCTGACAGAGCACTTCTTTGTGTCTCGCCACATCCATCTCTCTTCTCTATCATGCCTTCTCCGTCCAATGAGCGTCGCAACCTCATCTTCGTCGTCGTGCTCCTCGTCCTGTCCACCAACTGATACCGCCTGGTAGTGGGCGGTCCGCGTGTCGGTCAGCTGGTGGACTGATATGTACTCCATGTACTGGGCGGTACGATTCGAGATGCAAATCCCTGATTAAAAAGGTGGTTTATAGTGAAAATCTGGTTGTTTCTGCTAACCCATCTGGTTCATATGGTTTCCAGTCAGTTTAGCTGGTACAATTTAATTTATTAACAGAACCAGACTGGTCTTAGAGCCAGCTCATGTTTTTCTTTATTGAACCAGTCGGGCTGGTTATGATAGCTATTTACTGCGATCTACTTGTGGCACATAGTAAGGATTTTAGTTCCAGTCTGATACCATGTTCGATAACCTGTGTGGTACTAGTACACCATGCGATATCATCATCCTATACTGCCCAGTAATCACTGAGTACAAGTTCTACACCAACTGGTACCAGACCCCTTGGTCAGACCAGTAAAAATTGTTCAACTGGTAGGTACCTGTTCAACCAGTAAATGATAGTTGAAACCCTGACACGTGCAAATTAGATCACACCTTAAGAAATGAATTGATTTGCTAGATTTGGGATTGTTTGTGAACAGAAGAAAAAAAGAAGAGATAATTGATTACCTAGCACATTTTTGCCTTGTAACTAGTGAAGGGAGATTCAATGCAGGAGGTTCCTACCAATTCAATATCCTGGTGGGGTCAATACACAACCTTGTTATGTAAACGGAGTCCTTGACCTGGTCACCTAGGTCACAAACATGAAGGAGCATCTTACCTTTTATTTTTTCACTTTAATTGTAAAGTATCTAATTCTAGCTTTTATCATAGAACCTATCATTGATTCTTGCTAGATGATATCTATGTAAACTGATTAACCATTTGATACTTTTTTGGCTAAATTATATCATCTATTAATGTTATTCATATATATATATTTGGAATCAGTAATAATGTAAATGTTCATTTTGTTTGATTTGTTTTCTCCAACTCCTACAGTAGGTGATGAAAATTTTTCCCTTTGGAATTTATGAAAAGTGTTTCATTTGTTTTTTTTCTTGTTCTTATGAAACATATCCAAATTCTAGTTAACTTGGCAGATGTTTTTTTTTTTTTTTTGAGGGCATAGTTCATTTGAGTGATTATCAGTCTGAAGTGTTGGTACAACCTTTTCAAGCTATGTTAATCATAATTTGCATTTGTATGGTGATCCAGTTTCATTCACGTGATGATTTCTTACACAGGACCTAGTGATGCACATGGATCAAGTACTTTTGAGGCTTTTGTTAAAGTTCCAAAATACTTGCGCCCTCATACTCAAATATTTTGTACAAGGTACATGCCACTCCTTTTTCCGATTGTCATAGCTTCTTGGAGTACCAATCTTTTTTCCAGCCACAGCTGATGTTATATCTGTTATTCGATATAATTATGTAGCAGAAAAACTAAATGAAGTTTATACATTGATAAATATATTTGTCAGAAAAATGAACAACTCATTTTCATTTTACTTCTCTTTCATCTGTTATCTACATCAATGCATAATCTTGCTCTGTCAGCTATTTTCAGGTAGTTGCATAGTGGCATCTCCATTTTATGTTTACTTTATTATTTTAAAACTTCTCTGCCATGATAGGGATTCTGAATGGCAAAGTGTTGTTAAGTGACTACTGGTTTGAATTTGTATAGTTCTTTGTGCTTATTATTTACTTACTATTTTGTTTTTGCTAAAACTACAAAGCTGGACGGTACTTGTAGGACTATTGAATTCCTGCATACAACTTTTGGGGGGAAAACTTGAACCAACTAATAGTGTTTGAAATACCAACCGGACCAGTATGTACCGATTGGTATTTTACTAATCCAGCCAGTAATTGCCACATGGATCGGACCATGGTCTGCAATACCGAATAATACCGCCCGGTACGAGCATGTACCGGTCCGACAGGATATCGGTACGCGGACCGCTCGTTACTAGTCGGTACAAATTTTTTTTTAATAAAAAAATTATTTTTTTTATTTTTTTAATAATTATTTTTAAATTTTTTTTAATATGGACGTCGCCTCCTCGGGCGATGCTGCTGAGGCTCGAGCGACGTCGCCGAGGCGACTTCTCGGGCGACGTTGCCGAGGCGACGCTGCTCGAGAAGGAAGGCAACGTCTTTCGAGGCGACTTCGCACGGGCGACGTCGTTTTTGTATTTTTTAATAAAAAAATTATTATTTTTTACTTCTCTCGGCGATGTCACCCTAGAAGGTAGGCGACGTCGCCCGTTGACTTCTCGGGCTTCTCCCGAGGTGACGTCGCTCGGGAAAAAAAAAATATATATATATAATATTTATTTATATATATAATATTTATAATTATGAATATATATATCGAACGGTATACCAAAACGTATTGTATTGGGGAAGTGTCATAACTCCGGTACGGTACGGTATTGCAGACATTGGATTGGATAAACTTGTATGGTTTATTCAAAACAACCCCTACCATCCAGTTTAGGTCAAGAATCATGGTTACTGCATGGCTTTCAACCATTGGAGCCAGTCTACGAGGCAGTAACCTTATCTAGGTCACTGGATCCAACAGAGACCCATTAAGGGTCTGCTTGGACCTTTGGATGCACTTTCCCCTACCATCCTGAATCTCTCTTCACTCCGTCTCTCATCCCACTCAAATTTCACTCAAATCGTCACCCAAACACCCAGAAATGCTCACCCAAACTTAAAATTTCTTAAAGGAAGGTCAATCTCACAAAATGAGGCCTTATTCTTGTGATTTGAACTGGGCTTTTTTCAAAGGAAATTCAAAACTTTTCTTATATGCTAATCACTCTCTAGTTTGTTGCAAGAAGTTTTGCTTTAGATTTCTGTTGTGAGATGGTTATTTCATGAACCCTAGGTTTTCCTTTATGAACTTGGGGCTAGATCCATTATCAAGCTCCGAACCTTGTAGATCTAGACTAGAGATGTGAGGAGCAACACTTGATTAAGATGGATTTACGGAAGATTTTCATGGATCTAGGCTAGATTTTGATATATCTAGGCTTCATCTATGTGGATCTATTTGTGCTAGATTTTGCAGATCTAGACTAAATTAATGATGGTGTCACATTAATCCTTGTAAATCTAGGCTAGTTCCACATGGCTTTAGGCTACATTTTTGTAGATCTAAAGTTCTGCAATGATCTCGCAAGTAACATGCTTTAAGTTAATTTTACTTATCTGTGACTGTGAACTACTTAATTGACTACTATAATGGATCTGGAACCAAGTTGGTTTTTAGATTTATCTAGTTGTTAGATAACTACATATGCTCAATCTTTTAAGTAGAGCAAATAAACTAAAGTTTGGTTCACCTGTTTGTTCAATCACAGTGATTAAACTGTTATGCTCAAGTCACTTGGACTCTCTCAGAGATGGGTACATGAATGAAGCTGTTATAAGAGTGGTTTTTGTTTATTCTGAGCAACTTGATTTGTATTGAAATGTGAATAATTCATCCCTGATTATTTTACAGAAGTCAATTGCTCATTGTATAATCCACAGTTACTGCATATTGTTATGCCTTATCTTAAGCATACTCCTGTTTTTATTTCTTCTCTTGCAGCGAGTGGGTTCTTGGTAATCGGGAGGACTTAGTGAATGATATTACTGCTGAACTACAGCCAGAGAATGGAGAGGTAATTGAATCTTCATATTTGAGCTAGCTGACCAAAAGATCTGTTTGACTATTCCTTGTGCATAGTCAGACTTTTTGTTTGCCATTAATATTTGTTGATTGCCCATGACTTCATTGTGATACTTTAGCACCATTTGCTCCATGTGGTTGGATTCAATTAATAGTTGGCACTTGGGTGATCTAGTGAAATTTTCTTGAAATTAGTTGCTTGTGGAGGTTTGTAATTAATCAAATGATATTACTTCCACAAGTACTTGTACATTCTCTTTTGAGCAAAACTCTCGCTAGATGACTAATTTTTCCATAAATAGGCAATCATGGATTTTTAATGATAGCACATCTTATGGTCACTTGGATCATGGTTTGGTAAGTATGGGTATGTGGCATGATTTATAGTCGATTTGCTGCCTCAGGTTGTGGTTTTCTTAGGTTGTTGTATATATATATATACACATGTATATATTATACTTCAAATATATTTTAGTATTTTAGAACTACCATTAATAAAATTTTATTATCTTTATTTTTTTGAAAATATTCATTTTCCTCTATTTTCTCTTTTCTTTTACTTTTTAATTATATTTTCTTCTCATCTTCTCCTCCGTTCTGCCTCCTCTCCTTTCCTTTCTTTTCTGCTTTTTAATTATATTTCTGCTACTATTAAAAACACATCTTATGTGTTCCGTAAACTTGGTCATAGGTGGAGGAAAGCTTGAGCTGAGGAGAGACTGAGAGGCGGAGCAACAACGATGGAGAAGTGGCAGCCATTGGGTTAGGGCTTAATAACATATTGTGCACAGGGAGAGAGGGAGATACACATACGTTTTTGTTTTTTGTTTTTTTTTTTTCTCCAAGGTTGGGTTTGTGTTGGGGGGGGGGGGGGGGGGGGGGGGGGGGTTTGGGGGGAGTGTGGTGTTTGGTTAAGCTATTTTAATTGATCGAGTCGAATCAATTAGGCTGAGGAGGGGAGACCGGTGGAGGAAGGCTTGAGCTGAGGAAAGACTAAAAGGGGAGTAGTGACGATGGGGAAGAAGCAGCAGCCATCGGGTTAGGGCTTGGAAACATATCGTGCATAGGGAGAGAGGGAGACAAATGTATGTTTTGGGGGGAGGAGGGGGGTTTGGTTAAGCAATTTTAATTGATTGAGTTGAATCAGTTGGGTTTAGTCAAATCAACTGGACTTTTAGGCAGACTCAGACTTGGTTCATTAGATCTGATTTAGGTTTGGTCTAGCTGACCAGACGGGGCTCAATACACCTGAGCTGTCGTAGGTGAGCGCTTGGGCTAACTAGTGGCCAGCCTAGGCACGTGAACGCTTGCCTGGGTTGCATCACAAGCGCATGGGCCTTCATTGCTTGGGGCCTAAATGAGCATCGAGCGTCCAATGATAACATTGGTCTGTCTTCTTTTCATGCGCTTTTTCTTTTTC
Organism: Musa troglodytarum; assembly: GCA_023547065.1. Taxonomy (NCBI): domain Eukaryota; kingdom Viridiplantae; phylum Streptophyta; class Magnoliopsida; order Zingiberales; family Musaceae; genus Musa; species Musa troglodytarum. Next base: position 28,483,394 of record CP097509.1, on the reverse strand, counting down.
TTTAAGCCATTCTAGATCATTAGTTTTTTGTGGTCCATGATGATGAAATCCTGTCTTTCCCTTTTTGATTCCTTCCAATGTTCTAAGCCATACCAATTTTTCACAATAATGTGTGGGATAGGTTGCAAAGGCCAAGACATGCTGGTCAGATATATTGGAATTATTACGAGGCTCTATGGATAGAGCCATGGGTTTCTAATATTGGAGTCAAGGATACGAACTTTTATAAGGTGTGATGACTATTTATGGAGGTTTGTAGCAAGGATTGAAATTTCGTATCGTTTTGGAGTTTTAAGCTTCGCTTAGTACGGTATGATACGGTACTGTGTATCGAGCGGTACACTAAGGTGTACCGAGCTGTACACCTAATTTAGGCGTAAAATTCTCCGAAAATACCTAAAAAATAAAAAAAGGGTTACGATAGGGTTTTTAAGTTAGAAATAAATATAGTAATAGTATAGGTTTAGCAAAATCAATGTAAATTAGGTAAGAATAGTATCATATCTTTTTCGAACTTTGAGAAATAGTCTTACGCAAGGTTCGTATTTCAGTTCGTTATGAATTGTCCTTTTGTAAATATTGAAATATCTATAGAAAAATCATTTGAATTGTTAGATTATTTTGTTATAATATGAACTTTAAAATTCAAATAAATTAAATAATCACACATACAAATATACTTGACTGTTGATTCTACCACTAAAATGAATGACGGGCCTCCACGGGTGGTGGATCGGGGTCCTCAATCCTATACATCTGCATATCAATATGATATGTTTGTTGCACCCAATCTTGAAATTGATTCTACGGCATAGTGTATTGATACATTGTATACTATTGGTGCATCAATGTAGTGATGATCGTAGATTGATCGTCATGAATCACATTTGTCCGAGGTGGCTCCTAAGGCATATATTGGTGAATGTCAGAGCTTCTACCATTGCTACTGATCTACTGCTCTATATCATATTGTTACTCGGAGAAGTATGACCAACTATCACCGTACAGCTGTTGGCCGTATGATGCTCCATAATACGATGGTTGTGAATATGATGAGCTTCATTCTGTGTTTATATCATGTAGGCTCTGTCGCATCTGCTCAAATTCATCCACTGTCTTTCCCTTCCCCTTCCGTGCATAAACTTGACCAACCTTATCGAGTTCTATGATCTGAATCTTGGGTGTCATGTATAAAATATTGTTTCTCGGTCCATGCACCAGTGATTTAAAAAGCGCTAGGCGCCTTTTGGCGCCAAGGTCTAAAATCGCCCGAGGCGCTAGCCCGAGCGAAACGAGGTGCTAAAATATAAAAATATATAATATAATTAAAAAATATATAATATAATTAAAAAATATATATAATTATTTAAATAAAAATATATTATTAAATTAAGAAAAGTAGTAGTATTAAAATTAAAATAATATATTATTAATTTAATAAATAAAAAATTTTGTTATTAGTATAATATCGACTTGTACTGCCCGGTATGGGCGGAATTTTTTATTTTTTAAATAAAAAAATCAATTTTTTAAATAAAAAAAATCAATTTTTTAAATAAAAAAATCAATTTTTTAAATAAAAAATCAATTTTTAAAATAAAAAATCAATTTTTAAAATAAAAAATCAATTTTTTAAATAAAAAATCAAATTTTTAAATAAAAAAATCAATTTTTTAATAAAAAATATATTTTTAATTTTTCTAAAACTCAGGTGGCGTCGCCAAAGGCTCAGGCAACGTCCCTGAGGCTCGGGCGACATTGCCGAAGCCTCGGGCGATGTCCCCGAGGCTCATTTTTTAATAGGAATTTTTTTTTTAACTTTTGGCGGCGTCGCGGGGCGGCGTCGCGTTGACATCTCGGGCGTTGCAGGAACGCGGAAGCGGCGGCAGCAGTGGCGGCGGCGGCGGCGAGTGATGGCGGCAGGCGGCGGCGGAAGCGGCGGCAGCGATGGCGATTAGTGACAACGGCGATTGGAGGAAGCGGCGGCAGCGGCAGCGGCGGGCAACAACGGCGGTAGCGGCGGTAGAACCAATCGCGATGGTTGATCGCCGGTTTGCCGGTGCTCGCCCGGCGCTGGCGGCAGGCTCGGGCGGCGCCAGCGGCGCCTCTTTGAAGCGCATCGCATGGAAGTGAAGCGAGGCGCTTGGGCCTCGCCTCGCCTCGCCTGAGCGCTTAGGCGAGCGCCCGAGCGCCTTTTTTAATCACTGCCATGCACCACCCTTATGTTGTGTAGACGAGACCAACGACTACTTGGCATCACCGCCATCATCCGTTAAGGCATTGCTATCCATGTTGTTATCATGTCTCTAGACCGAGTGAGTTGCTGAATGCGATTGTGAAGGTGTCTCTTTGCCTGACTTGATTCTTTTCAACAATGCGATTGATGCTACTGCCTTCCCCTATGCCTTTGCACGCTGGGCGGACGACAATGATCGTTGAGTGTTTGTAGTTCCTCGAGTAGTTTGACTCAATGTTGTTTGACTCCTGCCATGTTGTGATCGAGGGGGATTTTCCACCTGCTGGGGTTGTGCTTTCTCTTCTTCTGTTGCCTCGGTGATAAAACGCGAAGGACTTTAAGGATCTCTCGCCTCATCAAGTAGAGGATCCTCTTGTTTCTTTATCGCTTCAACCCACTCTAACATCAGTTCTGAATCTTCATTGTAGAATTGGAGATCGTTGAGATCAATATCTGGTTCCTTTGGCTCCTTATCCAACTCAGCACATCGCAACCTTAGCCACATGTTATAATGGACATATAGTAGTTTCTCTAACCGTCTATATAAGAGTTTATTACAAATCTTCGTGTAAATCAATGCAAACGTTAACCAATTACATTCACAACCACTAGATGTTATCGTTTATGAAAGTACACGAACGACAACTTTCCTTAAATGTAGTTCATCCTCTCTAAATTATAGCCACCACTCGACTGTAAAAAGATATAAATAAGATTTTATTAGTATAACAAATAATTAACATCAAATATAATTGATAATATGTGTAATTTTTTCTCACTAGGATCCATAGTGTAACAACACGATATAGCTACAATGTCGGAAAATGAACCAACTGTTTCTCGAAATAATCGACCCTTCATAATAGCATTGGCTGCATCAGTAGTGTTTGGCAAGAGCTGATATATAACATTTCGTAGTGACGTTAGTAATTCATTTTGCGTTCCGAAAGCATACTGATATTGAATTGTCGGGTTTAGATAATATGCTACAAGACATAATTTTGTTAGTATTATTTTTATTATATAAAAATAATAAATTAAATTATTCTAAATATGAATTTATCTTCATTGTGAATATCTTGATCTATATGAACTTCGGTCCGACGATCAATGATTCGTACGTATTGGTCAGTGTTAAAATCATCTTTGAATGCTTTCTTGATCTCCTCTCTTGCTGAAATCAACATATATTTAAGATATGACATCTGTGGACACTTGTCCATATCCACCTTACGGAGAACAATATCAAGTGGTTCCACACCTTTTATGATTTCAGTCGTGGTCTCCCAAAATCTAAAGGAAAGAATAGACTTTTCTATCTTCTTTCCATCGCTCAATCTCGAACATCTGGAATTAGACCACCTTACGGAGAACAATATCAAGTGGTTCCACACCTTTTATGATTTCAGTCGTGGTCTCCCAAAATCTAAAGGAAAGAATAGACTTTTCTATCTTCTTTCCATCGCTCAATCTCGAACATCTGGAATTAGACCACCTTACGGAGAACAATATCAAGTGGTTCCACACCTTTTATGATTTCAGTCGTGGTCTCCCAAAATCTAAAGGAAAGAATAGACTTTTCTATCTTCTTTCCATCGCTCAATCTCGAACATCTGGAATTAGACCACTCTTGTGAGGTGACCATTGTCTTCAAGCCATGCTTTTTTTGTTATAATGACTTTAATACAATAAAACTGATAACAAACCGAGTGACTCCAGGTCGGAGTATCTCACTGTTTACATACTTTTGCATTAAAGTGTGGACCCAATGATGATTATATATAAACTTTGTAATTGATTATGCTCGAGCTATACAATTCTTGATCGCGTCCAGCTCACCAATATCCTTCAGCATTAAATCTATGCAATGAGCTGCACATAGAGTCCAAAATAATATTTTTTTTCCATCATTTGTAAACCAACCTTTTTGAAATTCGCTCCATTATCGGTTACTATTTGGACAACAAACTATGGTCCGATTTTCTCTACTATAGTGTCCATCAAGCTCTAATATAGTTTGCATCTTAGATCTTTTCAGAAGCATTAGCTGACTTATGAAGCACCACCCTTCTGTTACAATAAACAAGAAAGTTGATGATACTTATTCTTGTTGGTCCTGTCTGATTGTCACACATCAGTGTCACCCCATATTCATCCCATTGCCTCTTGAAGGATTTGATCAAATCTTTCAGTTTTGCCACCTCCTCATCTAAGTACGCGCTGTGAATCTCCCTCAGTGTTGGAGGTTGGATCCCCGTGCCAAACTTTTGAATAGAAGAGACCATGCTTTGATAATATGGATGTTGGGCTGTGTTAGCTGGAATCTTGTGGAAGTTGAACCATTTTGAAATTGCCTTCCTAATATCTCACTTTTTTTCTTTTGTACATGCATCGTCAATCCGTGTCTGTTTTGTTGTTTGTGAGGGATAGGCTTGCGGATCAATATCAACAATATCTGGTGCAGATCTCCTGCCAAGACCTCTCATAAAACCATGGAGTTCACCATACCTTATGCTACTAGTTCGGCCTAACTAAGGAGTAGTTGGCTGTCTTATGCTAGCTGACCTCTGGATTCCACTAACACTGCCATGCTCCAATTGCGAGTTAAGTCATTGATGCCTCATTGCTTCATCGACCATATACTGATGCTCTAATGATGCACAAATTTCAGCTATGAGATCTGGACCGATTTCATCGCCGCAACCCTCATACTGATCATAAATTGGTTCTTGTGTAGTCCTATAATATTCTTCCTCAACTCTTGTCTTCTTTTTTAATGTATCTTCCTTTGCTTGTTGTAGCTTGCTTTGAAATAATTTACGGATCTCTGTCAGAACCTTCTTGCATTTTGCAACATTAGGATACCCGTCAGCCAAATGTATCTTCACTCGAGTTATTCCTCCACCCTTGCCAATGTAGTCATAATAAATACATTGCCAATGATGACGGTTTCCATCTATCTTTCGGACATGAACCCATGCATCATCATTTGGCTATTCCTTTGGTGCCATGATCGTACCAAATTTAAATTAAATAAGCTATAAAGTATAAACATGTTGAATTGATCTAATATCGATCAAAAAATCACTAATCGCAGCATTAAATAATTTTATTAGAACATAACTAATCCTATTTTACCATCATAAATATGTGAAATATATAAAAGAAGCATTAAATACATAATTTTGATCTAATATAGGTCAAAGTATGATGAAATCATCATTAGATACACTAATCACATAATTAACATGGTTAATTACCCACTAATTACTTCTTTTTCAACACTATATATATGTCAAACTCCTTAATATGTCAAATTTTGATTAAATCATCATTAAAATGACTAATTACAGTATTAAATAACTTTAATAAAACCTAACTAATCCTATTTTACTATCATAAATATGTGAAATACATAAAAGAAGCATTAAATACATAATTTTGATCCAGTCAAATTATGATAAAATCATCATTAGATACACTAATCACATGATTAGTATAGTTAATTATCTACTAATCGTTTCTTTTTCAACACTATAAATATGTCAAACACCCTAATAGGTAATAAAAACATTAAATTGACCTAAAATCGATTGAATTTTGATTAAATCATCATTAAAATGACTAATCACAGCATTAAATAATTTTAATAAAATCTAATTAAACCTATTTTACCATCATAAATATGTGAAATACATAAAAGAAGCATTAAATACGTAATTTTGATCCAATATAGTTCAAATTACGATGAAATCTTCATTAGATATACTAATCACATGATTAACATATATAATTATTCACTAATTACTTCTCTTTCAACATTATAAACATGTCAAACACTCTAGTAGGTATTAAAGACATTGAATTGACATAAAATCAATCAATTTTTGATTAAATCATCATTAAAATGTCTAATTGCAGCATTAAATAACTTTAATAAAACCTAATTAAACTTATTTTACTATCATAAATATCTTTCAATATTTAATATGCATGAAATATAAATATTTGACCTATTAAGTGTTTAATTTCGAATTAATCAATATTAAACACACTAATCATAATATTAAAGATTTTAATTACTCTCTAATTAAAGAAAGAGAATACATACCTCTTGATTAGAAAATTTTTTCTCTTAATATTCCCAAATTAGCCTTGATTCAATTCATAAATCGTTGCTTTGTAGAGAATATGAGAGTGCAAATGTAAGAAACAATGAGTTTGAGATAGTTTAAGAGAGTATGAGAGTGAAATGAAGTAAAATAAGAGATAAAATGAGTTAAAAACCTATGAGAAAGGGTTCTAACGATCAATTTGACCGTTGGAACACTGTTATCGATCGGTTAGTATCGAAAATTCGACCGTTACTGTCCGAAATAACCCCATATCATTCGATGTGGGGCAATGTTAAGCGTTCCGCCGAGTAGCCAGCAGTTTGTGTACCGGTATGTTGTCAAACCGGTATATACCGCCCATACCAGATGGTATTATTCGAAATTGAAAACCCTGATTTGTAGCATAGTGCATGAAACTAGCAGTCACGTCCTGGTCCTTGCTTAGACCAACATATACCATCTGGCATAGTGCATCATGAAACAACCTTCCTTGAGGGAAAATTCTCATTTGTTGTCACTAGGTTAGCATGGTTGATTAAATCGCATGTCCTGTCATGGTAACATGTGAAGTAGGACAACCCTGCAGGACATTACCTCAATGCTATGCTGTATGCTTGATAAAGCAGGCATTGATTTAGTTAAGAATTCTATCTATATCAGAGTAAGATGATGTCTGATGCAACTTGACCAGGGGTCTGTTAAAAGTTTGGAGAAGTTATCTTGTACCTATACTTAAATTCTCTCTCCCAATAAAAAGAGGAAAAAGTAAATTTCTTATCTTTCAGACTCATTTTCTGGATCCTCCACATTCCGGTTAATGAAAGCATCGCACAGGCATTCATGTAGGAATAGTTTCTGCAGATTGGGGCTCTTTTCTGGTAAATATTAGAGGTCAAACTTTGTGCTACCATGTGAAGGTTGGATGGGAGCAGCTAGCATCTAATGTTGACATTGGAACTTGTGCAATGGTTGGAACTGGCACAAAACAGGAGGAAATGAAAGAGAGAAAAGACGATAAATAAAGGAAAAAAAAAGGAAAAGAAGAAAAGGGAAAAAGAACAGGACAATGGTTTGGAAACATACAAGGTAGTTGCACAAACTCATATGGCCAATGAAAATATGATTTTAATTTATCTTGGTCAATCTACAGCCCACTGGTCTGATCTCATCATTCCCCTCAAAGCCAGGTCCCATGGCCAATTCTGAACCTAATTCTGAGATCCCATGATTGGTCCTCAATCCTATTCCAATGCCACTGATTCTTAAGTTGATTCCCATCTTATGAACCTCAGTAATATGGTTGTCGTTCCAAGAACCTGTTGGTGTAATTTGTGATTTTTGTTTGCCAAGTAAATATTGAACCTTGAATTGTGGAATGATTGATGTTGGAGACATGGTGGCCACTGTTGGTGAATTGTTAGAATTATGGAAAGTTGGATCTAGCAGAAAGTGAGCAGAAGAGAAAAGAAAGAATTGAAGTTGGGAAGTGTAGTTCTCTTGAAATCTCACTTGGTAGTTGCACTCAGGGAGGCTGGGATGTCTATAGAATAGTGTGCTTAAAGATGCTATATGCCAAGGACTGCCATACCATGCTGACTAGTGGTATCGGTCCATGAGTGGACCAGCACATATCTGTTAGTATTGGTCTACTGTATGTCAGTATGCTGGTATGTATTGGTTTTCAGAAAAAAGGTTGGAAAATGGTTAGAAATTCACAAAATATCCTTTTTATGTTTTATACTCTAATTTAACGATAATTTTATTGTATTTAAGCAAGAATAGAGTGTATATGAGGCATAAATAAATGATAAAGCTGTGATTAACCTTAAATATCATCCATTTGGGCCTAAATGTAAGACAATAGACCTATAATTGGGACTAACGGAAGAGAATGGTCTTAATCATGTTTAATCTTTGTAAATATGCATTAATACACTTCTAATTATATGAAATGATAAATAAAACATAGAAATAAGCTAAATGCATTTCAATTGGAGAGAAATTCCACTATGTCTTGAGTTCCAATCCCTCATTTATCCAAATCAACGGCTTGATAACCACTAATCGCCGATTAGGAACTTCAATCACGGGTGAGAGTGTGAGAAAGATTGAGAAAGAGAGTGAGAATGAGAGAGTGAGTGAAAGAGGAGGCAAGGAGGGGATTTAAAGCCCCCAAAAAGGCCCCGGTGGTCAGACTATCGGTCAAATTCCGACTGGTATTGACCCAAATCAGCCGATGCAACTTGAGTTTCGATCGTATTGGTCGATATATCACCTGTACTGGCCGATACCTGATCTTTTTCCAGTGTACCATCTGAAATGGGTTGTCCATGTAATGGATGATACCTGGTGGACTGGTACATACTATCTGTTTTGTACCATTTCGGATGGTACGCCAAACATTGATATATGCCTTGGGGAGGCTGGGCAGGTCTATTGAGTAGTGACAATTTTTTAATAAATGTACATACCAGACTTTGAACTTAATGATTACTGAGTTAAAACCATATAATGCTGAAATTGGCTGGAACCTAATCAAAAGCTTTTTAATTGATGCATAGTGTCTGAGGAGTTCCCATCAAGCATCTAGGTTTCTCTTTCACAGTTTTGATACTTCTTTTCTTATATTACTCCTTTTCTGTATAGCTTATATATTGAGATTAGAACATGCAATTGTGATCTGTGGGGAATAATTTTTAATTTTTATGTATTACAATCAAGGGTTTCAGGACTCTTAAAACAACTACATGAAGCACCTGTAAGTTCATTGTACTTCGATGACGATACATTGTGGCTGAAAATAGCTTGTTGAGTTGCTAGTTAGCATGCTTCTTTTTTGCTAGTTCCATTTTCTGTCTCATCTTGGATTTGAATATATTTCTCATGCCTAGAAATATGCATCCTAATCGAACTATTTATTTTCTTGCTATCCTTTGTGGATTCATGTTCTTGTCTTGGTTTGGCCTAGTGCACTGCTTATGTGCATTGCTACTGAATAGGCTGTTTGGTGTTGACTTGTATTTAAAGCTTTAAAGAGTGAAAAGTTTATTCCTCCACTTCTCATGTTTTGAGCAGAGGTGATTTTCCTTGCCTCAGGTGGCAAATAACACTCTTAACCACAGAGGTTATGGCTGACAATCCAAGTCCAGAGCTACATTTAATTAGATATTATACTGATGGAAACTCTGTATTACACATACAACAATCTTGGTTCGAAGTTTGAAATGTTAAAGTCTTGCTTCTTCGATCAAATAGATGTAGATTATCTTTTGCATATTTTGACTGAGATTGTCATGCTTAGTACTCAGGTATTTTGATGCATGAGCAACTTGTTTGGATGTTTCATTTGCATGAATAATTTCTGATTCTTGTATCATCAAGTGGTTTATAATCTAATCAGTTTCCCAGCATATTGACGTCTGAGGTCTATTTTTTACATTAGCATGGTGGTCTAAGTTTCAAGAGTCATTCTCATTGGTTTGTTAGTTTTGAATCAAAGCTTAATTTAGGCAGTGTATTATTCTCTAGAAATTTAAGTTCTATCATTTGTTTAGTGCTTGCCATAATTGCACAAGGGTTTGAGTCATAAATGGTTGATTCTGTACTATTGTTTCACATATTATGTGATTTCAAATAATTTTGTTATAGGAATGGTGGACATATGTGTGCATGGGACCTTCAGATCCTCAACCAAACTGGCATCTTGGGATGCGTGGAACACAACACCGTGCAGTGATGTGGAGAGTTTGGAAAGAAGGTGGAACAGGCTTTCTTTATTGGGGTGCCAACTGTTATGAGAAGTCACTTGTGGCCAGTGCTGAGGTACCTACATTAACAGAATCTGTCACCATATGCTATTTTACCATTTTCCTGGATGATGGTTTTGTTATATTTGCTCTTTAATCTTTTATTTCATCGTCATTTATGTTTTTGTATGTGTCAGTTGTTTTTGACTTTTATCCTCGTCTTTAGCATTTCTATGTCTACTATTATTCTGACTTTTTTTCACTCAGTAATGTTGTTATTCTTGTTTGTTTAATTGCGGTACACAACGGTCTAAGATTGACGAATCTGTCATTTGAGACTAGGGAAACAAGGAGTTCTTTTTAGTGATTAAAGATTATTAATTTTAGAGAAGCCCACTTTTGAGATGATCACTTATCCATAAATTCTTCTCCTTTTTTCTGCAAAAGAGTTCTTTTTAGTGATTAGCCTTCAAAATTTCATATTCCTTTTTTATTTATGTGATGGAAGGCCAATTTAGCTGTTAAAAGACAACTGGCATGTTATTTTTCCTCCTTTGGAGCACTTATTCCCACTTCTAATTTGTCGGTCTAAAAAAACCTAGAATCATGATGACAGCTTGCTTTCTTCATAATGATCTTGGCCATCGGCTTCATGATGATCTTGGCCTTGGGCTTTGTTTCAACAATATCAATGGGTCCCATGATCCTCTTTGCCGCTAATGTATGAGCTGTATAAAAAGTACTACACTCATATAAAATATAAACAGCAAATCGCTCCTGTTTACTACACTTATATTGAAAGTATGATCTAAACAGTGATTACTGATAATGAAGAATTTTTTACCAACTTTATATCATGTTTTAACTTTTAACCAACTTGGACTGCAAATTCTCATGACAGATAAAATTTCGACGTGGCCTGCCTCCTGGAGATGGAGTTCTGTTTTATCCTGGTGAGGTTTTCTCTCCGTCACACGACCCAATCGCATCAATCCGGCTAGAACGAATTCTCAGTGGCATGCAGGTAAATTCTTTGTCCACCATCCCCGCACACTAAAACCCACCCAATAAAAACCACTTGAGATTCTAGTAGGTCGAATTCTCAGAGTCATTCTCATTGGTTTGTTAGGGGGATGCTGGTCTAAGTTTCCATCCATCCTGTAGCCTTTAACATGGTTAATTGGTTACAATCTTCTTTATAATGGGGTCAGCATATAAAGGAGTAACCCCTTAGAAGTAAACTTCTCCAAATCTTTGTTAACTGCTCTTTAAGTAGTATGTCAGCAAGGTAAAACTACAATATTTCTTGTGGGTGACTAGGGTTGTGCTATTATGTTGTAATAAATGTATTATATGATTTCTATTTTGCCCTTGGATATTTCAAAATGCTCGGTGTACAGTTAAGCAGATTTGTTATTCCCAATTTTTCTCAGTTATTTCTGTTAATTGCACAATCTATATGCAAAGCTCCCACTTGTAAGAACTAAGAAGAATGTCCCTTAAATTGGTTTAGAGATCACATGCTGTGAAGCAGATAGTGCATTCCTAGCACTTGTAAAATGCATATTTTTATACTCAAAAGGCCTTGTTCTTAACTTGGCTTTTATGGTGCAGGACATCGAGTATCTGAAACTATATTCTTCTCGGTATGGTAGGGAAGAAGGCCTGGCTCTTCTAGAGAAGACTGGTGCTTATCTTAGTCCGGAACGTTATACACTTGAACATACACCAATTGATCTAATGCGAGCTGAGATCTATCACACCTGTGGAGCTTAAAGAAAATTGGACAGGAAACAAACTTCCCTCTTATGCTACCTGCTTCTAGTGGGCTTTCTTGAAATTTTTCGGGGGTGAAAATTGCATTGTTCTATTCCGAAGCACGTTAATTGATTAGGCTGTTATCATTATTTTGTTATTGCACTTCCATATGTGTGTTTGTCATCAGTTCCATGTTCTGATTATAATGTTGTATATAGGAATATGTTGTATGGATGATACCTAATGCACTTGCATTTAAGGAAGTTTGTATATTCTCAACATGTTTGCTAGGGAGAACTTTCAACTTGGGAACTTCGCTTATTTCTTTCTGTAGTAACTCGAGCAATGTTTTTTTTCTAACATTGCAACGATCAACATTGTAAATAGTAAGTTTGATTGTCATGATTAGTGGAAGATTACCATGTTCCATGATTTTTTGTTATTAGTCAGATTGATACATACTGATCAAAATCGTATCATATATGACAATGCAAATCAGTGCCTTATTATTTTTTGATGATATCAAGTGGTATAGATAGGTACATTGAGATTGTATTAGGTCACTCCAAATCATTGTCGACTTGTACAAAATAGTGAGACTGGTTCTTGATTGCAGAGTGATATAAGAGTTTTATAGTTGAACCCATTTATTATTATGTTTATTCAGATTTTAAAGTTGCTAATTTTTCGTGTTCAACTCATGTATAATATTGGTTGTTAACTATGACCGTTTTTGTATCTTTCGACTCATATCCTGTATTTGCTAATTGTCATTTTAGGATATTTACATTCCTGTCCATAACTAATTTGTCACTCGTTTCAGTTCTGAATACAAGATGATGATAGATAGCTGTGCAGATGTTCAAAGAGGTGGGGTTAAGGAAACAGCTAAAATACTTGGGAGTGATAAATTATAGGGGATTTGTAAATTTCACTCTATATATATATATATATATATATATATATATATATATATATATATATTCAAATGTAAACTTAATTAAATATCGAGGAGGCCAAATCCAAACTCTTATTTTTCCATCCGGACTCTGTTTCACCCTTCACTAATCCAACCCGTGGATCTCAGAAAGTATTTACTTTCATGCACAAAGGAACTTTATAGTATTATATTTAATTAAAAAGATGCCTAATTCACTCAAGAATTCTTCAAAAGACCCCATGTGGCTGCTTTAGCGGCCCAAGCAATCGGTTTCGAACCGGTCCGGTCCGAGTCGTAAAAGTTTCGGCTCTCCGAAACATTAATTGCAGTCTCTCCACCGCTCCCGCTTTCAACGCTTAAACCCAAAGCAAACGCCCCCGTTTGTGTCCTGCTATTCCATCCGCATCCTCTCCTCCGCCACGCCTCTTCAGCCTTCACTCGGGTTCTGTTTTCCTCTTCCGCTTCCAGCTCTCATCGAGGTTCGTCTCTGAATTCTTTCTTTGGTGAAAAATTTTCTGAAATTTCTTTGTTTTATTTGCTTTCTTAATGATGTCGCGTGCTGATTCCCCTGGATTTCGTCGACAATATTCGACTTTGTCTGTTCGGCTGCCCTTTCGTCGCCGCTCTATGTTAGGGATTCTGTTGCGACGCAACTTTTCTTTTCTTTGGAGCCTCATGTCATTTTTAGGGTTTTCATCGTCTCCGTTCTATCGGAGTTCAGCAAAATCCTTTTTCTTTTGGAATCTAGTGTTTCATATCAGAGTTATTTTTGTTGTTGTGAGGGATTAATTTGGGCAAAAATGTGTTCTTTTTCAGGATTTCCATCATAGTTCCTACGAGAATCAGTAAATTGATGGATAATGAGCTTCAAGATTCAGCTTTCTAGGTTATCTTTGATTTCGCTGTTCAGTTATTAGAGGACAAAGGTTTATACTTTGCTTGAGGTGTCTAAGATGCCAGCGCATTTTCCAAGCAAACTTTTTCGATTCTCCGTTGAGCTTCTGTACAGGCAGAGACACACGGGCTTGTTTCAATCACATTCATTCTCCAGTCTTGTTGACTGCATTCGAGCTTTTTCCAGTAATGATCGCCCGACAGCACAGTCTATTGTCGGAACATTCTACCGCATGATTTCTGTACCTTCTTGGATTGGTGCGTCTTGGCACTCTTGCACACATAACGTCGGTAGCCTGGTTTCCGAGTCCACTCAAAGTTCTTCTTGTGTCCTATTTGAGAGGAATATGGCATTTTCTTGCAATCCTTTACCTGGTGGAGCTGAATGGGTTACCCATCATCAGAATAGGAAAATGCTTGGTTCTTTCTTGAGTTTTCATGCTTATTTTTCACATGGAAACTTTGATTACTGCAGTAGATTATGCAAGACTTTGAGAATTCAGGAACTTTCAAGTTCTAATGCAGTTTACAAGCATATCTGGTCCGGTGCAATTGGTGAAAGCTTTAATCTTTTTTCACCAAATGGCATTAAGGTGTTATCTTCGTCATTCTCCACATCATTTTCTACTGGAGCAGCTTCTGACATGACTCTTGGTGGGTCTACACAAGAAGAGCAACTTGATAATTCTTCAGGCTCATCTGATTCTGACCAGTATGCTGCTCTGCATCTTTTTCTTCCCTGTTGGTATTCAGTTGTCGATATTGATATGTGATATGTCATCTTACCAACAATTTTCGAGCTTTAATGATACACATTTGTAGGCTTACACCTCTGATTTAGTAGATTTATTCAAGTTGCATGCAGAAATGATACTATTTTTTGTGCAAATTTTTGGTTGCATAGAACAAAGATTAAAGTAACCTTTTGATAGTATTGTCATTTTGGGACAGCATTTGATGATTTTACATGTTTATATGATACTTCAGGTCATTTTCTCACTTTATGATATTAATGTATTGAACATCATATACAACACTGTTATACTAGAGACTAGGCAGCCAATGGGCATGATTTTGGCCAATTTAGCGACTGGAGAGGGTTAAATTTTATGTCGGAGCTAGAATTTTAAGAACTATGTGCTTAAAATATCCTAAAGGACACCCAAAATACAATTCATGTTGCAATTAGATGATGAAAATTTGCTATGCCATTGGAGTAAGGTTGTGAAAATTCCTGGTTAGATGCAGACTCTTGCCTTGAGTTTGGAAGTGCAAAGGATGCTGTAGCAATTTAGGTTTTTTCTAAGTTAGTTTTCCATCTCTGTACATTTACTGCGAAGTTTGTGTTCATCTATCTTTTCACATAATAAAGATAGAAATGTATGACAATATGAGTGGTTATTTGTCTACTTTAAGCATAAAATTAGCTGTGTTGCACAGGAAAAAGCCAAGTAACAGAGCATTGAAACTACTGTCTGGATCTTGTTATCTGCCACACCCAGATAAGGAGGAAACAGGTGGTGAGGATGCACATTTTATATGGGATGAGCAAGCTATTGGTGTAGCAGATGGTGTTGGTGGCTGGGCTGATCATGGTGTTGATGCGGGACAATATTCTAGAGCACTTATGTCACATGCAGCAGATGCAATTGAAGAAGAGTCTAAAGGGTCCATTGATCCGTTAAGGGTGTTAGAGAAAGCTTATGTAAGAACTAAAGCTCAAGGATCATCAACAGCTTGCATCATTGCTCTAACTGATCAGGTCTGAGTTCAGTATTCACCTCTTTGCATTACTCTCTGCAGCTTCTTTTTAGTTCTTTCCTGTTTGTCCTCAAACTTATGGAGAATCTCATATAGTTTAAAGTTGATATTCTGCAGGAAATAAAAATCTGTTGTAAAAGAAACCAATCTGCTTTCAAGTCTAGCATCTTTACTAGCTTCATCTCCAGATTGCTAAGAGGAGTCTGGTTTTCATATATCTTTTTGTTTCTGAAATTTGATGTTGCTTTTTTTTCCAACCTGTTGATATCTTTCCATTACTTTTTGTTTCCAAATTTTGATATTGCTCTCCAACCTGTTATCTTTCCAATACTTCCGTGCTTCTTTGCTTCAGAATGAATGTTCAATGGCTTAATTGGTAGGAACTGTATTTCTTGCATACCACACTTCCTGAGTGCATTTTTTTCATCTTTAAGCTTTGGTGCTATAAATTTTGATCATGACAACCTTTTCTAAGTGTAAATCTGGTTATACATTTACTAGAAACTAACTTTCAAGATATCTAAGTCACCATAAGTTGGTGTGTGAAATTATAGCAGGCAGAAGATGTGATAATCTTCCTTGTTTATATTGTTCAACAACTTCTACATGCCTCTTAAATCATTTTGAATAATCAACACAAGGCCTTTTCCATGTTAAGTTTTTGAATATCTAGCGACAGGTTAGTCAGCCATGAAAGGGACAAACTTTCTCCATCTGTGGTTTCATTTTTCCAAAAGCTTACAATTTCTGACAGTGTTGATAAAAACTAGATAAACGGGAAGCAATAACACCTAATGGGTCAGATATAGGCATGTTGCTTTGGGATATTTGGTATGTCATTGCACATCACCTAGGGTTTCAGAGTGGTTTGAAAAGTCAGTCTAGCCAATGAAGCCTGAGACTTGATACAAAGTCAACCTTCATGTAGGCTTGAGTAAATAGGAAGTATCTACTCTGTATCCATCTTTCTTTTAAGCATTTTTCTAAAGTTAGTTTGTGAGTTTTAGGCTTGACTAGAGTTGAAATGCCTGTTTGGTGCCCCTTTTATTTTTAAGTAGAATTACACTGCTGCACTGATTAAGAAAAGGTCTTTTTTGTTTTTGATTTTTTTTGGAACTCTTTAGTTAATGGTGGCATACTTCAGAGGCACTTATATAAAATGGGCAGAGTTATGAGCTTTACATATGAAGTTCTCTGTACATATGGTCACGTCAGCTTCATAATATTGTACTTGAGAAGCATTCATAAGACTCAATTAGTGAACAAATCTTTTCCTCTTACTGGTATCTATTCTACTGAAAAGATGCAGCAATACATTTTCTTTTTAATAATAATTAACTTGCTTACTATAACACTGTCAATATTGATCCTAAGCTTTGATGAGAAAGATGGATGGTTGCGATAGGTCATTGACAACCATCGTAAAACTGTTTTAGATCTCATGAACATGGATCTTAACTTTAGTATGGAGTTAGATCGTGACCTGGAAGTGACGTGAGATACCTTCATCATCTAGGTGTCCTGAATTGCAAAGGATGGACTAGGAGGTGGTTCAAAAGAGGTCCATCACATTGATGTTTGGATGTGATGCAATGTAGGTAAGAGATCTCTCATTGTTTGGGACCCATGCGAGTAAAAGAAGTCAGTCCAAGAATAAAATATCACGTTAGCAACCATCACATTGATGTTTGGATGTGATGCAATGTAGGTAAGAGATCTCTCATTGTTTGGGACCCGTGCGAGTAAAAGAAGTTAGTCCAAGAATAAAATATCAGGTTAGCAACTTGGAATATAGGAACATTTTCACAAAAGAGGCTAGAATTGGTAGACACTATGACTATAAGAAATATAAGCATTATTTACTTATAAGATTAAGCAGTTAGGAGAAAAATATAGATATATCGATAGTAATGGGTTTATTTAGTATATTGGAAAATCGAAACATGGAAATGACATAAATGGCATAGGAATGCTTGTATATAAGGAGATAGAATTATAGTTTTAAAATTATTCTTACGAGAAGAGGTTTTGCATGTTGTAAGTGCTCTTACCCTCAAGTTGGACTAGATGACCAAACAAAAATAGAATTTTGAAAAAAAATCTTAGAAGATATCATTTAAGGAATACTTATAACTGGAGGAAATTTTAACCCATGTAGGGAAAACATATGTTAAATTTAAAGAGATTCATAAGGGCTTTGGTTATGTGGAGATGAATGAAGAGGGTGGTATGACTTTAGATTTTGTCACTTTGTATGATTTTATAATTATTAATGCTCATTTTAAAAAGAGAGATGAACATTTGATTACTGTAGTTACAACTATAGTTAGATTTTTTTTTTCTCACTAGAGAGTTAGATAAAGTTATGTACAAGAGTTGTACAGTTATACTTGGTGAAAGCTTGAGGAATCAACATAGGTGGATGATATATGATATTTGTTGTAGAAAATGATAGAAGAAAAGTATAGTAGAAAACGATACTAGGACTAGGCGATGAAATTTTAAAGATAATAATGTAAGGATTTTTAAGAATAGAATGATATGAGATGGCTTAAAACTTAGATGAGAATAATATCAGTATTATTTGATCTACGAAGACTAATAATCATGGGAAAGAATATACTGAATTACTAAAGCTCGAGAATGAAAGTGTAAGGATTTAGGTAATATTTAATGCGCTAAAGATGAAGGTTAAAGAATATTTATTAATTATAATGAAATTAAAATATATTTAGAATTATTTTTATAAATTATTTGATGAATATTCTACAAATGACCTAGCTTTAATGATTGATTTTAGTTATAGATTTACTAGTCATAAATTTGTTTGTAAAATCAAAACTAGTGAGATAAAAAAAGCCCAATAGGTAAGAGTGTGAGACTTGATGATATCCATATTAAGGTTTGAAAAAGTTTAAGAGATCAAGGAATAGTTTGGTTAACTAGTTTATTTAACAAAAATTTGAGATTCAGATTGATGTCCGGTGAATGGAGGAAGAGTTTTATACTGTAACATACAAAATTACTCTAATTATAGAGAATTAAAATCATGAGTCATATTATAAAATTTTAGGAAAAAGTAATCAAAAGTAGGATAAAATTTAAAATAAATATCTTCCAAAATCAATTTAATTTCATGCTTGGGATATTGACAATATAAATTATTTATTTTTTAAGATAATTAATAGAAAAGTATATTGAGAAAAAAAGAAACATTTACATATGATTTTTATTGATTTAGAGCATGCCTATGATATAGTTCTTAAAGATTTATTATAACGGATTTTAGAAAATAATTGCATATTAACTAATTATATTAATGTTACAAAAGATATATATGATAATGTAGTCATTAGTATTAGAATTATAAGAAGTTTGTCTAGTGAGTTGGCTACATCAAGGGTCTGCATTAAATCTTTACTTTTTAATATTGATAATGAATAAACTTACTAATCATTGATGGGATTGACCTCATAGGTATGTGTTTTTTATGATATTTTAAATGAAATTAGCTCTAAACTTGAGTTATAGATGTAATCCTTAGAAATTATAGGTTTCAGATTAAGTAGAATTAAAACTAAATATATGAAGTATAATTTTAGTAATAATAGGAATAGACAAGAGGATATTGTGCAATTGGATGACAAGAAGTTTTATTAAGTACAGGTTAAAATGACAAAGGACATCAGGAGCCTCGTGTGACCATTGTGTACAAAAATTTTATAAGGTAGTTGTTAGAGTAGTCATATTTTATGACTTTTTAAGTGTTGAGCAATTAAAAAACAACATATACAAATAATTTGTATTGCTGAGATGAAAATGCTTAGGTGAATATATGAAGTTAACAGGAAAGATAGACAAAGGAATATTATTATTGATGAACAATTAGATGTCGGTTCGATAAAGAATAGAATGAGAAAGAATATTTAAATTGGTATATACATGTGATCAGGAGCAAGGTCTGTCGTTTCGTACTGTACCGGAGTTTCGACATTTCTCTAGTATGGTATGGTACGGTATACCGAACGGTATGTTTCGATATACCAAAATTAAAAAAAAAACGACGTGGCGGCATCATTGACGCGGTGACGCCTCGCTTCTCGGGCGAGATCTCCGAGGGAGACGCCGCTCGAGCCTCGGTGACGTCGCTCGTAAATTAAAAAAAAAGAAAAAATCGACGATGTTGCTCGAGCCTCGGGCGACGTTGACTCGGGAGACATCTCCTGAGCCTCGGCGACGTCGCCCTTAAATTAAAAAAAGAAAAAATCGACGACATCGCCTCGACAACGATGCCCGAATATTAAAAAAATAAAAAAATAATTTTTTCTATTAAAAAATAATAAAAAAAACCAATCGGTAGTGAGTGGTTAGCGTCGCAGAATTGCCGCAACCGGACGATACGTACACTTAATCTTGAGGCGATATTATTCGGTATTGCAGACACTGATTAGGAGATCTATAGATTTTGGTCATTACAAGAGAAGAGACAAAATGATTATTATCAGTAGTATCAGGAGAAATAGAGGGAGGCATTAAAAAGACCTTAATAAAAACTATAAATAAAGATTTAAATATCCTTAATTTAACTAAAGATATGTTTTTTTATAGATCGACAAAAGATTTATATAGTTGACCTCAAATAGTTGGGACTTGCTTTGTTGTTGTTGTTGTTGTTATTATAATTGACTTACCTACAATTGATGTCTGGTGGACCAATTTAGCATGGATTCTTAGTTTGGCCTTTTAAGTATGCTGAGCTGTATTTGATTCAAGCATTAACTTATTTATTTATACAAAAGTGGCTTATCAAGAGATGAAAGGACTATGATTTACTTTGTCCTGGACAAAGAGGCTTTTTGGTATCTTTTCAGGAGGATGGAAAATAAGGACACAGATAGAAGTACAAACTGAATAGGACACTAGGATTGAAGGAGGTGAAAAGGAAAGAAATGTGTGTAAAGAGGACAATGGGACTGGTCTAGTTTACTTTTCTTTCTCCTATATGCTGATGTGGTTATGTATGTAATCACCCACGTTCATGCTATTAGAGCTAAGCAAGCAATCCAGAAATTGTTGAAAGTTCTGTTGACACTCCTTTTGTTTTGTCAAACTCCTTTCACCTTTTCTTATTTAGTGTGGTTGATCTGACTCTTGATACTTAGTTTACTTGGTAAAGGAGCTTTGATCGTCTCCTGTCCCTCAAACACATGGAAAGGGTTACCGATTTCAATGGAACATTTCCCCCCAAGCTCCCTCAGGGGTTTGTTACTTGTCTTGGTTATCTATGGATTCCCGAAATAGAAGTTTGTACACTCTCAAGTAATGTGCAAGTTCTTATCTGTATCTTCTCAAATTTTGATATAAAGCTGGTAAATCAAGCACAAATGATGCATATGATATGCCCATAAGGTGGTGGAATCTGGTGCAAAGGTCAAATGACTTTAGGTCCTTGATGTTGAACTTGACCAAAGCAATCTAAGACAATCTTTTGTGCTTGATTCATGGTAATTTGTCTTTTTTTTCTCTTCTCCTGCATGTTGCAATTTGACACAAGCTTTTTGATTCTTCATATGTAACTAAGTGGTGTCTTTGGTTGCAATTGGCCTTGTAGGGCATTCGTGCTGTCAATCTTGGTGACAGTGGTTTCATTGTTGTTAGAGATGGGTGCACTATCTTCAGGTCACCAGTGCAGCAACATGATTTCAACTTCACTTATCAACTTGAGAGTGGCAATGCAAGTGATCTACCTAGTGCTGCCCAGGTTAGTTCTGTTTTACTTTGACACCTCCATTTAAGGTACTTTTTCATTAAGCTGCGGCCAGGGCTTTATGTGGGTTAGGGATTGTATTAGGCACTTCAGATATGGGGTTCAAATTTTGTTGGTACCCTTCATACGATTTCTCTTTTTGAAATGTTTTAGCAGATACTTTTATTTACTGAAGGAGGAAAAATGGATTTGTGCTCATATACTTCACCCACCAGTTGTGCTACTCTCTTGTGAAATTCACATTGGAGTACATGTATTTAGTATTGATCCATTTGATAGTGGTAAATTCAATGGTATCTGTTGGATTTCATTTCAACCAACTGATGGAGTTCAAGATTATTTTGATGGGTGACATGGAGCAGGAATAGAAGGGCTTTGAATACAGGAATTGGTTGGCATCAGTCCCCTTTTGGTTGTAGGTGTTTGGGAGGATGATAAAGTCGAAACCTGTCTTCTTCATCTTACTCTGTAAAATTAATTCTGCTAGCAACTTATCAGTACTTTTTTTAGGCCTAGCCCTACAAGAAACAAGCTGAGATCATAAGGATTAGTCCTGTGGCTGGACCAGTATGAAGCACCTGTCAATTTTAAGCCTAGCTGGGACTGTTTTGCAAATTTCGTGCCACTCTTGGCCTAGAATTGTTTGACATAATTCATAAACAAGTTTCGATTCCAAGCCCTAGTCTACCTCTGAAATAGCATTCAGGCTTAAGTGCTTACAAGTGCAGCTCCTTGATCCTAGTTGTTCTTTCCTCTTTTGATATGGTACATCTTTGTAGATAGACATCTTGGGTTATTGTTTAGGCTCATATGTGCAGCTTACATTTTGTGTGCAGGTATTCACCTTCCCAGTTGAATCAGGCGATGTGATTGTTGCAGGGACAGATGGACTATTTGATAACTTGTACAACAGCGAGATCACTGCTGTCGTTGTTCACGGTATTAGAGCTGGTTTAGGACCTCAAGTGATGGCCCAGAAGATAGCTGCATTAGCTCGCCAACGAGCCCAGGATAAGAACAGGCAAACACCCTTCTCGACTTCTGCCCAAGAAGCCGGCTACCGCTACTATGGAGGCAAGCTCGATGACATCACTGTTGTCGTCTCCTACATCACTGCCTTTGGCAATTAGAACTCATTGCGCCTTGTACATAATCCGTTCAGCATCATGGCAAGGTATGTGATGGTCTCTTTCTTTTGGGTCTCAGTTATATGTTGATGAGACGAAATGTGAGACTCATAGCAATCATCTCTACAAGCTAGTGTTTGTTTTCTGCTTCAGAGTTACTACCCGTAAAGAACTTAAATTCTATCTTCTCAAATTGTATGGTCTCTGCTTGATGGTTGTTCAGTTCTGGTTATTCTGCAGGAGTGGCATCAATGTTTAATTCTTGATCTTGTAAAGCAATCTGAAATCGCAGAAGGTATGTTATTGTTCCTCCGTTGGGAAGATGTTTCATGAAATTGAACTAGAAATATGCCCCTTTCACCTTAGCATTTCTTTATCCTGCATCGGTACTGAACACTTCATGATTTGAAATGTGTGCAACCATATATCTACCAAACCAACTTTTATTACAGATTGTGAACTCGAAACGTTTTCTACCTGGCTTGGCTTATTTATGTAGCTCTCTTTGCACTTGTGACCGTCTGGCTTTTACATTGACATCTGGGAGATCCACAAATGTCACCTACAGCGAAAGCTTATTCCCACAACATTGAAGATAGAACATTCAAACTAGCATTCGAAGCATCCGCCTCTCTTCTCGCCTCTTCATCAACCTTCCAAGCTTCTCTTTCTTCGTCGTCATCTTCTTCGGGTTGCTCTTCACCCTTCGATCCTTCCTTCATCTTCCCTTCGAGTTCCTCGGCACACGACGTGCACGCAAGTATATCGTGGATTCAACTCGGGCTGCCAAAAGGTTTTCAACGATAGCCGTCAGCACGTTGAACACCGTGGCCATGACCTCCCTGTCGAGGGTCCGAAGCGCCGATCTCTTCCCCGCGAAGAACTGCGGGCGGTTCTTCCCCACCAGGCTACTGAATCCGACCAAGATGAAGCCCTCGTCGTTGTAGGACATTTGGGTCACCGGGTGAAGCCTCGGCACCACCACGACATCCCCTTCCGTGGCCTTAAACTTCGTCTCCCCCGATGGCTTGCCGATGCAAACGGCTTCCACCATTCCCCGCCCTTGGATCACTATGGCGATCTCCGTCGCCTTGGGGTTCCAATAAGGCCCCATCATCGAACTCTTCAACCATTATAAGGTTAATATCAGTCAATACACATGTCTCATCTACTGATCGATCCTTTCAGATCCAACCACAGAATGATATAGTATTAGAGCTAAGCATTGTGTGTTAAAATCATATTCCATAAAAAAAACAATTTAAATCATATTCGATCTGTCGATTTAAGCTTTTAGATGCAATGAAAAAGATTAATCGATCGTCTCCCATCGACTGGCTGGCCTAGGTGTTAGATGCAATGATAAAGAATTGGGATCATACCATGTGATCATGTCTCATCTCATACTTACCCTGCTCAAGTTCATCACCATAAACGCCCCGAAGTTGGAGCCCTTGAGAGTTTTGAGGTCCTTGTGACTCAGGGCAGTGCTCCAACCATAGCAGTTCTCCCCATCAGGTTTGGCCTCGAAGAAATTGAATGCTTTGGTCTTCTTCTTGTTTGTGACTTCCTCGTCGTCGGCGGCGAGACTTCTGATCCCTCTGAGAGCTCCAAAGGATACTGTCTTCGAAGTATGCGGAAAAGGAACGATTGACGGAGGTTTCTCAACCCATTTGATGGCCAGAATGGTTTCCTCGGAAACCTGAAGATGAAACAACGCATCAAAGCCATGCACTTACACGAATCTTTTCTTACTTAGATGGATTCATCACCATGACTTACCCCAAATCCCATCTGCAATACTTTGTCCTCGAAGCCTCCGACCAGATCACTGATGTTTGAGTAAGCTGCAGCTGGTAGTTCCTGCATGAAGCCATGAATGATCGTGAATCTTCTTGTGTTGGCAGATTTGGTTAGAGGGATGATTACCGCCTTTGTGTTGTCCGTGTCTACTGCGTTAAATATGGCATGAATCCTTAGGTTGTCTCTCGTTGGGTCAGGATGGCTCTGCACGTAGAATATGCTGCCTTTCTCCAACCTGTAGATGTCACCGCGCACCACATCGATGTGCTCGGTCTCTTCGTTCTCGTCCTCTTCGATGTATGTGACCCTTCCGCTGCCTGCAGAAACCAAGACTTGATGTAGGCATCCATCTTTTCTCGTGTTGAGCTGTTTCGAGATGTCATGCCAGACTGCACGTAGAAGACCATGTCGGTGTGGAGGAGAACGGGGAGGAACAGCGAGCTGGGCGCCATGGTGATGAACTGGAGGTGGTAGGCGCCACCGTAGCCATCACGCACGTCGACGGCAGTGATCTCCCCGGACGCTGTGGAGACCACCGTCCTCCGGCTCTCCTTCGTCACTAGCAGCGGACCAACGCCGGGGAACTCCTCTCTCCCTCCGTCGACGGCCACAAAACACCATAGCAGCAACAGCGGCAGCATCGCTGCTTTCAAAACCACAGCTTTGGGCTTCATCGTGTTCGCTTCTCTCTCTGATGTCTGATCTGCCTTCTCTCCATCCTCTCTCGGTGACGGGGAAGGAAGGGTGTCTCATACATCGTAAGGAGAGCTCAGTGGGAGGGATCCGTGCATGGCGACCACGTTGCATGGGTACGAGGGACGTGACTCAAATAGGGCAGTGGAAGGTAGGATGAAGCTGTGAGACGTGGGAGATCACCATCGTGATCAGCGTCCACACTCTCAGTCTTGCGATGGCTGCTAATCCCAGTTTCATCATGTCAGAGATGTCATTGCTTCTGTCTATTCTCTGCTCGAAACAAACTTAAGTCGTAGGTGAGCCACAACGCCTTTACATTCCAAGAAGGCCACCCTGCTAAACCGATTCCATGTACCTCAGATATGCTCTCAGTAGATAGCACGGCTAATTATATATTATTTTTTAATTATTTATTATAAATTATATTAAAATTTATATATTTATAAAAATAAAATATTTAATCTTGTTTCTCCTCGTTAACGAAAATATTATAGAATTTATCACTAAACATATGTAGTTTTACCTTACTTTGATTTATTACTAAACACATGTAGTATTTTACTCAGTAAAATCGAGAAGAAACGAAATTAAATATTTTATTTTTATAAATATAAGGATCTAAAATAATTTTTAAAAATATAAGAGTTAAAATACTAAAGATAACTAATTATAAAAAGTAATATATAATTAGTCCTAATATATGACAACAACACGTTGAGAGTTATTAAGGTATTGATTTTTTAAATAATTTAAAATTTTAAAAATATTTTAATTCTTTTTAATAAAAGGAATAAGAGAAATATAGAAATAAGACGTGTTAGGGTGAAAAACTAGGGGATTCTTCCATTCTAATCATCCAATATAATTTCCCTTGATTGGTTTATATCTTGTCTTTGGATTTAATTTTATGTGCTGACATTTGCTGCTACATGATATTAGATCCATGAGATCCAATATCAAGATTTAATACCATGATTGATATTGTCTTGCTGACTTTACAAACTCCAACACCAAAGCAATCAGACTGTTAGGGAAGTTCACAGTTGAGAGATCAAGGTCAGGAACCACTCCATTCAATTCCAAAAATGTAGAACGGACTAAACACTGAACACTTGGATATCTGACACAGAGAACAGCAAGACCAGAGTGACAACTGAGCCAGGGCCTTGACAGCCCTTCAACATTACAAAAATCTGTCATTCTTGTCTGCACACAGCAAATGCCTACGATGATCCCATGTAAAATGGAGTAGAAGAAGAAGAACGGCAAAGAAATCCACTTAAGACATAGCTGTAGGTGTCGTGGAGTGACAACGATGATCAAATTACTAAGAATATTTAGGAACAAGATGGACATGCATGTGTGAAGAAAAGAATTAGCTCTTTGTCTGCCCCAATTCAAGGTCAGATTTGGCGAGCCCATTTACTTTCTCCTTCAGGAGCTTTACATCCTCCTCCTCCGATTTGCTGTTGGCAATTATATGTGTCGCCAGCTTTGCCTGCTTCTCGTGCTCTACAGCCCAGCTGTAGACCACCATGCCAAGAACCGCAAGCAACATTCCTAGAATGTTCTTGAGAGTGAGAGCTGAATCAAAGAGTATCCATCCTAGTATCAGCACACAGACGGTCTTCATATGACCCAAGACTTGGAAGGATGTTGCAGAGAACCGGCCGATGCAGAGATATTGGCTCATGTTGCAGAAGACAGCCAGGGAACACGAGAGAAGTATGAAGATCTGCAAAAAGAGGTCAACCAGGCTAAATGAGAAAATTTGTAGACGGCACATCTAAAACGGAATGTGTATCCAACAGAGGCAGACTTCTTTCATAAAGATAACATTCCGATGCAGAGCTTGACTGTAACTGCTATCAATACAACCTACCAAATAGCATTTTGTTGTGTTTCTGTCTAGTGTCTCGCACAATGTTCAAATAGCAGCCGTCATCATATCACACATGCAACACGCAGGTGTGTATATGACTCATATTAAGATGTCCAAGTAATATGTAACTATATAGCAAAAAAGTATATACTCAAATTTAGATAATGACCAAATGCAGAGCTTCTAGAGTGATAGCTGCACTCATTAAAAGTTAATCGAATGATAAGTTACAAATAATAGTAAAGGTTTTACATAATTAAAGCTACTAGATTATTTGCATATGTGATGCACATGCTGATGATATACTTTAATTTTAGTTTCAAACATGTTATCAGAATTTTAAAAAAAATAGGGCATAATAGCCATAAACTGATAGATAATTGGGATCTGGTAACTTAGAATACCCAATTAAACTTCTACTGCATCTGTCCCAAGACGTGCAATTTTACATTGTGGACCTGACATTTCTATACATCAATTGCAGTAGGTCCTCAGTCAGGGCCATGCGAATTATATAAATTAGATATCTTCATGGAAAAAAATAATTTCCATTTGATTTATATTAGAAGAATATAATTTTAGACAGAATAACAATGAGTCAACATAAATTGCATGTGACAACATTTTCTGCACTTATGGGGATTGTATATGAATCTGCATAATAATATGTGGCCGTATGCATGGCATATTGCAAAACATGTACAAGTACTTGGTTATAGAGAGTTCCTACAAGTATCCAGTGATCTTTTCAGGTTAAGCTTATGATAGTTGTGTGGCTGTAGTTTATGATCAACTGCATGAACGAGATTAGAAACATATATTTGGATTGTAGATGTTGTAATAAACAATGGAAAATAAGTTCAAGTTAGATTTAATCTGTGCAATCAGAAGCCCCATCCAACAATAGAAATATTGATATGGAACTTACAGTTGCTCCTGAAGTAAATCGGTATTCTAAGAGAGAGTGATGGTTGAGGTAGTAGTCAGCAAATGGGCCAACAATAAGAAGTGAGACTGCCTGTACTGGTGCAGTTTTGCTTAGGAGCTCAAAAGAACCAATATTATATTTTTTCTGGAAAGACCCAATTGTCTGTAATAAAAATAATACCATGAGATAACTAACCAACTAGAGCTACAAACAATCGGTCTAAAAAATGGCTAAATACATTGCTGCAATAAAAAATAGAGACTAAAAAAATGAGATGAATCCTGCTGTATGACAAAATATAGAAATCAAGCTGTATTTACACAGCTCCAACAAAGTTACCTGCATCATGATACTAATTTATTAGTTTGACAGAGCAACTGCATTTAAATCTCACATAAAGTAAACAAGGGAAACAGGCTTACAGTTTTCTGCATCTAAATTTTATGTCATGTTATCATATAGCATGATCCAACATAAATCTGATCAGAAAGAGTCCATCTCAATGAGCATAAAAAATGAAATTTTCCTAAAGTTTATCATTAGAAGAAGAAAAAAAAAAGCATTAGGACTAATGTAGATTATTTTCCATGATCATGATTTTACAGACTATACTTCTTTGTGCTTCCCTTCATTCAAAGAACCTCTAAACACCCAGCTAGAATGAAAATATATGTGAGACCTCTTGATGGCCCAAACATCATTACCCTATCTAAGTTGGAAGAACAAATAATATGCTAGAATAATTGAAAGATAAATCTCCATCAAACCAACACAATCAACCAATCAGTCATCTGGAAGAATCAGCAAAGCTTATTGACTTTATTACCAGAGATGGAAGAATGAAAGATTTGTAAAAGAGGATCCAATTCAATATGTATCTTACAATGTAGGGAAAAAGGAGAGAGCATAGCCACAGTTTTTGCACAGTGGACCTGGATCACCAAAGCTAACAATACCAACATATTAACACTCAATGAATGATTGGAAGAACTAAATTTGGATGCGCAAGAGTGGGCATGAGAAAATAAATATGTAGTAGTTAGGTAGAAAAGGAGACAGCATAGTGATTGTTTTCTGCAGAGGATCTTAATCACTATGGCTAAAGATCACAAACATACAATACTCAAATGAGTAGAATTCACCTCGAATTTAGTATCTTTATTTGTCCTACAAATCTGTTTATCAATGGATTTGCCTACAGATTTAAAGAACAAGATATGGTTAAAGGTTTGGCTGCACATACTTTGAGG
The DNA here is from genome assembly GCA_023547065.1 of Musa troglodytarum. NCBI lineage: Eukaryota > Viridiplantae > Streptophyta > Magnoliopsida > Zingiberales > Musaceae > Musa > Musa troglodytarum. The sequence goes on along the minus strand of CP097509.1, from coordinate 28,454,491 downwards.
CTATAATTATCCTATTGTTCATTCCTGAGTTCAGATTCTAACAATCCTGATTCACCATAATTTTTACTTTGGAGTTGTTTATCTTCTCATGGAAATGAGTGGTAAAGCAATCATTATCTTGCTGCTAAAAGTTTCATGCCCTTCTTAAAACTACAATATTTCAAGTATTAAAATTATTGTTTAATCTGAGTCAACTCTCTAAAATATACAGAACCTTTAAAATCAGCTGGTCAAAGATAGCTATAAAATTCCAAGTGTTTAATCAAACAGTTTAAAGGGAGTTCCATTTGTCATTTATAAGATATCTACCACAACCATACAATTACAAATAGGGAGCGGAGCATGCACTTTGAGTTGCAAATTATGAATTATGAACATATCTGCACTTTCATATTCAGTTTTATCAATTGGTACAAAAGACTGAATGACTATGTGAACACCAAACAGTCCACATTTGTCACGACCTGGCCTGATGGGCTAACTAGCCTATCAACTTCATTTTGACCTATTAACCATTGGCCAAAATACTTAAGCTGAAGTTTTTAGTAGTACACTCATCAGGCCCATATAAGTCAATCTTAGTCTCACCCACTTCCAATGTGGGACTATTGGACTAACTAGGGGTATTACAATCTCCCCCACTTAAATGACTTGACATCCCTGTCAATGCCCAAATCAGACCCTAGCATGGTGCATGTGAGGCATAGCCTAGTGGTGGCTCTACGCTGTGATGAGTTCTCTGACTTCATCCACAGGTAGCTCTTTCCTACTCAAGCCTATCTCACCATGTCCGAATACTAGGTCGGCTCTGATACCAAATGTCACGACCTGGCCTAATGGGCTAACTAGCCTATCAACTTCATTTTGACCTATTAACCATTGGCCAAAATGCTTAAGCTGAAGTTGTTAGTAGTACACTCATCAGGCCCATATAAGTCAATCTTAGTCTCACCCACTTCCAATGTGGGACTATTGGACTAACTAGGGGTATTACAATTTCCCCCACTTAAACGACTTGACGTCCCCGTCAAGGCCCAGATCAGACCCTAGCATGGTGCATGTGAGGCATAGCCTAGTAGTGGCTCCACGCTGTGATGAGTTCTCTGACTTCATCCACAGGTAGCCCTTTCTTACTCAAGCCTATCTCACCATGTCCGAATACTAGGTCGGCTCTGATACCAAATGTCACGACCTGGCCTGATGGGCTAACTAGCCTATCAACTTTATTTTGACCTATTAACCATTGGCCAAAATGCTTAAGCTGAAGTTGTTAGTAGTACACTCATTAGGCCCATATAAGTCAATCTTAGTCTCACCCACTTCTAACGTGGGACTATTGGACTAACTAGGGGTATTACAACATTAATTCAAGTGGTCAAACTGTACAGCACAAACAAATAATGATTGAACAACTTTAATGGGCGATACTGATACTTCAAAACAGTTCGGTTGAAAAATATTCTCATATGGAAATTAGCATAAAAATAAACCACTGAAAGGCAGAGAACATTAGCTTATTATAAGTTTCACCTAAAAATAAAAGAAATAAAAGAAGGGATTGAAATCAACATAATAATTTAACCACAAGAAATTTTATTTAGAAGTAAACAGCCATATGCCAACCTAGAAAAAAAATAATACATCCTAGTAGTGCTTCAAAGAGAAAGTGAAGGCATAAACTAGAGATCCAAAGTATGGTTCACAGAGAAGAATAGATAGGAAGATATACAAACAAATAAATGAACAAACAAAGCACCATTCCACTCAAAGTGTCCTAACAACTACTTGTATTGTTCTTTGGTATTGTTGCATGCTTATAGCCTTATACAGAAAAACCAAGAGATAGAATATCCTTGCATGAAATTTTTAACTTGTAAGCATCTAGTTGTTGGTAACATGCTATCAAATATTAGTTATGTAGAACATTAGAACAATGGATCTGACCTCATCTATAATCATCCAACCCTCAGTTTCAGTTTGATACACCTTAGGTTCATAAGATGACTAGTCGTTAAGCTTTAAAAGCAGTTCAACTTTGCAAAGGCAAAGTAGCTCAGATAAATGTTGACGGTCAACATCTTGTTAGAAGCAAATTTTGCATATAACTGGTTTCCAATTTTTATGTCTCAGAATAAAAAAGACAGAGGAAAAGAAAACATTTTGTACATGGAATTTAATTATGCTCCGTCAGAATAGAGATGCTCACAATCTGCTGTAATGATGTGCAAAAAACAGCGACACAGGCACAAAGTAGACCCTTTGCATTGATGTCCACATCAGTGACTGTGCAAATACCAACTCCTAAGGCCACAACTGCAACGGCTAGAATCACTCGCCGTGAGTAGTATTTGCTGTGCAACAAAAATTCCATAAAGCAAACCACGGGTATAATGCTCAGTTTGGAGATCTGCATATTGTAAATAAGCGACCAATTGAGTCATATTTGAATCACATTCAACCATATCATCTTTCACTACACAAGGCACAAACTAACAAACCTGATAAAATCCAACAGAGTTCAACATGAGACTCAGATTCATCCCAGTAATTGACAGATTTGCGACAATGGAGAACCAAAAGAGCTCCCAAAAAGGAACATACTTGGACACAGAGAGACCAGTTGCATTTGAAACCCAACCAACAAGGGCAGTGAAAGTGAAATGAAAGCCTGTCAGCGTTGTTGCTGCATAATATAAACTAATATCAATGAAATTGAATGAAATCAAAGAGTCCAAACAAGAAAAAGACATACACGGGATGTTAAAAAAAAGTTACTTTTCGAATCCACCACGTAATTCCCCATAATTTAAGAGAAAAATAATTGACTGTGACAACTCTTATCACATTAAGCCCCGACCATGACTTTCTACGTTAATCATAGCTTCAGGATCCTTTAATTTGTCTTTGAAGCCTAGATCTACAGCGCAGATTCAAGAAAGATAGACCCTTAAAGGTCTCCGATGAAAATTACTTATGCGAGGTTTCAACTGAACGCCAATAGGCCATCACTGCTAACATCTGCCACAATATCGCCCTTGGATCTAAGGCGGGTTAGCACATTTACTTCATATCTCTCTCTAACACGAAAATCTTTCCTTTTTCTCAGAAAAGACAATTCGACCGCAGCAATCCTTCGTTTCCAACAGAAAGATCAATTCGATACGCCCTTAACTTCAATTCCCAACGCGAAGAACTAAGACAAGAATCACATCGAGGGAGGAGAGTACCGAAGCCGAAGGCATAGCCGTTGGGCGACATGAGCTGCTTGTTGGCCATGATAATGCCGACGGAGCTGACGACGTTCATCGCCCATGCCCCCACGTCCGACACCATGGGCTTCTTCTCCAGATCCATGGCCGGCGCCTTCCCCCTCCTCCCCCTCGAGTCCCTAATCCCCGAAGACCAAGCGAGGGCGCGAGGGCGAGGGCGAGGGATTCTGCTGGTAGCAACTCCCTCGCTCTAATCTATATATAATACGAATCCGAGAAAGGAGAGAAGAGAGGAAACGAGCAGGGACGAGGAGGGGAGGGAGGAAAAGGAGATAATAAAGGAATCAAATCACTGAAGCCGTTTCGTTTTTGTGTTCGGGGACGGAGTCTGGTCTTTAAATTGGTGCCGCCGTCGTCGTGGTTGCTTCGGCAATCGAGACGAGACTAACTGGAGATGGAGGGGGCCTTAACTCGCGAGGACATGGAGACAGGGGCTTCCGCTACCCATCCTACAAATCGGGAACTTGTGCGGGTCCCACCGACTGACGGTCACCGCTCTCCACGAACTCGATGCGGGTACCTCGTCCGGTTCTCCCATCGGGGTAGACGTCGGACGCGGAAGTCTGGGGGTGTTTTCTATATTACCAGCGGGGCGTACCGTCCCCGCCGAGACGACACGGGACCCACCGACGGGCTCACTTTTGCATACAGGGGAGAGTATGTTCGAGTAATAGAAGATTGTTTCGATGGGGCAACGGGAAAGAGGGGAGATATCGGAAGCGTAAAGGAGAAGCCTTCCCCGGTGGGCCCTCCTCTTTCGGCATTCACAAGGTAGGTAGGAAAGCGGGGCGTCTCCGAGTATGCCCACTACGTCGGCTTGCCGGTGATGGCGGACCTGTGTGGTGGGTCCTCCGCTTCACGCAATCACAAGGTAGGTAGCAAAGGCTATGAATCCCGACCTTTATCGTTAATTCCAATTTATCATCATTTATTAAGCTAGTTTTAAGCGTGTATTATTTATTCTTTCCTATTAAATTTAATCAAATTTCAATCTGATATAATAGTCATGTTCGATTTTTCGTTTGATTTTAATTTATTTTCATTAAAAGGCAATCCAATGTCATCATTGAACTTGACCAATTCAAATCATGTCAAGCTTGAACGACATTACATCACACCAGTTCATCTTAACGTAGAATAATAAATATATTTTAATTATATATGTATTATATGAAGTAAAATTTTATTTACATGTGAAGATTCGAGAAGTCATTGGGATGGGGAAAATAATTGGTATCATCTACTGGCTTTGATGTGCTGATGTCGACATGACATATCGTGTGACTTCATATGAGGTCGATACACACATGCTACTCGGCCAAACATGTCGTCGGCCATGTGGGTGCGAGTGCATGAAGAACTCCGACTATTAAGCTTTGTGGGTTAGATTCTAGCTTCAACCTACATGGTGGCTTGGTGAATGTTTCCAAGCTTCAATCCAACACACATGATGGTCAATTTGGATGACATTCTAAGGGACCATTTCGAACTGGTCACTGGCGAGTAAAAGCTATTATCCATCCATATTCGTAATTCAATGTGAAGTTTTAGAAATTCGAGAACGGCTCAAATCTATAATTCAGCTTGGACCTTTCAACATCCAATTGGAAACTGATTTATTGATCATCAAGCAGGTGTTAGATGGAAAAATACTCACTAACATACATGCATGCATAAACTAATCGATATTTTTTTAATTATAAGAAAAATAATAAAACGGTTAGAGGGGTAAAAGATAGTTGAGGTTTCACACTAGATGATAGCTCACAGAAAACAAATCATAATATATAAAAATTATGTCATTTTAAAACAGTTTTAGGTAGCCTGACAAGTGATCATTATGCAGCTTTATAAATTACTTCTGTTTATAATCATCCAGTAAAAAAACATAAAAATTAGGTAAAATATAATGCCAAACAATTGTAAAAACAAATATAAACAGTGAACGATCTATTAACGAACATATTACTGATACGCGACGTGGATGACAGATATTTTATGCTTTTGTAGACTATTAAAATCATAATAGATTCTTTCTTTTATATTAAAAAAAAAAAAGGAAAAGCCACACACACATTTGTTGTTATTTAGTAACCGATGGAAACAACCCAACCAAGCTCACTGTTTCTTGCAGGTCAAAACCCATGTCCGACGCAAACAAATCCCTTCTGTCCATGGTTTGGATGCTGCTTTCAACGTGATGGAGTGAGGGTGTCACCAGAGAAGTCATCTGAAAAGGAATATTTGATCCACCGGCGCTTTGAGAGTGATCCATGAAGAAGCGCATTTAATTGGATTATAGCATGTGAATCATCATCAACATAGATAACATTGCTAAAGAGACTGACTACCTAACTAGTTTGCAACTTAATAAGATTAGTTTGGATAATATAAATCAATAGGTCATTTGAGATGTTAATGATCAATGAATTTAATATGGTATCTAAGTGATTTTTGTTTTGTGTCAAATCATCATTAAAAAAATATAGCTAGATTGATCTTGTCCTTCCACAAACTCTCGTCAGGCGAATGTTCAGAATATAAACTAATATGTTCTATCTTATCTATTCTTTTAAGCTTTTAAAGGACAGGATGAGGTGAATAGACAACAAATAGCTATCAACTTTATACTCCAAATATTCGATCGACTGGATCTAATAACAAGTCTCATATCACATCCTCTACTGCCTTTAATGAACTTTACACTCCAAGCATATACCTCACTTGAGTTGGAAGGCATTGAGCACCGCCTAGTTCAGGGGACTGTTGTATCCGAAGAAAAATCACATGGCATGTCTGTCAAAGAAACGATGGTTGATTTCTCTCTGCATTTGCTTTTGGTCGCTACCTGGAACACGGCAGTCTTTTTTTTGTCGTTTCCTTTCATCAAGAACAAGTAACGACGAGGCCTAAATACTTGTATGCGAATAAATTCGAATAGATCGTAACACAATGAAAAATTAAATAAAAATTATAATCATGTTGATTGGCCACCAGCACATCCCTGCTTTTTTTGTTTTTGGGGATAAAATCTTTGTTAATATAATTGTTTTATTATCATCTGTATTTATTTTATGAAGTTGTAATTTTTTTTCATTAATCTTATACTTTGATTTAAAATAAAAAAATTAAGTTATTACACAAATATAGTAAATAATATCGTTTTTTAATCTTGACTTACTTTTATCCATACGTGAACTGCTTTTATATTTGGACTTTGACTTTCCTCTATTGTTTGAAACAAAGGCATCTAAATCAATTTAAGATGTTACTGTATTCTTTCTCCTTAATTTCTTATTCAATAAACTGTTTATTACTTGACTTATGGTGATAACAATATCTAATATAGAATTGTTAAGGAAAATCAATAGTGTCTCTCAACTTTTTGATAATAAATTAAGAAATAATAATACATGCAACTTATTATCAAGAGACATTTTCATAGAGAATAACTGGTTAGTGATATTCTGTATTCTTAGTTATAGGTGCCCTACAAGCCAATCATATGAGTGATGGTATGTGTGAGAAGTTACACACTCTTTTTTATTATTATTATTATGATATTTTTTCACTTTATATTACCTGATTGATATATTGTGAGGTTCATGAATTTATGCAATGAGAATCGGATTGTGATGAGATCATAATAATGAGACCGATTTACCTTTAAACATAAATCCTAAATAATCCAGGTCATAGGTTACTTAAGAGGGACATCGAGATAACCAGATAGACTGATGTGTTGTGTATCTATCTATATGATGGAGACAACTGGTTTCATAGCTATTTATGTGGAGACACTAGGAATACAGTGTTGGAGCTCATTAGAGAATGAGTTTACTAATTGATCCGCTCATGGAATACTAGATGATTGATGACATCTCATTATCAAACAATGATTCTATCATCCTAGTTATGTATTTGGTCCTTAGACTTAAGACACCAATGATATCCTGTATAAGTACTCCACTCTTTGATACCAGACTTATAGGTCTGGAAGTTTCAGATCTAACACAACCAGTTATCGAGAGTGACAGCTAATCTTACGGGGCTAACTAGGTATTGATAGAAAATCATCCGCACTCGATGTCATGAGAGGAATATGTTAGGATTAGTTCGACACTAACAAAGGGGAGGGGGGGGGAGGGGGGTGCAAATTAGTGCAGCGATAAAAATTACGTCAAATTAGTGATTTTGGAAAACCGTTTCGTACGAAAAGAATCATTTCGATGAAAATCGTATCAAAAACGTGTTTAACTTAAAGACGTTCATAAGAAGGTGATGAGGAAGTGGAGCAAGTAAAGTAAAAGGTTTGCAGCAATGATAAATAGTAAGAAGTAAATGCAAACTAGATTTTTATTGTTAGAAGTGTTACCTAGGGAGATCGTACATCCCCGAATTTTTCAGATCCGATGAAGAGAATGAAGGAGCACTAGCGTACTCCTCTCTAGCGGTAATCCATACAGCGGACGGAGCGACGACGCTCCTCAGATCATCGCGAGATCTCCCTCTCCACGTGCACCACAAGGTTGCCGGAGCTAAGGAGGAGGAGAGGAGGCTGAGGAGAATAGGAGGGGTGACTTCCAATAGCTTTAGCCTACGAACCAGGGAGTTCCTCCTATTTATAGAAGTGCAGGAAGCTTATCCTTAACGGATCCTATTTATATTGGATCTCTATCAAATTAGATTTTATCCACAAGATCCAAACTAGGGGCTCTACAGATATCTCATATCCGTACATCTACTCATCGCAACATTCACCTAATGTGTATGACCCTCTAGGCCCGATATCGAGCTGGCCATGAGTCACTCTCGTCAGAACTCCTTCTGACCCAGAACTATTATCCCTATAATAATTCACTTAGCTCATCGACTATGGGCATACTAGGCCACTACACTATAGTCCCTAGACGGTACAGGGGAATCTAATTTATCAGACTTGTTTATCCTCAGTTATCATGTATCTATAGTCCCTCATTCATCTAATATCCCAAAGACCGTATATTGGGCATGGTAATGTCAGGCTTATAGAGAATCCTGTCTGAGTCTCGCTCTAATTGGATTCTCCCGGAGAACTCCTTCTCTCTCAATCCGAACGACCCTGACTAGAGATTTTGCCTGAGCAAGCACACGAGAGATATTCCTCTCACGATACTAAAAGTGGATGATCCTCTATTGACACTCAATTATCTTTGTAAGGTTGGCTACTATTCCCGAGAACTGATTGTACCAGATCTAGAGCTTTCCAAACCTGTAAGTCCGGCGTAAAAAAATAGAGTACTCATACAAGGCATCTTTGGTGTCTCAAGTCTAAGGACCAGATGCACAACTGGGACTATGGAATCGCTGTCTGATGTTATGTATCATTAACCATCCAATATTCTATAAACGAATCAATCAGTGAACTCATTCTCCAATGAACATCTGTACTGTACCTCTAATGTCCCCACACAAGCGACTATAAGACTAATCGCCTCCGTTATATAGACGAGTATATAACATACCAATCTATACGGTTATCTCGATGTCCTTTTCGAGTAACCTATGGCCAAGATGATTTAGGATCTATGTTTAAATGTATATCGGTCTTATTATCGTGATCTCATCATGATCTGATTCTTATTGTACAGATCCAAGGACATCACAATATTCATCCGCATAATATGAGAAAATACCAGTAATAATACGCAAAGAGATCGACGCAGCATGTCACAGGTGCCATCACTCACATGATTGGCTTATAAGGCACCTATAATTAACATAATCGGATGTTGCCTTCCGCAACCCCGATCTCTTTGGTGCAACTCCGCTCTTCTTGGCCCGATGCTCAATTCCTTTATCCGAAGCCTTTTATTGATTATCGATTGGACCCTTGGCTTGAATTCTAATCTCCTGACATGTTCTCATCCGACGCAATGCTAATTCATCATGTGTCAATTATCTAATTCTGATCGAGAGTAGACTTGTGTAACTCAATAACATAGTTAGATCATAAAACATAATCAATTAGTTTCATCATCAAAATCTGAGATTCAATAGGGTGGTGGTACTGCCCAATATACTAGTAGCCCAGTGTGCCAGGCGGCGGTAGTTATTACAAGCTTGCCGATTGATCATGGCAAGCTCTTGGACTTTTCGATTGATCATGGCAAGCTTTTGACATTTGTATATTTTGATTTTGGTACACACTAGTAGAGTCAAAGACTCGAAAGTAAATATTTTGATGCATGATTTTGAGCTTTTCCGAATAGCACCAAGCAAAACTATTGGTAACAGGTACACCCATTTCACGTATGTCATCAATAGTTTGAAAAGCCTTGGTAAATGTTTTTCTGGTTTTGAACTTGTAAATAAAATTTTAAAATCCCTTCCTAAAAGGTGGGATCCGAAAGTAATGGTGATACAAGAAACAAAAGATTTAAATAATTTTCTTATTGAAGAACTCATTGACTCATTGATAACATATGAAATAAGCTTCTTAGAATATGATGAACAAGTGAACCACCCTTCAAAGAGCAAGAAGGATTTAGCACTTTGAACAAACGAATATTACTTGAGTGATGACTCAAGTGATGAGTGTTAAATCTCAGATTTTGATGATGAAACTAATTGATTGTGTTTTGTTTATCTAACTACGTTTTAAGTCACGTAGGTCTACTCGATCAGGATTAGATAGTTGACGTAGGAGGAATTGATGTTGCGTCGGAAGAACACGTCAGGATATTAGATGTCACGCCGGAGGTCCGGTCGACAATCGATAGAAGGCTTCGGACGTCAGGCATCGGGCCAAGAAGAGTGGTGTTGCACCAAGGATATCGGAGTTGCGGAGGTCAATCGCCGATTGGGCAATAGGCCGCAAGAGAGGACGATGTGCCGAAGTATCGGATGAAACACCGATAGGCTAATGACGTGCTAGGCAATAGAATGTTAATTCGTGTTGTAATAACTGACTAGATCGAAGTAGAGTTAAGTTTTATGTGTGCAGGATTAACTACGATAATGATAAAGATGTAAAGTGAAATAAAAGTCGGAGTTAAGTACGATGGAATCATTAGGAGTTTGAGAGTTCGATAGAAGTCCGAAGATTCATCGGGAGTATTGCCAGAACTGACCGAGAACGAGTAGGGAGCTTGCCGAAGGGTTTTCGGAAGTTCACCAGAAGTTCGTGGAGCTCGCCAAAGATTGGAGTTTGTCGAAGAAGCTCGTCAGACCTCGCTAAGATCAATCGAAAAGTCCAAGAGCTTGTCGGGAGTTCACGGAATGGTGTCCGAGGGTTCATCGGAAAACCACCGGAAGCTCGCCGAAAGAATTTTTGACTTTTCGAACTCTGTAATAGCTTAGGAAATGTCTTTAATTTTATAGTTAAAATATAATTAGGGTTAGGATTAGGTGTTAATCTTTTAACCCTGTTAGAGGCCAATTGGGCCCGGTATTGGACTGGTTTAGGTCAAGTTTAAGGCCTAACTAGAAGTACTGGACCTTGTCTGGTGGTGGAACTGCCCAGGTCTGGCTCCCCAGAATATCTAAGCGATGGTACCGCCTTAGGGCAGAGTGCTCAAGGTGGCACCATTGGTCGGGTGGTATCACGCCAAAGACACCGACTCATGCCGCGGTGCTGTGTGGTGGTACCGCTAGGCTGGGTGGTGGTACTATCCAGTACACTAACATGGGCAAAAAGCTTGGGCGATGGTACTGTTCAGCACTGGCGGTGGTACCGCCAATACCATTGAAATCCGGGGTGATTCAAATTTAGGCTCCAAATTTGAATTCTCTTGGGGTCTATAAATATCCCTTTCATTCATGGTTTAAACACAAAAAAAACCTAAGAAAGAAAAAGGAAAAACTCTGCTGTAATAGTGTCAAAATCTTTCCTCTAATTCTAAAGTGTGATCTAGCCTTAGAGAGGGTTAAGAGGTCTTGTAAGGGTTACCTCCTAAGCCCGTCAAAAGAAAAATATTGTAAGGGAGTTGGTCTTCGCCCTTGGAAGAAAGACAACTAGTGGAAAAGCCGATGGCCTCAAGAGAAGAGGAATCAGGAGTGGACATAGGTCGTATGACCGAACCACTATAAAAATCTGGTTTGCGTTTACTTATTACTTTTATCTTTCTGCAAACCATTTTATTTGACTACTCTACTTCCTTATCACAGTCTTTCTTTATCTCTAAGCTCTCTCAAGTTAATTACATTTCTGATACGCTTCAATCGAAATCGGTTTTAGTCGAAATGAGATTTGCAATGTATAAAGGTTTCGAAATCGTCGAAATTTATCATCTTTATCCGCTGCACTAATTCACCCCCCCCCTTCTCTTAGTGCCGCTCTCGATCCCAACAATGAGGACAATGATGATTATGGCTTTGGACTTTTGACTAAGAAATTTAAAAAGTTCATAAAACAAGAATTAAAGAATAAAAATAAATTTAAAAAGAAAAAGAGGCCAAAGAAAAAGAAAGAACTCCAAAAAGAATCAAGTGCATCCGAAGGCAAAATGGTGAATTGTGCTTTGATGGCTTTCGACAACAAGGTAAGTAATTCGCCCGAAATGTTTTTACATTGTTATGAAATTACTTGATCTGTTCATGAGTTGCTTGATTTAGTTTGTAGGAAATAATTTTTTTAAAAAATATCATGCTTTTCTTTCTAATGTTTTTGAAAAATTAAAAGTTAATCATATGTCCTATGATAAAGCAACAAAATGTTTTATGATAATGCTTGCACATCAAATCTATATGAGGCAATCATGTGAATCTTGATGATTTTGTATTGCTTTTGGTTTTAAACATGATACTTCACCTTTGTATATATATAAAAAAGAATTTAAACATACCTTATGAAATCATACTTGATAATGATGTAATGAAATTTAAAAAAAATTATATCATGCTTAATGATTTTATATTATGGTATCATGCATGAGGATTTGAAGTAATGATAATTTGAAATCCTATGTTTAGAAATAATACATTTTTTGCATTGATGGTTTTGACAAAACTTGTTTTTCGGATTTATACAATGATGCATGGTTTCTACAAAAATTTAAGCTTAATTATTAATTTCTCACACTAAGCTAGAATCATGTAAGAAGAAAACCATCTTGCAACAACTAACAACAATAAAAGAAAGATCATTGGAATTAAAATAATTTTGAAGATAGTTTATGGAATCATTCTTGATGATTTGTTTTAAGAAATTTTCCTTTCGGTCTTAAACGTTGATACTTGTTTAACATTAAAGGCAAAGGCATTTTCTATCCCTATCTTATTGAGATTAATGATTTCATTTTTGATATTTTATGAATCTCGTAAATTATAAAAGAGATTTTGATGATGAGTTAATGAATCTATTTATGATATTTTATGAATCTTATAAATTATGAAAGAGATTTTGATGATGTGTTAATAAATTTATTTATGATATTTTATGAATCTCGAAAGTAATTTTGATGAAGAGCTTGAAGTTGACGAATTGAATTTGAATGATTTTTTTTTACTCTTCTCTTGATCTCTCAGAATCATAACTTATTGAGAATTCTTATGCATAAATCATGTTCTCATATGATTCTTTTATGAATGAGATGATATATTCAAATGAATCATGATTTGATCTTTGATATTGATATGTTTTTTTATCACATGATTCTTTTATATTGGTTGTATGCCCTTTATCATGAAGATCTTGATTTCTCGAACTTATAACTTGAGATTTTCCTTATATGAATCAAGATTTCTCAAAATGCATTCTCGTATGATTCTTTCACTTTATTAAAAAGATTTATCAAATGAATCATGTTCTTCTTGATTTTTCTTGATATCATATCCTTCATGATATAGAAATGATATTATTTCTTTAACTTGTATGCATCATGTGATGATTGAAAGATTGATGTAAATTTTTATTGATGTAAATTTATAATTGATGTGAAAAGTTTATATCATTGTATTCCCCCCTTCTTTTTGACAATGACAAAGGGAGAGAAAAGAATTTACTAGCTTGTATACTCGAAAGAGGAAGCAAAATTGCTAGCTCAATCATTGCAAAAGAGAACTTGCTAGCTTGCACTTCTCAAAAGAGAAGTTGTTATCATAAACACTACCAAAAATTGCAAGCTTGCTATCTTAAAAGAATCAAAAAGTGAAAACTCGAAAAACTTGCAATCTTACACATGTTTGATACTTGATGCTTAAATGTTATAAAGTTATATAAATCTAGCTTATGTGCTATAAAAATTTACGTATCTTTAACACTTGCTAGATGCAACTTCTCCTTTTTATTGATGACAGAGGAGAAGTATGTTGAAATTATACATGAATGTTGAAATTGAAATTATGATTTTGCATATTTTTTAATGACATGTTGCTTGGATTTTTTAAAATCCAAATATTCTATTAATATGGCATATTGATAGGGGGAATTTGTTTAAACTCCATTAGGGATATCGGAGTTGCGGAGGACAACTATCGATTGGGCAATAGGTCGCAAGAGAGGACGATATGCCAAAGAACCGAACGAAGCACTGATGGACCAATGACATGCCGGATAATAAAATTGATTCGCTTTGTAATAATTATTTAGATCAAAGTAGGATTAGGTTTAATTGGGTTAGAATTGGACCAACTAAGTTAGAAGCCAACTGGGCCTGAATCATGACTATGTTGGACCAGATGAAAGGCCCAAATAGTGCCCTAGTGCCATGTCAGGTGGTGGCACCATCAGGGTTAGCGGTGGAACCACCTGAAGGCTCAGTCTTTTAAGCTGATTCTGGGTGGTGGTACCACCTAGTGTCAGGTAGTCTAGGCGATGGTACCGTCAGACTAGGGTGGTGGTATCGCCTAATATCAGTGTGCTAGACGGTGGTACCGCCTAGCACAGGTGGTGGTACCGTCAGCACCCTGAAAACCGAGATGATTCAAATTTGGACTACAAATTTAAATCCACTTGGGGTTTATAAATACCCCAGCTATTCTTGTTTGGGATAGCAAGAATTGAGCAAGAAAACTAAGAAAAAACTTTGTGATTCTTAGTGTAAAAATCCCTCCACCAAAATCTTAAAAGTAGTTCCAAAGAGAGGTGGTTGAGGGAAGACTAATAAAAGAAAGAGTTTGTAAGGGGAGGTAGTGTTTGCCCATTGAAAAAAGACTGATAGTGAAAGTCGGTGGCCTCGACGAAGGAGGAATCGGGAGTGGACGTAGGTCGGATGACCAAACCACTATAAATCAGTTTACATTTCTATTACGCTATTTATTCTTATTGCAAACCATTTTACTTTATTGTAATCACTCAGATTCTTCTACTTTCACTTATGAATCTTTTTAAGTTAAAGCGTAATTGAAATCGATTTTCATCGATAAGACTTTCATTGTACGAAGTTTTCAAAAATCGCATAAATCATCATTTTTTACCGCTGCACTAATTCAAACCCCTCCCCCCCCTCTTAGTCTCAGACTCGATTCTAACAATTAGTATCAGAACTACGATATTTCTCATTTAGACTAACACCCAAGAGAAATGGCTCTTTTAAGATTTCAAGAGGGTTTTTCTATTATTTGTCCTCCCATGTTTAATGGGATGGACTACATTTATTAGAAAACTTGAATAAGAGTTTTCTTACTTTCCTTGGATTTAAATTTATGAAATATTATTAAAAATAGATTTCAAAAGTCTTCTTTTCCAATAAACGATTGGAATGATTTGGAGAAGAATGCTTTCTCCTTGAATGCAAAGGCTATGAATGTCTTATTTTGTGCCTTGAATAAAATAAAATTTAATCGTGTTACTATTTGCAAAACAGCTTATAATATTTGGTACACTCTTGAAATCACGCACGAAGGCACTAGAAGAGTTAAGGATTCTAATATAAATCTTTTGTTGCACGATTTTGAACTTTTTCGAATGATACAAAGCGAAACTTTTTCGATTTTGAATTTTGAACATTTCACGGATATTGTTAATAGTCTAAAAGTACTTGATAATTTTTTTTAAATTTTGAACTTGTTAACAAGATTTTAAGATCCCTTCCAAAAAGTTGAGATCCGAAAGTAACGGTGATACAAGAAACAAAAGATTTAAATAATTTTTCTATTGAAGAACTCATTGGCACATTGATGATATATAAAATGAGTTTTTTGAAATATGACGAGCTTGAGAACCATCTTCCAAAGAATATGAAGGATTTGAGACTTCGAATTATAGAAGTCCACTCGAGCAAAAGCTCAAGTGATGATGCCGTTGAACTCATAATAATGAAATTTAAAAAGTTTATTAAATAAGAATCAAAAAATAAAAATGAACCTAAAAAGAACACAACCTCTTGCTATGAACACAAGAAGCTGAGGTGCTCCAAAGACGAGTGTACAAAAGTGAAGAAGAAGAAAGCACGTAAAGAAGAATCAAGTGTATCCGAAGACAAAGTTATGAATTGTGCTTTGACGGCTTTCAACAATAAGGTAAGTAACTCACCCAAAACATTTTTATATTATTATAAAATTAATTTTTTTCATGAGTTGCTTAATTCAATTTGTAGGAAATAAAAATTAATTTGCAAAAATATATTATGCTAGTGTTTTTGAAAATTAAAATGATACTTGCATGATTTATGATAATGCTTGTACACCTAATAGAATTAATCTATGTATGTATATCTTGATGATTTTCGTATGGCTTTTCATAATGCCTAATTTTAGCATAAAAACTTGGACATGCTTATATGATATCATGCTTGATAATGAAAATATTTAATATATGTGAAGATTTTGGTTTTTGACATGATGCTTGGCTTTCGTATAAAAAATTTGAATATTCTTATGTGAGATCAAATTGCATGAATTGAAACACATAAAAAGAGGAATAATTTTGTAAAAATTCTCTATCTTTAAAGTTTTGGTGAATTTTTCAAATTGAATGAGTCATCTTGAAAGTGATTTGTCAAATTGAATGAATTAAAAATGATGAATATTTTGACAATAAATGCTTATATCATGCTTGATGATTTTACATTTTAAAACTATGCATGATGAGTGAATCTTATATTTTAGACTAAAGTGTTATATGTATTTTTGGTCTTAATGATTTATGGCGAATTTTGTCTTTCGGTCTTGAATATTGATACTTGTTTAGCATTAAAGGCAAAAGCATTTTCTATCCCCATCTTATCAAATTTTACAATAAGAAATTAATGAATCTATTTATGTTATTTCATGAATCTCGTGAATCTCGATGAAAGAGATTTTGATGATGTGTTAATGAATCTATTTATGATATTTTATGAATCTCGAAAGTAATTTTGATAATAAGTTTGGAGTTGATGAATTGATTTGAATGAAATTTTTTTTAAAGCAAATCATGAACTTTCTTTTGATTTCTTGACTTGAGATATCTTTTATGGGAATCAAAAATTTTTTTCTATGTTTCCTCTTATCATTTACTAAAAAGAAGAACTTTCTAAATGTATCATAAAGTTTTTAAAATATCAAACTTAAATTTCTTATGATTCATGACAAATTGAGAGATATTATGCATGAATCTAGATATCTTCTTTGTTTTTTCTTAGACTTTTGTTGATATCATATCTTTCATAACATAGAAAGGATATGATTTCTTTGGCTTATATGCATAATGATTGAAAGATTGATGTAAATTTTTATTGATGCAAATTTATAATTGATGTGAAAAGTTTATATCATTATATTCCCATCCCCTTCTTTTTGATAATGACAAAGGGGAGAGAAGAATTTGCTAGTTTGCATACTTTAAAGAGGAAGCAAAAACTACTTGTTATTGTATCGCAAAAATTACTAACTTAAAAAAAAAAGGCAAAACTTGTACTTCTCAAAAGAGAAGAAAGTATTTACTATCATCAACACTATCAAAAATTGTAAGCTTTCAATCTAGAGAGAAGCAAAGAGTTGCTATCTCAAAAGAAGCAAAAAGTGAAAACTTAGAAAATTTACATTATTACACTAGCTATGCTTCTATGCTTGTATGTTGAAAAAGTGATTGCTACCTTGAATATTATAAAATTTTTATATTTTCAAACTTTTGCTAGATGTCACTTCTCCTTCTTGTTGATGATAAAGGGGGAGAAGTATATTGATGATTTTATGCATTGTATGATGTTCTGAATATTTTGACATATTACATGATTTTTTTTTGATAATATGCTACTTGAATTTTTTGAAATCCAAAGGTTCTATCAATATGGCATATTGATAGGGGAAGTTTGTTTAAAATCTAGGAGTTAAGGTTAACTTCATCATCAATTGATTGTCATTATAAAAAAGGGGAAGATTATTGAATCTCGAATTTTGATGATGAAACCAATTAATTATGATTAATGATCTAATTATATTTTAAGTGACGCAGATCTACTTTTGATAAGGATTAGATAATTGAAGTAGGAAGAATCGATGTTACACTAAAGAAAAATATAACAGAAGAGTGGACGTTGAGCGAAGGATCGATCGACGTATCGGTAGAAGGCTTTGGACAAAGAATTCAGGCATTGGGCCAAGAAGAATGGAGTTGCACCAAGGATATCGAAATTATGGAGGACAATTGTCGATTAAGCAACAAACCACAAGAGAGAACGATACGTCGAATAATCGAACGAAGCACCGAAGGACCGGACGAAGCGTCGATGGACGAATAACATGCCGAACAACAAAATTGATTCGCTTTATAATAATTATCTAGATCGAAGTAAGATTAGGTTTAATTAAATTGAAATTGAGCTAACTTAGTTAAGTTGGATTGGATAAAAGGCTCAAACAGTGCCCTAGTGCCACGTCAAGCGATGGCACCGCTAGGGTTGGCGGTGGAACCACCTGAAGGCTCAGTCTTCTAGGCTAAGTCTAAGCGGTGGTACCACCTAATGTCAGGTAGTCTAGATGATGGTACTGTTAGACTGATACGATAGTATCACTCAGTGTCAGTGTGCAAGGCGATGTTATCGCTAACACTCTGAAAATCGGGGTGATTTAAATTTGGACTTCAAATTTGAATCCACTTGAGGTCTATAACTATTCCAACTATTCTTGCTTGAGACAATAAGAATTGAGTAAGAAAACTAAGAAAAAACTTTATGATTACCATGATTATAAGTCTTTATTTAATTACATTGATTCGGCTTTGTTCCTTATGTGTGCCATAAATTCTCTTTACATTTGTCAACGCTATAATTTACCTGTAATGAGCTTTTTGGACATGGAGATTATGGAAATAGCATTCTGGGGAGGAATAGTTGTAAGAGTTTTACCATCAGCCAGAAAATAGACATTTGATTTTTCCATCATTGGTTGATTCCGGAACCTCTTGCTCTCTTGCTAGTTGAACTCCCAAGTTGGTGCAATCCTTCCAATTATATATAGCAAATCCAGAATCTCGCATGTAGCTACCATTACCCTACAAGAGAATCTAGACCGTTCCACTTAAGTGGCATCGTAAAATTTTGAACTTGGCATTTTATCCAAGCCATTCTGTTTTGCTGATTTCCTAACTTGGAAGTTACGTGGGACTTTATCCTGATATTTGCTACGGGCTTGCTTAAAGTTTGATCTTCAAAGTTCTTTCATTTTGGTTTTTCACTTGTTGTGACTCAGCAACAACCTATTAGTTGATCCACGAACGAATGGAGTTTTCTTACGTCAAGTGCCTACTCAAATCCAATCTTATGATTGTGACAAAGGTATTTAAAGGCAGCATCACTTTTGGAGGTTACATTTGCTTCTTAGGGGTCATGATCATTGGGCAGGACATGAACAATCCTGCAGTGTTACTTATGATCTCTTTATTTTCACTAAAATATTGTAGTTCAAGGCCATTGGTGTAAACAAAAAAAGGTTAGTCAGGAAGCATCTGTTCATGAAATAGTTCAATGGTATGTGATTTTGAACTAAATATTCACGCACTTCTTGTATGGTCTTTCTGAGATGAATTCAGGTATAGTTCAAATATCTTCTCTTTGGTCTTGCGTCTGTTTGCTATCTGATAGCTTGATTGGAGTAGGAAAAGAACCAGTGCAAGGGTTGTGGATTAAGCATCCGGTGATGGTGATCATTCTGTATTTGAAAATTGTTTTGATTTTAAAGTTCAACTCTTACATGATTTTCAGCTTTGTGAGTGAAATGATTTTGCTCTTGTTGAATCTGAATATGTTGTACTCCTTGTTTTGATTTGTTGGACTATGTTAGTTGTGGTTTGTGGTTTTTTTGTACTCAAGTTGTTAAATAGTCTACTTTGGGATGATATAGCAAGTGTGTAACTGACATTGCTTCACTGAGGCATGTTTGTAGTAATGATAGATCGCCGATTGATTGATTCATCCTGCTAAAATGGACAAGATGGGTTTTTCTGCAGTGGATTTAACATGTTAACCATAGATTCTCCGCTGGCTTGTTCATAGTGGAAGAAATTGTTATGACCGTTCCTTTTTTTTGTTAATATTAATTTCTATTGATTTTAGAGAACATAATCATTCTCATTAAGTTCATAATTTATTTTTTTATTTATTATGATTTAAATATTTTAATTTTTCATTCATTATGAATTAATCATTATTATTAAATCTTTATTTATGATCATTAAATTTTTTAATTATGATCCAAACGTTATAAAATTTGAATTAATTCTTGAAAATTTGATGGTAATGAATGTTCTTGATGGGAGAACATCTATATAAAGGGAAGTTTTGGTCCCTTGACTCTATTTCTTTTTCAAGTCTTCATGATTTTCTATACCATCTAAAGTGAGAGTTTTGAGCTTTCTCAACAATAATGGCTAAGGTACGCAATTTTGTTTTCGCATTTAGTTTCATCGTATTTCTATTATAGTAATTAAAAACACATTATAATCTTTAGTTATTCTTATAGTTATAGCTTTGAGTTATGAACGGGATCGGAGATCATGATCAAGCTATGCTCCATAAAGGAATGGCCAACTTGTGAATGCTATATGCGTGATCGAGAAGAGTAGATGGCATGGGATGAATGATCAGAAAGGTTGGTTATTAGTTCTATTTTTATGCATAGACAAGCATCTAATTTTCAAGATTCAAAACCGTGTCAGAGATTATGTTATAAAGTCTTATCCATCCTTGATAAAGCATCTTTTGCTATATTTTTTTTTTAATCTTTTCAAGATTTTGTAGGAAATTATGTTGCAAAATCCTTTGCCAAATATTTTTTGATGATTTTTTGTTTTTGTTAAGGATGTCAATGATGTGAGGTCAGGCAGGAAATGCTTCTTCTTCTCATCTCTCATATTTGTTCCATTTAGATGAGCAAGAGTTGGAATGAAAAATCCCCGTTGGAGATAATAAATTTATAGATTATTCGTATCCTCTTAATTAATTTATTTAATTAAAAAAATTATAACTCTATATGCGATTATGGATTCGGTGAAAATCTTTATAATTTCACATGCTAATATGGATTGGGTGTGTGCGAGGGGGCAACAGGGAGAAGTTGTGAAGTTGTTATTGAATAATGAAATATTTCTTGATTCTTAATTGAATATAATCGATTAGATCAAGATTTATTTTACTTAATTTGAATAATGAAAACCTAATCAATCTATGTAGATAATATAAAATGCTTCTTGTCCCATTCTTGTTTAGTTTTTTATCCTCACCCCATTATAAGTGGATCCCGATCGATGTTCCTGTAGGTATGAATGATATCCTTAGTGAGAATAATAATAGCGAGAACGGTAAGTCCTTTTAATTGGACATATTAAAGCTTAGTTTTTCCATTGGTTATTAAAAAACACAAAAGGTGTTTCGGCCTAGCTTTAACGGATATATCCCGGGATGGACGGTTTTGATGCGGTTCGTAGCGTTCTCTGCGTAGAATCTGCATTCGCCTCGATGTCCGATTTCCGCTGTCAACCGGATACTACCTTTAGAACGAATTTATTATACACTTGTCGCGACCTCAGTGGAAGAATTCATGACGCGGAGCTTGGATCGAAAACCAGATCAAAATGGTTTCCCCTGTGCTTATCGCCGAGAAGAGAGAGCGCGCGCGAAAGAAAGAGAGGAGGGCGGCAGGATGGGAAGGGAGGTGGCGGAGAGCTGTGTAGATGGCGTGACCATCGAGATGGTGTCAGCGTACGGCAAGCGTTTCTACGCCACCAAGCCGGAGCTCGCCGCTCGCCGGATCGAGGCGATCGGGTATCAGGTCGGCCACCCAGCTCATCGAGAGGTTGCCCTGTAACTCGTCCCTTGTCGCTAACTTTCATATCTTTCTCTCTTCAGATCTGTTTCAGGTGTGGCCTCCTCGGCCTGTTTACTTATGTTGACCTCGTAAGGATCATGTGATTTCACCGCGGATTTGGGTTCAGTGACTTTCTTTTCGGCAATTGAGTAGCAACGTTAGTAGAAAGAGGATGTATGAAGCAGCCATTGGATCATATTAAAAATTTCAATCCAGATTAAAAGGTATATATCGCCGTTGATGGTTAATCAACCAAGCATTTGCAATTTGGGTTCCAGATTCTATTGCCCTTGCGACTAGGTCTGAACTGGATTAGAATATTTAAAGAATTAACAATGGTGATTTTCTATGGTCTCTTTTGTTTAGCTTTTAACCAGATATCACAATCAAGGAGCATACCTGATACGTTGTTTCTTATTTTGTCAGTTCAGATTGAAATTAGAGAGACCATGAATAGGAGATAGATCCCAGTTTGCAGTAAAAGGAAATTTAATCTCTTTTTCAATAGATTAAGTCATAGCGGTTGAGTATTTGAACTAGGATAATTTCTTTTGTTTCTAAAGTTGATTATTAATAATAGTTGTTTGTACAGCAGCATATTTGGGCAGCATCCCAGCATATTTTGGGCAGCATACCAAAATTTACTGTGTCCAAGGATATCCTTATATCTGATGAGATTAGTGATAAAGAGGTGTTCATTTACTAGATAGTCATATTTAAAATCAACAAAGTGTTTCTTTGTTTCCTTGATTTTTTTTCTTCTTTCCAGTTAAAGCTGCATTTACATGTCCTTGTTTGTCTCAAAATTTTAAGTGTGTTTCGTCATACATTGTCAACCATTGTGTACATATTGAAGCTCCCAACAACGTACAACACTTAGCTATGAGCATCACATCCATGTTTGCAGTGAGCTGTGATCTCATTTTCTAGATATCACTGAGGGAGGCAAAATCTGATCAGGCTAAATTAGAAAAATCTGGTCAAATAGGGTTAAGTAGAATGATGGAATTAACTGTTGTTGAATTAAATTTTCTAATCTGTTAGGAAAGCTTGTAGTTATGGATGAAGATAATAATAAAACAAATGGAATTTCAGTCAAGTTGCAGAAATTATACATGTGACTGCAGATTCCTATATGATAAATATGTTTTATAATAGGGTTAATGCTACATTCTGTTGCATAATGGACAGTCTTTCTATTTAATGCAGCCCATACAACTCCTGTCTTGATTGATAACACTAATGAAAGATACAATGTGATGGAAAGTATTTGAGTGTGAATCAGCATATAGACAGTTTGGAATCACTTCAACTTCTAGTGAAATGGCGTAACATCCTCATTGTCCTTTAAGCTGCATTTTAAATAATTAATTTACCAAACCATCCATGGTAGTTCAAGAAAGTTACATAAGGAACGAGCAGTTTTTGATCCAACTAACTGTTATTATGTCTTTGCTGCTGATATAGTCAGCAGCAGCAGAAGATGGCATGACTTTTTAGATAAACATGAACTGTGACACTAAAACCATTAATCATCATCAATCATATCTATATTCCTCTTTGGTTTTTCAGTTTAAAACGGTTATAACTTCTTGGGTGTTGCTTTTATTGAGTTAAGATTGAGGCAGTAGTCCCTATCCCTATAACCTTGATTTACTTGGTTAATCAAGGATAAATGAGTCTCATGTTTGGACCTGAACACATATTACCAAAATGCTTGAATGATTTCTAATTTCTTGTTATTTGAACCATATATGCATTGAGTATACTTCAAATAAGCATAGGCAATTTGATAACCCATACGAGAATTGACTCAGCTGCATATTTGTTATATGACGAAGGATTTATTTTCACCAACATGTTTTATGTTAGTATCATGCTGGCAATATATGCGCTAGTCATACAACACAAGGTCTTTTGCAAACCAACATTATGTAGAAAAAAGAAGTTTTGTTCAAACATCATAAGCATGACATGAACCCTCATATCAGTTCTATGTCGTCACAACTGAAACCCACTATGACTAAGTATTGATATTCTCTTTTAAATAGCATGAGATTTTGTTTTGCAATAGTAACATGATACAAAGGTTTTTTCGGATCTAATTTTATGCATCAAGGTAAATTTTGGCATCACAAACCATTTCTGTTCCACACCAAAGGTCTTTATGTTACTGATATTCTGGAAGACTGTAAGAAAGACCAAAAGGAGAGGTTTCTTTATTTGGTTATTTTAGAAAGTAACGTTGTAATTTCTAAATGACAGAGAACAAATGTAATCAAACTATATTAACAACCCGTTACTTCATCTGAGGAAAACGACAGCAAATGTTTCTTCTTTTTTTTCTGCCTAATCTTATTTGGGTGGTGTTATTTCTCACTACTAACTAGCTTAATTGGAGTTGGTTTTCGATAAGAATGTAACTGATTATGCTCTCAGTTAAGGAATAGGGGCAAGCTATTCTGTATCAATGGATCCTCTATTCAATAAGTATTTATTGCCTTGTTCTTACAAGACTAGTCCATCATCTTGTTCAATAAGAAAAAACAAAGAACAGAGAAAAGCACAAGGATATGTTGGCCAAAAACTTTTTGTAAAATCTTATTTGTGGTCTAGTCTTTTCTTAGTTAGTTTGTGATTCTTTTTTATCAAATAGATGTTTTGGTATGGTAAAGATATTTTCTTGTCTGCTGACATTTTTCTCTGGCATTTCAACTGATGAGAACTTTTGTATTTCATGCACGAAAATTCTTTTCTAGAAAATCTATATTGTCTCCTGGATAGGTACACTATGGAGCGCCCTCGATTTAGTGATCATCTTGAGGCTATCAAGTTTATATGCAAAGATTTCTGGTCAGAGCTGTTCAAGAAGCAGATTGATAACCTGAAGACCAATCACAGAGTAATATATTGAAGAAGAAAGCCCGAGAAACATCTTGTTTCTAATTCATTTAGTAATTATGTTCCACTATTTTGCAGGGAACCTTTGTGCTGCAAGATAATAGGTTTCATTGGCTTACTCATATATCGATCGATCCATCATTAGACAGCAGCGAAGCATCCGAGGACCTTTCTGTATTGATGCCCGAAAACAAAGCAGCTGAAGCCACAAGCATGCATCTATACTTCCCATGCGGTATCATAAGGGGAGCCTTGTCAAATTTGTGAATTCCGTGTGCTGTTTCTGCCGACATATCAAACCTTCCTGCATGTCGGTCCCAAAATTTTCATCACATTAAAATTCTTCACCCAAATTTCAGCCCAAATGTGAAATGTCCCAACAGCAAATTGCATAAAAGTTTGCTGTATCCTCTAGCTGGTAACCTAGCCCCAGGTGATCACAATCAATGCACTACCCAGCTAAGAATGCTGATCTCAAGGATGTTTCTCTCAGTGATGAAACACATCTATTAGAGTCTAATATGCCCAATGACTCTTGGTTTAACTGACAACAGGTTCGTTTGTGGTACCCATGAAGGCTTAGAGCTGGCATTAAGGTTGGCAGATGGAAGGGCTACTTGTAATTGTCGAAGAGATGCCCGTGTAATTTTTCATAACCAACACTCACTGCTCTGCCCTATCTCTTGTAACAACTACCATACCTATAAGAATGGAAGTGTTCTATGCATGTTTCTTGGCCAAATGGGTTTTTTTTTTCCTTTTGTAAATAGCAGAGAACTGTTTTCTTTTCCTTACAATCTCTGATTGCTTATCCTTGTGTCCATGAGATGTACATTTCGTCCTCTGTCAGGAGAGCAATCACAGCTGAATCTGATGGTGATTTCTTGCTGACTGGATATGGACCATCACAACCTAATTGCTTCCATCGATGAAGGTATATTTTTGATCGTTGATTTACCCAGTGCACGAGACTCTTATCAATTTACTCCAAATATAGATATTATTATTGTGGCTTTGCAATTTTCTTTGAGCAAAACACTATGGGCAATATCAAATTCACAATCAAATTCTCAATCCTTTTAGACAGTATTGGAAAAAAGGGCAAATGAAGACCGGCGAGACCCAGTGATGCATGCTTGTTTCTGATATGGATCCCATCAAAATAAAATGAGAGGATAAGTATCTTAAAAGAACATTGCAGCATGATCATGTACGCCGCCCTGCGCATTGTTGTTTCTAAAGCTCCAACATAACACGGACGCACCGTTCACCGCTTGGATCCGGTGATCGTTGCCTTGTTCTCACCGCGGCGGACCCGATGAGCGGCTACTCGTCTCGCGGATCGTTCTTAGGGAACGGTTTCTTCTCATGTTATGCGAGTTCGAGAGGAACACCAGAAACAGACACTGGGCTCTTTGACGGAGCAAATAATGGCATCAAAAGCTCGTCAGAGAGGCAGAAAGCGCTGCGATCGTTCTCCCGTTGGAACGCTAATCTGAGAGGTACCGTCTCTTCAGACCCTCGAAACTTGGATTTTTGCGAGATTTTCGCGAAGCATTCCGATTGGTCTGGTCGAAATCGACGAGATGGTCTCTTGGGTGTATTCCCGGATGTTCTCTTTGATGTTGATGGGCATCGCCTAAGATGCAGTTTTGCCGGTTGTGAATCCCGAAGGTTAGCATCTTGATGTTTGGCTTCTGGAGTCGGCGTCATCGAGTTGGTCGGATTTAGGACCCCTTTTGCTTTCCTTGTTATCGATGTCATATGGTCAAGTTAGGGTTTTGATCCCCATTATGGTGTTACATCCTACTTCAGTAGGAAAAAGGATAGTTTTTGAGCATGGAGATACCGCATTATTTGATATCTGATATGCTCTCTCACTCCAACTCGCCCGTTAGATATGCAAGTTTAGTGTGTGACAAGGTCTTTGGTGAGAAGTAGACGGACCCGTTCCTGCTCTTTTTCTTAGGGTGAGGGTTGATTCTGAAATTGTTTTATATTAATTTAATATGCTCCGAACTTGAGGCTTTTACTCTTTTGGAGGAGCAAGGAGGATGCAATGTGATAGAATTCAAGACATATTTTGCAGACGTGAATAGGAAAAGGTCGCTCGAATGACTTTGGATTGACAATGAACTCGAGTTGGGATTCGATTAACGGATTCGGACTGTCGCATGACAACATCCTATGCAATCACAATTTTATTTGTCTGGATTGATAATATAAAAAAGAAAAATAAAATAAAAGAGAAGAATGAAAGAATGATTCTCTCGTAAGAAAAAAAGGAAGAGCATAACGCACAAAGAAGATTATTTGACAAGATAATTTTGGAAGCTTATCTTCTCAAAAGATAATTTAATACAAGGAGTTAAATTCCCGATTTTATTTTCTTTCTTGTTAATTATTTTTTTTCTTATATTTGGAGCCAATATTTTTAATGAATAAAATTTTTTGTTCTAGAAGCTGTTAGGGATATTAAGTATGAGGTGACACCTGGTCTTCGGCCGTACACCCGGATGATGTCAGCGCCCCTCATGCGCTCCAGTACGCCCACGCTTTGATCGTCCGACGTCGCTTCTCCTCAGCATCGCCCCAACTACCCGCCAAGTTGACCACGGCACCTGCGTGGTCGAGCCCGTCGCCACTGCGAGCGGCCAGCATGCCCTCTGTCCGACCTATTTAAGCCGAATAGGTAAGACAAGGAGGGAGGATTTTTGGGGCTATTGAATCCAAGAACACTGAGAGGTGAGTAGATTCAACCCCGCATTCTCACTGGGAACTCCGTGACGGGCGATCTTGGCGCGTCGGAGGGTCGGGCGAACATCCGACCCGCCTGCAGTCTCTCGCCCCGACGGCCGAGGAGCGTCTGATCGCTTTCGAGAGCTCGGCGTGGCGAGCAGAGCCATCGGCGGAACTGCAGACGACCCCGTTTTTATTCCGCGCGTGCGCCGGTCACAGTAAAAGTTGTTTCCCTAGATTGGCGCTAGAAGGAGGGCCACTCGCCGAGGACTACACTCCGCCCTTAACGACACATGGCGAAAGGTCGTTTCCGGTGGCACCTCGGCGGAGGTCGCACCTCCGAACCCCGGAGGGACGATCTGCGCAACTATAGATCGCTCTGAGCATATTTAGCGACGCCGGCTCTACCCGCCAAGTCGGGTTCCCGCTCCCTCCCGTCACGGTGGAGGCTTTTCAGACCTTTCCCAACAGTCCGACCACGCCAATACTATCGGTGTCCTCCCTCGCCTACTCCGGCGAGCCGACCCTCCAAAGGCCGGAACCTCTTCCCCGGCATCACGAGGCGATCCGCCGGTGCCATCTTCCCGGCCTCCGTGGACCGGAACCGTGCTATTGAAAAACCGGGCGTCCGCTGAACTCGAGGCGGTATCTTGCACTCGACGGACCTATTTCGGCTCAAATCCGGTCCATTGCGGTGGATGAGGTGCAAAGGGCGTCCGTAAGTCCAAAGAAGAGCGGAGGAAAGTGTCCCACCGAGTCCCGTCGCCACCGACATGCAGGAATACCCGGTGCCCTTGAACTTCCTCCCCGCATCGATCTTTATAATGGAGTTAGTGACCCGGATCACGTCGTGCCCTTCCGTGAAATGGCCCTATCACGGAACTCCTCGCCTTGATGTGCGGGCGTTCCCACCGCGTTGAAAGGATCGCGTCGTGAGTGCGGTACCTTAAAAAGCGGGTCGGTAACATCCTTTGAACAGCTCGCCAAGAATTTCGAGCTACGCTTCTTGGCGTTTGCGCGACCAAAGCCTTCGGTCGCACTCCTCCTGGGTTTGAAGCAAAAGGAGGACGAACCCCTCTCCGACTTCGTTCGAAGGTTCACCAGTGCGGGGAGTTATCGGGCGCTCACCCATCGGCAATCGGCGTTTATGATGGGCTCCGGCCGTCGAGTTTCTTTGGTCCCCGTGGAAGCGACCCCGCGTCCGTCGCGGAGATGTTCAACGGGCAAGTCAATACGTGGCGGCCGAAGTCCTGGATGTCGGAAGGAAGGAAGAAACGGCCGAGGGCATCCTACTCCATCCCGTCGGGGCCAAACAACGACGAAGTCCCCGCGCCGCGCCGCGTGGCGCCCGACCATCTGTGGCCGAGCGCCACCTCACTGAAAGGCGTCTCGGGCGCAAATATTCCTCGAGATAAAGGCGGGAATGCTCGAGCCCGCCCGGATGAAAGCCCGGCGAGTGGCGGCGATAGCACGTGTGCAGCTTCCATCGGCAAAGCGGACATGACGCGGGCAATGCCACGGTGGCGGCAAATTGAAGAGCGATCAGAAGAGGTCACCTAGATCAATACCTCCGGCATCCGCGGGCACCATCCTGCGCCCGACGGCCGGTCGAGCAACACATCGGCGTGATCACGGGGGCCATTCTTGGAGGACATAGCGCCGGTCGAAGGCGTGCGCGGCCGTTGCTCTGCAGGGAATACCACCCTCCCTCAGAGCAGATCACATTCCCCTCGGGGATATGGGATGTAGAGCATGATGATCTTGTGGTGGTGTCGGCCCGAATAATAGCGCCGGTCAGAAGGATTATGGTTGACAGCGGCGGCTCGTGACATCCTCTGCCGAGGCCTTTACGAAGTTGGGGTTGCGAAGGAAGCCTGAAGCCCCTGCGCTCGCTCAGGCTTTACGGCGACTCGATTTCGCGCGGGGCGCGGTAACCCTACCATTGACTCGGGGACTCCCGAAGGCCAAAACTCGATGGTAACCTTTCGGTGGTCGACCTCCCCCACTGCGTACAACGCGCCGTGCAGGCCGACCCACCTCAGCGAGCTAAGGGCCATCGTATCCACATACCATCGGACGAAGTTCAGGCCGGTCAGGTCGGGAGAGGTTCGGGAGATCCTCGAGTCTAGGCGGTGTTACTTGGCGACCTCCTTGGGTAAGAGGAAAAGGCGAGCAGCCCCTCGAAGACCCACGCGGGGCCGCGACGGCGAGCATCGAGCCGACAAATCCGGCGGTTAATACTCCGCAAGGCGGCCGTCCCGATCGGACGATCGGGATCGGCCCGGACTGGATAATCAGAGCGGCGCGGCTGACCTCCTCAGAAAGCGCCGGCGTCTTCGCTGGGCGGTGCGACCTCGGGAATCGACCCGAAGTCTCCCAACACCATCTGCATATCTCCCCGACCGCGCGCTCGGTGAGGCGAACCGGACTCAGATCCCTCGGCGCCAACAAGCGGTGCAAAGGTCGATAGGCTCTTGGCGTCGGACTTCATCGAGGAAGTCCGGTACCCTCGATGGTATCGATGTAGTCCTCGTCAAGCCTAATGGAGGCGGAGGATGTGTGTCGACTACACCGACCGAATCGTGCTTGCGAAGGATTGCTTCCCCTTACCTGGATCGACCGGTGATCGACTCAACGCGAGTACGCCCGCTTCTCCTTTATGGATGCCTATTCCGGCTGACCGGATCCGGATGGCCCCGAGGATCGGCAACATACGGACCTTCCACACACCCTGGAGCCTACTTCTACAAGGTTATGCCGTTCGGGTTAAAGAACGCGGCGCCACCTACCAAAGGATGGTGAACAAGGTGTTCGCCAGCAAATAGGCCAAACATGGAGGTATCACGTTGGCGATATGATCGTGAAAAGTCGCTCGGGGCTGCACACCTCGGCGACTTGCGGAGACCTTCTCCACGCCGAGAAGATATGGGATGCGCCTTAATCCGCCAAGTGCGTCGTGACATCGGGGAAGTTCCTCGGGTTCATCATCGTACGAGAGAGGAATTGATGCCAACCCAGAAGATCCGAGCTCTCACCGGCATGAGATCTCCAAGAACGATGAAGGAGCTTCAATGCCTTAACGGAAGGATAGCGGCTCTGTCGGTTTACATCCGTCGGGAGATAAGTGCCTTCCTTTCTTCCAGGGTCCTCAAAGATCCAAAGAACTTCCAATGGGCAGAATGCGAAGAAGCTTTCGCAGCGGCGACTTATCCGAGCTCCCGCCTTATCTCGGTGTCTGCGCGGAAAAACTTACCCTACTGGCGGCATCTCAAAGACGCGATGAGCTCGGTGCTTGTGAAGAAGCCCCCGTGCGCAACACCGGTTTACTACACGACCACGTCGCGTGGCCGAGCGCTATCCTCCCATCAAAGGTGGCATTGGCACTTGTTCTAGCGGCTCGGAAGCTCGCCCCTACTTCCAAGCCCACACGATTGAGGTAATGACCACCAACCCCTGCGTCAAGTTCTTTCTAAGTTTGGCGTGGCAGGCGTCTCTAAAGTGGTCGGTGGAGCTATCCGAGTTCGACCTGCATGGCCGAAGCGACCATCAAGGCCCGGGCCTTGGCGATTTCATCTCGGAGTTAACGTGGCAGGCGAGAGGCGTTGGCGAATCCACCGAGGCTGGACCTTGCGTGGATGGGTCTTCCGGCTCGAGGCGGCCGGACTCATTCTAGAGGACCCCAGCGGACACGCTTTCGGCGTTCCCTCCGCTTTAGCTTCGAGGCCACAAACAATGAGGCGGAATACGGCGCTCGCGAGCCTCGTTTGGCGGCCGAGATGCAACGAGGCGATCCATGTCTCACGGATTCCCAACTTCGTCGCCGAACAAGTTGGCGGGAATATCGGCGAGATCCGACCATGTCAAAATACGACCGAGGTAAAAGCCCAAACCTCTAATTTTCCCGCTTCACTCTCCGAGTACCCGAGTCCCGAGCGAGCGGGCGGCTCACTGCGAAATTGGCCTCGGGAGCCGATCCGCAGGAACATCCCGAGGTCGAAAGGCGACACACCGGCCGGTGGCCATCATGGAGATAGGACCCGAGTCCCGACCACCCCACCTCGTGGATTCGTGGAAGTCGACGTACAAACGCCATGGGATCCTACTGCGGATGAGGTCAAGGCACGCGCTCCCGCCGAACCCGAGCGTGGTGCTGCGAGATCGCGATCGGCTCTACAAATGGTCGTTCTCCCACCCCTACTACGATGCTTAGATCCCGAAGAGGCGGAGTGATTCTCGCCGAGGTCCACTACGGGACTTGTGGGGAGCACATGGCGGCGAACTTGCCTTCAAAATATTGTGCGGGCTACATGCGGCCTCTGCAAGGACGCCAAGGCTTTCGTGCGGCGGTGCGACACTGCCGCCGCGCTCCGCAGCTCTCCTGCGGTCCCGCCGCCTCCATGGATTGCGCTGGCCCTTCGCTCAATGGGAATGGACCTCTTGGGGCCGTTCCCGGCCGGCGAGACATATCATCGTGGGGATAGATTATTTCACTAAGTGGGTGCCGAGCCCCGGCAACCATTACAAACGGTCGAGCAGTTCGTATGGAAGAACATCGTGACCGATTCGGGTCGCCCGCGTTATCATCGCGATAATGGAACCCGATTCGCGGCACTCGGTTCTCGGAGTTCTGCGACTTACCACATCCGATTGAGGTTTAGCTCGGTGGCCCACCCGGACCAACGGGCTCGGCCGAGGTGACCAACCGATCTATCTTTGGATGGACTTAGGAAAAAGGACTCGAAGCCCGACGAGCTGGGTCGGCGAGCTCCCGAACATCCTATGGTCTCTGCGGACTACCGAAGCGGCAGGCGAGTCCCCTCTGACTGGCATTCGGCGTGGAAGCGATCCTGCCGGCCGAGTTGGTCATTCCGACATTCGGGTGGAGAACTATGAGAATCCACCTCGGCCCGGGGAGTTGGTGGCCTAGACTGCTAGAAGAACGCGAGGCCAACGCGCGTAAAGATCTTTGGCGTACGAAGTGTTGCCGGGAGTTACAACAAGAAGGTGCGCCCTCGACCCTCGGGATGGGAGACTTAGTCCTACGCGGCGGAAAGCGACCCTTCCCACTCGAGGGCAAGCTCGCACCTAAGTGGGAAGGCCCCTACCGAGTAATGTCAAAGTAGTCCGACCAGAGCGTTAAACTCGCGACTATGGCCAGCGATTCGAGGACTTGGAGCGTCGAACCTTAAGAAATATTTTGTTTGAGGACAAAACGGAAGTAAATCAAGATGTCGGACTCAAAGCTATTGGAAAGAAGTCGAGATTGTATTAAGAAGACGAAAATGTATTACAAAAAGGTTTGGATTACAAGATGGGCCCCTAGAGGAAAGAAATATTACAAAAGCCGTGGAAGACCCTCCAAAAGAAGAAAAGAAGTCTTCAAGCCGCGGCCTCGGGAGGGCTGTCGTCGAAGGGGACCTCGCCGGGCATGTCGACCCCCTGATCCTCGGGGCGTGTGACGAAGGGGTCCTCCTCGCCCGCCGAGCACGGAGGGCATGCTCGGAAGGGCGGGGCAACCTTGTACCCATATTAAATGCGACACCCGCCCGTCCGGTCCTGTGCCAAGGAGGAAGCCCTCCGACTTCTTATGGCGTCGACCCTCCGGTCCCTCTCTGCCGACTACCTTCCGCGCGGCAAGGGCTTCCTGGCGGCCTTTCGGCCTCCTCGAGGTCGGCTTGGCGGCCAACTCGAAGCCTCCTTCATCCGAGGCGGTTCTCCGGCTCTCCGTCCGGAGCTGCGATCCGGCCTCGTCGCCGAGGCGCCTCGAGCTCGGTGGTCGACGCGCGACTTCGCGCCCATGCCGCCGCGTTGCTCGGCGGCGAAGACAACGCCTCGAGTCCCGATCCCGCTCGGGCCTCCTCAGGGCGGCGCAACTCTGCGCCGACCAAAGCCGCCCACCAATCGGACCGAGTCGTGCACCCGGCCGATGAGGGCGTGGTGTAGTGGAGATTCGCACAAAGAGAAAGAAGGTGAAAGTAGTGAAGCGGTGCTCCTAAGAAGATACACGCAAGACGGTGCTTACCCACAACACCGACTTGGCGGACTTGGCCATGAGCACTTCCAGGAGTGTGTAAATGTCGGCGGCGTCGGGATGGGCGCCCCGAGGTAGTGGCGAGGGCTCTCCCGACCACACCTTGTCCCCTCGGGACGGACCATGCCGGGCCACGAGAGGGTCGCTCGGCGGCCGAAGGACCTCCCCATCGTTCGGAAAGGCGGTGATCCTTCCCGGCGTGACCGGCAGTCCTGCCATGGCCGGAGGCGCTGGCCCTTCCCGGTCGTCCCGGCTGGACCGGCACTCTCGGCGAGAGTGGTGGCGCCCGTCGTTCGATCGCCCGGCCGGCGGCCATTGGCGTCTCGAGTCCACCGCGTCGCCAGCGCCGCTTTTCTTTGGGCGCCCCTCGCCGGTGGTGCGCGAGAGCCACCCCGTCGCAGGCCGCGGAGAGCGCGGAGCGGCCTCGGAGCACCCGAGTCGTGGAAGGACCGCGAGTTCACCATCTCTGCGAGCAACAAATGTGTTAGAAGCTAGAATGCGGCAAAGCTAAAGAGGCGAGACAACAACGGCCTACCGTGAGCGCGGACTTAGTCCGGCCTCCACGAGCCACCTGCTCAGACATGTTGCGGATGGCTTGCGAGGAAGGGAGGATTACCCTCAACCGCTCGAGATGAGCGCTCCTCGGCGAGCCGGGCGATGTTATCGATGGTCCTTGGCGACCACCGAACCCCAAACCCATCCATTTGGCATGGACAAAAAAACGCCTCTTCCACCCTTTGTTATTGGTGGGCGCGCTAACCGGAACCACGGTCGTGCGGCGAAGTAACCCCAAACCCCTTGAAGAGCGGCGAGAGGAAGAGGTTGCGGGTGGGGCGATGTTGGCGTAGTGGCATTCCCCGGAAAGCCACGGATACCGCCGAGTTGGGAGTTATCTGCGAAGGCAAAATCGCCACGGAGATGCGAGGATACAATGATTGGATGCGGGAAGCGCGGGCCGCCTCTAGGGCATCGGCGGTCGAGGGCAAAGCCCTTGGGAACCGGTCAGCCCGCGTCCCGCCGAGGGCCAGAGGTTGTACTCCTCGGGGCCGTAGCGCCAGCCGGAGGATCCCCACCATGCGCTCGACCAGGGTGGAATCTTGGTCGTGCGTCCACATTATGGCCTCTAACGCGCGCGCCGCCTCGCATCGAGGAAGAGTGGAAAGAAGAGATGAAGGGAGAGCGGCGGCGGGTTGTGGTGATGGGGAGGAGGAAGAAGAAGCGGAGGAAGAGGAAGAGGAAGTGGAAGGAAGACCCATCGCGCACTAACCTATAATGGAAGAAATGGTGGAAGAAGTTAAAAGGCACCAGGAGCCTAGGAGGAAACTTGAAGGAAGACGACGGCGGGGACAAGAGATGAAAACTCACGATAAAGTGATAGAGTGTCGCGGAGCTCGCTATTTATAGAAAGGGGCCTCGACCTTTCGCCTCCGAGGCGGCGATAGCATGACACGCCACACCGCCCAATAGCATCATCGGGCGATCGGCGCCGGCGTCATATTAATGAAGAGGTGGCGTGTCCACCCCGGGTAAGAAACTTGCCCGGCGCGGCGCTCCTGACTCCGGCAACGCACTATCGCGAGCCGTTTTTGAGCGGCGCGCGGCGGCGATTTCTAGGTCTTGGCGGCGGCTCGACCACAGTATGGCCTTGGCGGCGGCTCGGCCCGTATCGAGCAGCGGTTGGCGATATCGTCTTCTAGGTCTTGGCGGCGGCTCGACCACGGTATTCGGGCCTTGGCGGCGGCTCGGCCCGTATCCAACGGCGGTTGGCGATATCGATCTTCTAGGTCTTGGCGGCGCTCGACCACGAGTACAGGCCTTGGCGGCTCGGCCCGTATCGAACGGCGGTTGGCGATATCGATCTTCAGGTCTTGGCGGCTCGACCACGAGTATTCGGCCTTGGCGGCTCGGCCCGTATCGAAGCGGCGGTTGGCGATATCGGTCTTCTAGGTCTTGAGCGCGGCTCGACCACGGTATTCAGGCCTTGGGCGGCGGCTCGGTCCCATATCGAGCAGCGGTTGGTCATTCGTTCTCAACGTCGCGGCGTGACCTCGACTCCTTAGTTCCAACGGCGGGTCGGTAAGCGAGGACCGGGCGTCGCTGCCCTTACCCGAGCGGCGGTTCGGTACATGGTCTCGGCGGCGCTCGGCCATTGGTTCCAACGGGCCTGCGAGTCTCGACCCACGATTACGGGCGTCGGCAGCGAGGATCGGGCGTCTCCTCGACCCTCTTTTCCCGACGGCGGTTCGGTTATTCGTTTCACAGTCTTGGCGGCGGCTCGACCACTAGCATTCTGGGCCTCGAGCGGTGCCTCGGCCCCATATCCCAAACGACGGTTCGGTCATCATTGTTTTCCAGGTCATGTGCGTGACCTCGACCCCTTATTACCAAACGACGGGTCAGTAACAGGGAACCGGACGTCGCCTGCCCTTACCCCTAACGGCGGTTCGGTACATGGTCTCGGCGGCGGCCATTGGTTCAACGGGCCTAGCGAGTCTCGACCCCACGATTACGGACGTCGGCTTAGCAACGAGATCGGGCGTCTCGACCCCTTTATCCCGACGGCGGTTGGTTACATGGTCTTGAGCAACGCCGTCGACCATCGGCTTCCTAGGCCTTGGCGATCGCTCGGCCCTATATCGGCAGCGGTTGGCGATTACGCTTTAGGTCTTGAGGTTCCTCGACCCCCTTTATCCCGAGCAGCGGTTCGGTTCGAGATCTCAAGCTTCCTCGATCGCCGGTTTTCCGGGTCTTGGCGGCGCCTCGACCGTATCCTCGCATGGATTGGTCAATTATGGCGCGACTGGCGAACCTCCGAGATTTGATGCGGCAACGGGTTTTCTCGAGCAACACCCCCAAGCCTCGAGGTCGTCGCGAGTGGCTTTTGAGGTAGTGTTAGGATATTAAGTATGAGGTGACACGGTCTTGATCAGTACACCCGGATGATGTCGGCGCCCCTCTGCGCTCCGATGCGCCCACGCTTTGATCGCCGGCGTCGCTTCTCCTCGGCGCCGCTCCAACTACCCGCCAAGTTGACCACGGCACCGGCTGCGTGGTCGAGCCCGTCGCCACTGCGAGCGGCGAGAGCATGCCCTCCGTCCGACCTATTTAAGCCGAATAGGTAAGACAAGGAGGAGGATTTTTGGGGCTATTGAATCCAAGAACACTCGAGAGGTGAGTAGATTCGAACCCCGCAATTCTCTGGGAACTTCCGGTGACGGGCGATCGACTTAGGCGTCGGAGGGTGGGCGGAGCATCCGACCCGCCCTCTGCAGTCTCGTCCCGGCGGCCGAGGAGCGTGCAGCCGCCTTCGGAGCTCGAGCGTGGCGAGAGCCATCGACGGGCCCGAACCGTACCGAGACGACCCCCCGTTTTCCGGATTCCGCGCCGTGCGTCCCGGGGTCACGGTAAAAAGTTGTTTCCCCTAACAGAAGCCAAAGAAGGTTATTTGTTAATTAAAAGTTTTTAAGTCATATATATATATATATATATATATATATATATATATATTGCATGGCTTGTTCTCGTCTGCTCTCCTCGAGAGCCTATCATCTACATCCCCTGTTGGAGCCTAACCATCTGGAAGCCAACTGACCTTTAGGTTACCAATGACGACATGGTACAACAACATTTCTTTTGGATTTCTACCCGTTTGGGCTTTCCAGCTGGATGCTGTAATATATTGGCTCTGTAACAGTCAACTTCATGCTTGTTCATATTTCGCCTAGACTCTCTTGACAATTTTTCTTGCCACACTACACTTTTCTGCTGCTTCTGCTTTTGTGAGTCATCTACAATTTCTTGCCAAACTAGTGCTCTTTGAATCTTCTTGAGAAAGTTATCCTATGGAATTTAATTGCCGCTTCAGTATCAGAGGAGGAAACCATTTTCTAATAGATTTCCCTCTGCTGGCACTCACGTTCCGTTGTCACAAACATAGCTAACTTATTGAATCCCATGATGAGATATCAGGAAGGTGGAGGCATGCAGTACAAACTACCTCAAGTGATACAAACTACCATTTCACAACTACTGTAAGCTGTCTAACGAGCGTTTTTATCCGTTTGACTGTAAGTTGCATTGAATATTCATGGTATTTAAAAGGCGTCTTTCTTGTTGCATTCATGAAACTATTGTCGTTTCCTTCAGACTTTAGGATACCTAAATCCATGTACACACCATTGTTATGTATTATGCTTTTGATTTGCAGTGAACTGTCATTTTTTTGTTGTCACATGGCATGCAGGACAACAATGTGTATCCCTGATCAAACAGGATTTCCATTTTAACAACAGTTGGCCTCATTCAGAATATAATTTTTTTTTATTACCCTCAACTGTAATCAGCTCTTGTGTTTAAACAATATGGAGAAGATTAAATGGCCTCATCCATGGATGCCTTTCCGTGAATCAAGAGGAGCTTTCTTTTCTCAGTCTAAAATAGCTGAAAACTTGAGCATGTTCTATAATAGTATTTTCTTGGTAGTGTACAACAATTATTTCGATTAGAAAGTGTCTTCTGCGTGCCATTATACTTTTAAAGCTGACTACTGTAGTAGTATACCTTGCATTTGGCCAACACAATTTGCCACATTTCTCAGATTTACAACATTGTCTCTCTCGCTCTCTTTTTTTTTTTTTTGTTTGCTAACTTTGCCTTTGCTAACTTTGCCTTTTCCAGATCTTTTTGCTGATTACATGGAAATATGGGAGCTGAAACCAGCAGCGCCTTCCTGCTATAGAACGACCTGTTAGTGGAAGGAACCAAGTTAGGTAGCAGATGAGAATGCCTTCGGTCAAGTAATCTTGAGATCCACAAAACAAAGTAGATAAAGAAGTGATTCCACGGAGATACACGTGATGCCTTTGTTATTGCATGCAGATGCATCTGATGCAGAGAGAGAGAGAGAGAGAGAGAGAGAGAGAGAGAGAGAGAGAGAGAGATCTCAAGGTGTGTCTGCAGTGGCATGCATGACTAACTACGCTCTGCATTTGAGTTGAACTCTCCGAACATTCTTGCCATCAACAAAATGTTGCATTTTCTGTGAAATTTTGAGGTGTAGTGTTGCCGACAACCGTCTTCTTGTTTTGATGATAGCAGCACCTAATCAATTTTTTTATCCCGTAAAGCTTGGTTTGAGCAGATCAGTCAATTTGGCGCTACATGACACAGATCTTCTACCTGGATTCTATTCTCCATGTATATTTTTGACTGCTGCAACGGACTTATGCTGCTCACCCTTGATCTCCGGACAAGTGCATGGAAAGTAGTTTATATTATATCATGTTTGTAACTCAACAGAGGAGCGGCGCAGATCAGATCCTTCAAGGCGGATCCATCTACCCACCCCACATCTCCTTTGAGCGCGGACCTTCTCAGACCTCATGTACGGGGACACGAATCTGTCGGGTGCTGGATTTTGAATGTAGGAATAAGTTTCATATATCACTCTCACAATAATAAAAAGGAAAAAAAAAGGAAAGAGAAGATGGTTGGTCAACCACACACCAATTTTGTATTGTTTTCTTTGGTAATTTATTTTTTTTTAAAACAAAATTTTAGATGAATAAAAAAGTTTTAAAAGATCATTCGAGGTAAAGAATTTTTCCTTCAAATTTTATCGAATATCTTTTGCAAATCAAACATTTACATGGTGATTGTATATCAGATCTTTCTTTTGTTTTTTGAAGACATTAAATAATTTATCCAGTAAAGATCTTCTAAGATCAAATCTCGTTTTTATCATTTATTTTTGTAAAAAAAATATTAAAATTTTAGTGAGATGAGGATCCATTCCCCTCTCTCCTTCGGCTCGATGAAGTTTTGATCCGAAGAAAATGATTTCGACAAGATGAATATTTCGATTGAATACGAAAGAGAGTTGAGAGTATTAGTTATAGGTGTCCTACAAGTCAATCACGTAAATGATGATACATGTAACATGCTGCGTCAATCCTTTTATTTACAATTATTGATATTTTCTCACAATATCTAGATGTATATTATGATGTCTTTGGATTTGTGCAATGTGAATCAGATCGTGATGAGACCACGATAATGAGACCAATTCACCTTTAAACACATACCCTAAATAATCCCGGTCATAGGTTACTCGAGAGGGACATCGAGATAACCAAATAGACTGGTGTGCTATATACCCATCCATATGATAGAGATGGCTGGTCTCATAGCTACTCGTGTGGGGACAGTAAGGGTATAATGCATGTGCTCATTGGAGAATGAGTTCATTGATTGATCCGCTTACAGAATACTGGATGGTTATTGATACCTCATATCAGACAGCGACTCCGTAGTCCTAGAAGTGTATTTGGTCCTTAGACTTAAGACACCAAGGAAGTCCTGTATGAGTATTCCACTCTTTGATACCAAACTTATAGGTTTGGAAGTTTCAAATCTAGTACAGCCAGTTATTGGGAGTGTTAGCCACCTTACGAGGGCTATTGAATGTCAATAGAGGATCATCTACTCTCGATATTATGAGAGGAATATCCCATGTATCCTTGCTTAGGCAAATCCCTGGTCAGGGTCATTCGGATTGAGAGAGACAGAGTTCTCCAAGAGAATCTGATTAGAGCGAGACTCAAGTGGAAACCGTATGGGTTTGATAGCACCATGCCTGATATACAGCCTCTAGGATATTAGATGGATGAGGAACTATAGATACATGGTAATTGAAGACAGATAGGTCCAAAGGATTGGATTCTCCTATATCATTTGGGGACTATGGCGTAGTGGCGTAGTGGCATAGTACGTCCGCAATCGATGAGTCGAGTGAATTATTATAGAGATAATAATTTACTGAGTTAGAAAGAGTTCTAACAAATATGATTTACGGCCAGCTCGATATTGGGCCTAGAGGGTCACATACATATGGTAGGTGTTGCGACGAGTAGAGGTTTAGATATGAGATATTCGCTAGAGCCCCTATCTTATTAGATATCCAATAAGCCCCTGTATTATTGGATCCCATAGATGAGATTCAATAAGAGCTAGATTATTGGGTTGAGATCCATTGATCTAAGAGGCTTGGGTAATTGGATAGAGATCCAATACCCAATAGGGTTGGATCTATTAGGGTTGACAAGGGGCCTCTATAAATAGGAGCGAACCAAAGGCCTATAAATTGGGGTTTTTTTTTGGTAGCCACATTCTGTTCTCCTCTCCTCAAGAGAGGAGCATCGTTGCAGTCTCCACCGCGTGGATACCGCTAGAAAGGAGAACGCTTGACCTCCTTCATCCTCCCCCATAGATCTACAAGAACTCAAGGATATACGATCTCCCTAGGTACTATCGTTCTTTTCATACAAGTAGTTTTTGGATTCACGGATTTGTTTTTGACATACCGATCTTCGTATGATGACGAAACCTTTTGCAAAAATCTAGGGTGTTTTGTTTTTATGTTCTTCCGTTGCACATGAGATATCACCCCTTGGATTTCTCAATAGAGAGATGGAGATTTGAGAGATTGCAGCCAAGTAAAAATTGAAATGCAGTAATTTAAAAACTCATACCAAGAGAAGTACGCAGCGATTTATAGTGGTTCGGTCAAATGACCTACATCCACTTTCGAAACCTCCTCCGATGAGGTTTCTGAATTCTACTATCAATTTTTCTTGAAGAGGAAGGACCAAGCATCTCTCATATAGACTTTTATAAGTGGTTCTCACTCTCTTATAGGACTTTTACAAATGAGACTTTGGGAGGTGAATACTCAAACTTTCGAAAGCAATTTCACTAGGGTTTTAACTCAATTCTATCACTTTTTAATGTGTTTTGCCAGCTGAGAAATAAAGAGTATTTATAGGCTCAATTGGCTTCAAAATTGAAGCAAAAAAGAGTCACATCTCAAATTTTCGGGTGTTGGCGGTACCACCGCCTAGCACTAGCAGTACCATCGCCTAGCACTAGCAGTACCACCACTAGTTAGTGCACTGGGTGGTACCACTGCCTAGTCTGGCAGTACCATTACTTGACAAAGTCTCGGGCTTTGTGGAGGGGCGGTACCACCGCTTATTCGACGGTACCACCATTGACAGGTAATAACTGTCAACGTTACCACCGCTGACCTAGGGTAGTACCACTACCTAGATTGTTAGGATCTGACAAGCACTAAGAGGGGGGGTGAATTAGTGTAGTGGTTTAAAATTGTAAACTTGAAACCGATTTTGGTAAAAGGCTAGTTCATATGAAAACTTCGATCCGACGAAAGATGACTTGGTAGAAGTTGCTTGAGTAAAAGTAATGATAAACTGAATGGTTTGTAGCTAAGTAAAGAGATGAAATAGAAATTTAAACACTCACACATTCAAGATGCAGCGATGTATAGTGGTTCGGTCAAAGTGACCTACATCCACTTCCGAAGCCTTCTCCGATGAGGCTCCCAACTTCCACTAGCAAATCTTTTTGAAGGGGAAGGACCAAACACCCCTCTTACAACCCTTTACAAGAAGTTCACACTCTTACAGATTTTTCAAAGAGAAAGAATGAGGTGAACACAAGCTATTGAAAACAAGACTTTTGTAAGACTTTAGCTTGATTTCTAACTCTCAAAAGGGTACCCTTTCAGTTGAGAAAGGGGGGGTATTTATAGATCCAAAATGGATTCAAATTTGGGCTCCAAATTTGAAATCAAATTGGAGTTCAGTCTTTGGTGGTGCTCCACGTCGACCGATGCACAATGGTACAACCGCCTGGAGCAAGCGGTACTATCGCTACTGTTCACTGTAGCCGAGCGATACTACAGCCCCAGGCTGGGCGGTAGCACCACCTAGCACACGGCTGCTAAGTGGTGCTACCGCCTGGGCTGTTGAATGGGCCTTGTTCAAGGCCCAAAAGGCCCAGTAAAGGCTCGGTTGGCCCCTACCAATTTAGAGCAGGATTAATTCAAAATCCTTACCCTAAGTACGTGCCAACTATGAAATTAAAACATAATTAACAGTGATTTAAACCGACATTCTTCAAGTCTTATCCCGGCGAGCTTTACGATGAGACTTCGGCGGTCCTCCGATACTTCTCTCGGATTTCTTTCGACGGATTCCTAGCATGCTCCCAGCTTGTATGGCATGCTCAACGAGTCTTCGATAAGCTTCCGAACCTTCTCGGCAAACTCCGCGAACCTTCAACGATCTTTGCAGTGAACTTCTGAAAACTTAAGTAAATCCCTAATTCGATCTCGGTTGGTTCCGACAACACTTTCGACGATCCTTCGGACTTCCGATAAACTCTTAAACACCCGATGGACTTGACCTCAGCAAACCACTTTATGTTTCTGACCCATCGTAGTTAATCCTATACACTTATCTTTGATAATATAGATTAGAACAAATATTTCACCAATTGATTTCATCATCAAAATCCGAGATTCAATAATCTCCCCCTTTTTGATGATGATAATCAATTGATGATGGAGTTAAAATCAACTCCCCCTATCTATATGCCATAGCACTTGAATTCAATCTTTTGAATTCATGCCAAATCGAATAGATTTCATTCAACATAAAGCTTAATAAACAAGCTTAGGCATAAATACTAAAAACAATATATTTTAAACAATGTCAAAGTATTTACACCTATAATAACCAGAAATATTAATTCAAACATGATAAAGATCAAATGATATCCAAAAGAGTGTTTTAATATCAAGACATGATATCAAATGAAAAAGTAGCTTATCTCAAGAATAAGAGTTCTTAAAGCATTTGCAATGCGATACAATTGATTCATATTTCACTTTAAACATTTTATTCTAATATAGCAACAATTACTCCATCATAATAATTTACATTTTTCTCCCCCTTTGTCATCAACAAAAATAATAAAGGTGGAGAAACCATTCATTATCATCAAGTGAGCCTGGAGAGAGCAAGGAGAGAGCCATGGAGAGAGCATGAAACTACTCGAGGAAGGTATCAAGTCATAAAATTACGATCGAACCGAAAAAAAAGTTTATTCAAAAGCTGAGTAGATGAAATAAAAGTAACAACACAACATCATCCATAGTAGTCATAAACATAACATGACAAGTGTTTTAAAAGGAAAACAATAGCTACTCTGGAGGGGGAACGCCAAAATACTTATAAGTGATCTATTTTGTGGTTCATTTGTTGCACTTCATTCAAAATTTTAGCTTGTTGTGATGTGATTTGATTTAAGGCAAGCATGATCGGATCTTCAGTAGATGGAGTAGGAGCTGGCTCAGACGATGCTGGATCAATGGGACTAGGCGGAGGAGATTCATTTCCCCTAAAAATTGGTGTTTCAGGTTGCTCTACTGGTGGAGGAACTATATCAACCCTTCTAGGTTGTCTAATCCATATGTCATCTCTAAAAGTGCATCTACGCCACTTCAGGAGACTTCTATTAATTGTGTTATATCTATCAACTTTCATTACTTCCTCGTTGGGTGACACACAAATGTCATGGGCAAAAATGAATCTAGTGATCAACCCACCATATGACTACATCGAGTCTCTAGAGAAAATTTCTATCATGTGTTGTCTAATCAAATAACCAAAGTAGTTGTTTTGTCTAGTCATGATTCAATACATCGTACTCAATTCTAACATACTCATTTCATCAGGATGAAACTACTTCGGAAGTATAATGCTTATCATAATGTGATGAAGTAATTTTGAGTTAAAAGGTAATAAGTACTCGCAGCTTTTAGAGATGATGCCTAGGTTAGGATTAGCAAAAATCATTTCTAAGACTTCGAAGTGGGTTGCTCCGATTGCATCCATATCCCATTGCCCTCTAAAATAACATCCTCTATTCTTTTCTTCAATTCCAAGTAACTCACATATGATACAATTAGAAATCTGAATTGTGGTTCCTAACACATAGGTAGACAAAACATCATATTCAATAATCATGTTAGCATAAAATAGCTTAACCAACCTAGGATAGATTGGTTCAATAATTTGCAAGATAGGTAGAGCATTTAGATTAGTAAATCATCTAATAGGTTCTAGGTTTCCTAGTTCACCTAGATCAACATGTTTACCCGTATGTATGGTTTTACAATCAAAATTTAGGTATCTTAAGGCTACCTCATTAGATCTAAAAAGGATTGGGTCAAATGAATCTCCTTCCAATATTTTCCCTTTGCCTCTTGTTGATTTCTTAGGAGCCATATCTATATCTATTCATGATGAACAAACAAAAGGAAATAATAAGAAAAAGACAAGCAAATATGAGTAAAAGAGAAAATTTCAGCTTTTACCTTGTTTGTGTTTCCTAAATAGGTGAGGAGCTTGGATCACAAAAATGCCTTTGATTTAGGAGGAGGAAGAATGGAGAGGAGAAAGCTTTGAGGAGCTTAGGAGGAAGAAGGATGAAAGGGAGGAGGTTTTTGGTGGGTTCTATCGCCGACCTTAACACCCCCTTTTATTTGGGGGTGTTCGGGCGGTACTATCGCCAACCAGGCAGTGCTACCACCTGGGAGCCGAGTACTCAGGCGGTACTACCGTCGGTTCAGGCGGTGCTACCGCTGGCCCCATAAAATATT
Organism: Musa troglodytarum; assembly: GCA_023547065.1. Taxonomy (NCBI): domain Eukaryota; kingdom Viridiplantae; phylum Streptophyta; class Magnoliopsida; order Zingiberales; family Musaceae; genus Musa; species Musa troglodytarum. The sequence goes on along the minus strand of CP097509.1, from coordinate 28,409,823 downwards.
TTTTTAAAAAAATTTGTTTATTAGTGTTGAAATGAGATGAGATGTAATCATAGATCACTCCTTGAGATATAGAATTAAAATGAGGGAGGCAAATCTACAAGAGCCGAGTTTTCGTAAAAATCACGAAAGCCGAAAGAAACTATATATAATGCTTCTCATTCATAAGGACAATTTAATATGCTTATTTCCCTCCTAATGAAGTCAAATTATTCTTCATTTAAAGGTTTCGTAAAGATATCCACTAATTGATGTTTTGTATCGATAAATTCAAGAGTGACATTGTTACTGTTAACATGATCTCGTATAAAGTGATATCTTATGTCAATGTGTTTAGTTCTAGAGTATTGAATAGGATTTTTGGTTAGACAAATAGCACTTGTATTATCGCATTTTATAGAAATATTATTTAAATGAATTCCATAATCTTCTAGTATATTTTTCATCCAAATGACTTGAGCACAACATGCACTTGTGCTATGTATTCGGCTTCCGCCATAGATAGTGCAACCGAATTTTATTTCTTGGAAGTCCAAGAAACAAGTGCATGTCCTAAAAATTGGCATGTTCCAGATGTGCTCTTTCTATCTATTCTACATCCATCAAAATCCGCATCTACATAGGCTTTCAAATCAAAGTTATCATATTTTGGATACCATAATCCTAGATTAGGAGTACTTTTAAGATATCTAAGAATTCTTTTAATGACTTTAAGGTGAGACAACTTAGGATTAGCTTGAAATCTCACACAAAGTCCTACACTAAACATGATATCTGGTCTAGTTGCAGTAAGATAGAGCAAGCTACCTATCATCCCTCTATATATCTTTTGATCAAAATTTTCTCCACCTTCATCCAAGTCTAACTTGGTGGAAGTACTCATTGGAGTGTGAATGGCTTTTGAACTATCCATATTAAATCGTTTTAACAATTTTAATGTATATTTGGATTGATTAAGGAATATGTCATTACTAAGTTGTTTAATTTGTAATCTAAGAAAGAAGGTTAATTCTCCCATTAGACTTATCTCAAATTCATGACTCATACACTTGGCAAAAAATTCACATAGTGATTCATCCGAAGAACCAAAAATAATGTCATCAACATAAATTTGAATAATAAAAAAATTATTTTCAAAATGTTTGATAAACAATGTAGTATCAATATTGCCTTTTGTAAAATTATTAGAAATAAGAAAGGAGCTGAGCCTTTCATACCAAGCTCTAGGAGCTTGTTTTAGTCCATAGAGAGCCTTAGTTAATTTAAACACATGATTAGGAAGAAGAGAATTTTCGAATCCAGGTGGTTGTTCAACATATACTTCTTCGAAAATAAAGCCATTTAAAAAGGTACTTTTGACATTCATTTGAAATAGTTTAAAATCATTACTACTAGCATAGGCAAGGAGCATCCTGATGACATCTAATCTTGCCACAGGAGCGAAGGTCTCTTCATAATCAATATCTTCTTCTTGGTTGAAACCTTTGGCCACTAATCTAGCCTTGTTTCTAACCACAATACCATATTCATATTGCTTTTTTCTAAAGACTCATTTAGTACTAATAACTAAATGATCATTAGGTCTAGGAACAAGCTTTCATACCTCATTCCTCTCAAATTGATTTAACTCATCTTGCATTATGATGACCCAAGAATCATCTTTCAAGGCATCATCAATGCATTTTGGTTCAACTTGAGAAAAAAAAGCGGTATGGGCATAAAAATTCTTAAATGAAGAACGAGTTTGAACCCCTTTAGATGTATCTCCTATAATTAACTCCTTGGGTTGGGCATCTACATACTTCCATTCCTTGGGTAAGAAAATTTGGGAAGAAGATGCATCCAAGTTGTCATTTTAAGAAGAGGGTTCATTCAAATTCAAATTATTAAAACCAAGATCATCATCAGATTCTTTTTCTTTGATTCAAAAAATTTATTAAAAACCACATGAATAGATTCTTCTATAACTAAAATTCTTTTATTAAAAACCTGAAAAGCTTTAGAAATAGAAGAGTAACCAAGAAAGATACCTTCATCGGATTTAGCATCGAATTTTCCTAAGGCATCCTTTTCATTTAAAATAAAGCATTTGCAATCAAAAACTTTAAAGTAAGAAACATTAGATTTTTTATTATTCCATAATTCATATGGAGTCTTAGATAGGGATGGTCTCACTAGAACTCTATTCATAACATAGCAAGCTGTGTTCACGGCTTCGACCCAAAAATATTTTGGTAAATTATATTCATTTACATGGTTCTAGTCATTTCTTGCAAATTTCTATTTTTCCTTTCCACTACTCCATTTTGTTGAGGATTTCTTGGAGTAGAGAAGTTATGGTTATATCTGTTTATTTCAGAAAAATTTTAGAAGTTATGATTTTGAAATTCACCTCCGTGATCACTTCGAATTGATGAAATCATAAAATCTTTTTCATTTTGAGTGAGTTTACAAAATTTAGAGAAACATTTGAAATAATCACTTTTGTGAGCCAAGAAATAGGTCCAAGTATATCTATTATAGTCATCTACAATTACGAAGGCATATTTGCTACCTCCTAGGCTTGTTATGTCAATTGGTCCAAATAAGTCCAAATGGATCAATTGCAATGGTCTTATGGTGCTAATTTGATTTTTTGATTTGAAACTAGTTTTTATTTGTTTTCCTAGTTGACATGCATCACATACTTTGTCCTTGACAAACTTCATATTGGGGATGCCTCTTACTAACTCTCTAGATGAAATCTTAGATATTAGTTTCATGCTTGTATGGCCTAATCTCCTATGTCAAAGCAAAGCATCATCATTCAAAATCGAAAAACATATTTCATTACTTAATTCATCTATATTTATGGTGTAGACATTATTTTATTTTAAAGCAATTATGGATATGTCATTGTTTGATTTTTCAATGATGCAAACATTAGATTCAAATCTGACAACATAACCTTTATCGCATAATTGACTAATGCTTAAAAGATTATATTTTAAACCATCAACTAGCAACACATCATCAATTGAAAAACTTGATTTGTTACCTATGGTTCCCTTGCCAACGATTTTACCCTTGTTGTTGTCTCTGAAGGTGACATACCCTTCTTCTTTGTTAGTGAGCATAGAGAAATGAGATGGATCTCCGGTCATGTGCCTTGAGCATCCACTATCAAGATATCATTTCTTGCTCCTAGCTTGTGAGTTTGTCTACAAAAGAGGATGATTTTTAGGTGCCCATTTGATTTCGGGTGCCTTACAAATTAATCTACTTAATTTGTAATTCAACATTGAATTATTTATGGTTCCTTTAGGAACCTATATCAATTTTTGTGGACTAATTTTTTTGAATGGACATTTGTAAACAATATGTCCAGTTTTATCACAAAAATTACATTTCAAATGGGGTGATATATGCAATGTGGGTCCTTTAACAAAGGTGGTGGGATTTTGATGAGATCCACTCACAAATCCAACTCCACATCTATTTCTGACGTGACCCTTGTTAGCAAGGATCATGTCCAAGCCCTTACTACCGACCTTAAACTTGTTTAGGGTCTCTTTAAGTAGCATGTTCTCCCTTTTTATTGCTTCTAAGTGTTCGCACTTAGAACATGGGGGTAGAGAAGGAGTTTGGAGACTATTGAACTTATTTTGTAATAAAGCATGCTCTTTCTTAAGTAAATTGAACTTCTTGCTAATAGTTCTATATTCATCAAATAACTCATGAAAAATGATAGAAAGCTCATTGAAAGATAATTCTTCATTAAATAACTCACTAACCTCTTCTCCAAGGGCCATTAGCGCGAAGTTAGCCTCCTCTTTGTTGCTTGCTTCTTCAACCTCGGAGTCACTTGAATCATCCCATGTAGCCTTCAATGCTTTCTTCTTCTTGGGTTACTTCTTCTTGGCTTAGGGGTATTCATATTTGAAGTGCCCCAGCTTCTTGCACTCATAGCAAATAACTTGGTCCTTTTTATGTTCAAGTTTATTTTTTGTGTCATTTTTAAATTTATTCTTTCTTATGAACTTTTTGAATTTTCGAGTTAAAAGTGCGATGTTATTGTCACTGTCCTCATCACTTGATGTTCCTTTCAAGTGGTCTTCTTGTGTTCTTAGTGTCATATCCTTCTTGTTCTTTGGAAGGGGGTTCTCGAGCTCTTCATGAGCATGACACGTCATTTCGTAGGTCATTAGAGACCCAATAAGTTCTTCAAGAGGAAAAGTCTTAAGGTCCTTGGCCTCTTGAATGGCCGTAACCTTTGGATCCCAACTCTTTGGAAGAGATCTTAAAATCTTAATTACAAGTTCAAAGTTGGAAAAACCTTTACCAAGTGCCTTAAGTCCATTGATGACATCTGTAAAGCGGGTGTACATGTCTCCAACGGACTCACTTGGTTTCATTCGGAAAAGTTCATAAGAATGCACAAGAATATTGATTTTGGACTCTTTCACTCGGCTAGTGCCTTCATGAGTGATCTCAAGAGTATGCCAAATATCAAAAGTCGATTCACAAATTGATACGTGATTAAATTCGTTTTTGTCTAGTGCACAAAACAAGACATCCATAGCCTTTGCGTTTAAAGCAAAAACATTCTTCTCCGATTCATTCCAATCGCTCATCGGAAGAGAAGATTTTTGAAAACCATTCTCAACGATATTCCAAAGCTCAAAGTCCATAGAAATAAGAAAGATCCTCATACGAGTCTTCCAATACGTATAATCCGACCCATTAAACATAGGCGGACGTGTAATAGAATGACCATATTGTATACCGGAATAGGCCCTCTCTCTTGGGTTTTAAACCAAATATGAGAGTGAATCTGCTCTAATACTAATTATTAGGATCTGACAAGCACTAAGAGGGGGGTGAATTAGTGCAGTGGATTAAAATCGTAAACTTGAAACCGATTTCGGTAAAAGGCTAGTTCCTAAGAAAACTTCGATCCGATGAAAGATGACTTGGTAGAAGTTGCTTGAGTAAAAGTAATGACAAACTGAATGGTTTGCAGCCAAGTAAAGAAATGAAATAGAAATTTAAACACTCACACATTCAAGACGCAGCGATGTATAGTGGTTCGATCAAAGTGACTTACATCCACTTCCGAAGCCTTCTCCGACGAGGCTCCCAACTTTCACTAGCAAATCTTTTTGGGGAAGGACCAAACACCCCTCTCACAACTCTTTACAAGAAGCTCACACTCTTACAGATTTTCCAAAGAGAAAGAATGAGGTGAACACAAACTACTGAAAATAAGACTTTTGCAAGACTTTAGCTTGATTTCTAACTCTCAAAAGGATACCCTTTTGTTAGGGGAAACAACTTTTTACCGTGACCCCGGGTCGCACGGCGCGGAATCCGGAAACCGGGGTCGCCTCGCACGTTCGCCCGTCCGATGGCTCTCGCCACGCCGCCGCCCGGAAGGCGCGCGCTCCTCGGACGTCGAACGAGACTGCAACAGTATGGTCGGATGTTCGCCACCCTCCGACGCCTGTTAGTACCGCCCGTCGGCCGGAGTTCCCCAGAGAGAATTGTGGGGGGTTCGAGTCTACTCACCTCCTGAGTGTTCATAGAAAGAATTCAGCCTCTCCGCCTTACCTATTCTTAAATAGGTCGGACGGAGGGCATGCTTCCGGCCCGCAGTGGCGACGGGCTCGACCACGCAGCCGTGCCGTGGTCAACTTGGCGGGTAGTTGGGGCGGCCGAGGAGAAGCGACGCCGCGATCAAATCGTGGGAGTAATGGAGCGCAGGAGGGGCGATGACGCTATCCGGTACGCATCAAGACCGGGTGTCACGTCATACTCAATACCCCTAACACTACCCCCCCTCAAAGAGCCACTCCTGCGGGACGATCTTGAGGAGTGGGGGGTGTTGCTCGGAAAAACCTGGTCGCCGCCTGAGATCCCGGGCGGAGGTTCTGCCGTGTCGTGTCATAATTGATCCAATCTTGTATGCATACGGCCGAGGCGCCACTCAAGACCCGGAAACCGGCGCGACCGAGAAACTCGAGATCTCGGCCGAACCGCCGCTCGGGATAAAGGGGGTCGAGGAGACGCCCGATTCCTGCTGCCGACGCCGTAATCGTGGGTTGAGACTCGCCAGGCCCGCTTGAACCAATGGCGAGCCGCCGCCGAGACCATGTACCACAGACGTCGGTAAGGGCAGCGACGCCCAACTCCCTCGCATCACCCGCCGCTGGTATAAGGGGTCGAGGTCACACACACGACTAAAAACCATGATAACCAACCGCTCGATATGTGGCCGAGCCGCCGCCAAGGCCAGAATACGATGGTCGAGCGTAGCCAAGACCGTGGAAATTGCATAACCGAACCGCTCGGGATAAAGGGGGTCGAGGAGACGCCCGATTCCCGTCGCCAAGCCGACGTCCGGTAATCAGGGGTTGAGGCTCGCGCTAGGCCCGTTGAACCAATGGCGAGCCCGCCGAGACTGGCGTACCAACAGCTTCGGTAAGGGCAGCGACGCCCAACTCCTCGCTTATCACCCGCCGCTGGTATAAGGGGTCGAGGTCACGACACGACCCGAGAAACTATGATAACCGAACCGCTGCTCGATATGTGGCCGAGCCGCCGCCAAGGCCCAATAGTGGTCGAGCACCGCCAAGACCGTGAAACTGTAATAACCAACCGCCGCTCGGGATAAAGCGTCGAGGAGACGCCGATTCCCGCTGCTGCCGACGTCCGTAATCGTGGTTGAGACTCGCGCTAGGCCCGTTGAACCAATGGCCGAGCCGCCGCCGAGACTATGTACCAACAAACGGGTGGTGCAAAGACGCCCAACTCCCTCGCTTATCACCCGCCGCTGGTATAAGGGGTCGAGGTCACGCACACGACCGAGAAACCATGATAACCAACCGCCGTCGATATGTGGCCGAGCCGCCGCCAAGGCCTGCATTACCGCTGGTCGAGCACCGCCAAGACCTAGAAGACGACGCCAACCGCTGCTTGGGATGGGGCCGAGCCGCCAAGGCCCGAATACCGGTGGTCGAGCAAACGCCAAGACCTAGAAGACAGACGCCAACCGCTGCCGATATGGGGCCGAGCCGCCGCCAAGGCCCGGAAGACCGCGGTCGAGCAGCCGCCAAGACCGAAGACAGACGCTAACCACCGCTCGATATGGGGTCGAGCCGCCAAGGCCCGGAATACGCTGGTCGAGCAACGCCAAGACCTAGAAGACCAGACGCCAACCGCTGCCGATATGGGGCCGAGCCGCCAAGGCCCGGAATACTGGTCGAGCAGCCCAAGACCTAGAAGACAGACGCTAACCGCTGCCGATATGGGGCCGAGCCGCCGCCAAGGCGGAAGACTGGTCGAGCAGCCGCCAAGACCGAAGACGTGACGCCAACCACTGCCGATATGGGGCCGAGCCGCGCCAAGGCCCGGACAGTGGTCGAGCAAACGCCAAGACCTAGAAGTGACGCCAACCGCTGCTTCGATATGGGCCGAGCCGCCGCCAAGGCCCGGACACCGTGGTCGAGCAACGCCAAGACCTAGAAGACGACGCCGAACCGCTGCTTCGATATGTGGCCGAGCCGCCGCCAAGGCCTGACGATGGTCGAGCACCAAGACCTAGAAGACGCGACGCCAACCGCTGCCGTCGATATGGGGCCGAGCCGCCGCCAAGGCCCGGTGGTCGAGGCGCCAAGACCTAGAAGACTGACGCGAACCGCTGCTTCGAGATATGGGGCCGAGCCGCCGCCAAGGCCCGGAATACCGTGGTCGAGCAACCGCCAAGACCTAGAAGACAGACGCCGAACCGCTGCTCGATATGTGGCCGAGCCGCCGCCAAGGCCCGAATACGTGGTCGAGCAGCAAACGCCAAGACCTAGAAGACGTGACGCTAACCGCTGCCGATATGGGCCGAGCCGCCGCCAAGGCCCGGAATACGCGGGTCGAGCCGCCAAGACCTAGAAGACGACGCCAACCGCTGCTTCGATATGGGGCCGAGCCGCCGCCAAGGCCCGGAAGACGTGGTCGAGCCGCCAAGACCTAGAAGACAGACGCCAACCACCGTTCCGGGATATGGGCCGAGCCGCCAAGGCCCGGAATACCGCGGTCGAGCAACGCCAAGACCTAGAAGACAGACGCCAACCGCCGCTCGATATGGGGCCAGCCGCCAAGGCCCGGAATACGCGGGTCGAGCACCGCCAAGACCTAGAAGACCACTATCGCCAACCGCCATTCGGGATATGTGGCCGAGCCGCCGCCAAGGCCTGAATACTAGTGGTCGAGCCGCCAAGACCTAGAAGACGTGACGCCAACCGCTGCTCGATATGGGGCCGAGCCGCCGCCAAGGCCCGGACATACGCGGTCGAGCAACGCCAAGACCTAGAAGACCGAGACGCGAACCGCTGCTCGGATATGGGGCCGAGCCGCCAAGGCCCGAATACCAAAGTGGTCGAGCAGCCACTAAGACCTAGAAGACCAACCGCCGCTGCCGCTCAAAAATGGTTCGCGATAGTGCGTTGCCGGAATCGAGATACCGCGCGCGGGTAAGTTTTTACCCGGGGTGGACACGCCACCTCTTCATTAATATGACGCCGCGCCGATCGCCCGATGTGATGCTATTGGGCGGTGTGATGTTGTCATGCGTCGTCGCCGGAGGCGAAAGGTCGAGGCCCCCTTTCTATAAATAGCGAGCCCGCGACACTCTATCACTTTATCGAGTTTTCATCTCTTGTCCCGCCGCTGCCTTCCTTCAAGTTTTCTCCTAGGCTCCGTGCCTTTTTAACTTCTTCCACCGATCTCTTCCATTATAGGTTAGTGCGCGATGGGTCTTCCTTCCACTTCCTCTTCCTCTCGCTTCTTCCTCCTCCTCCCCATCGGGCCATACAACCCGCGTCGCCGCTTTCCCTTCATCTCCTCCTTCGAGCCCTTCCTCAGACGCGGAAGCGGCGCGTGCGCTAGAGGCCCTAATGTGGCCGCACGACCAAGACTCCACCTTGGACGAGCGCATGGTGGGGATTCTCCGGCGGCGCTACGGCATCCCGGAGGAGTACAACCTCCTGGGCCCTCGGCGGGACAGCGGGCTTTTGACCCGGTTCCCAAGGGCTTTGCCCTGACCGCCGATGCCCTAGAGGCCGGGCTGCGCCTTCCCCTGCATTCAACCATAGTGTCTTGTATATCTCTGTGGCGAATCTCGCCTTCACAGATAACTCCAAACTCCTGGCGGTACTTGGTGGCTTTCCTGGGGGAATGCCACTACGCCAACATCGTCCCGACCCGCAACCTCTTCCTCTCCTGCTTTCGCCTCTTCAAGGGGTCGGGGGGATACTTCCTGGCTGCACGACCAGGGTTTCGGGTTAGCGGCGCCCCCACCAATAACAAAGGGTGGAAGAGGCGCTTCTTTTTTGTCCAGTGCCAAAAGGACTGGGGTTTTGGGGTTCGGTGGTCGTCTAGAACCATCGATAACACTGCCCCGAAACTCAGTGCCGAGGAGCGCGCTCATCTCGAGCGGTTGAGGATAATCCTCCCTTCCTCGCAAGCCATCCGCAACATGTCGGAGAAGTGGCTCGTGGAGGCCGGACTAAGTCCGTGTTCACGGGGTAGGCCGTTGTTGTCTCGCCTCTTTTAGGATTGCTGTCGTATTCTAGCTTCTAACACATCTGTTGTTCTCTGTAGAGATGGTGAACCCGCGTCCTTCCATGACTCGGGTGCTCCGAGGGGACCGTCTCCGCGCTCTCCGGCGGTCGCCAAGCGGGCAGGGGGTGGCTCCCCGCGCACCATTGAGGAGGGGCGCCCAAAGAAGAGGGCCAAAGCCAAGGACGTGGTGGTCTCGAGACGCCGTGCTCCGCCGGGCGACCGAACGATCGCGCCCACCGCCGATGCCGGTCCCAGCCAAGGGGCGACCGGAAGGGCCAGCGCCCTCCAGCCATGAAGGACTCGCCGGGTCACGCCGGGAAGGATCACCGCCTTTTCCCGAGTGATGGGGAGGTCCTTCAGTGGCCGCCGAGCGACCCTCTCGTGGGCCCGGCAGGCATGGTCTGGCCCCGAGGGGACAAGGTGTGGTCGGGAGAGCCTCGCCAGCCTACCTCCGGGGCGCCCATCCCGACGCCGCCGGGACCTATACACACTTCTAAGCGCCATCGCCAAGTCCGCCAAGTCTGTTGTGGGTAAGCACCGCCTTGCGTGTATCTTCTTAGCCGAGCAATCGCTCATTACTTTCAGCCTTCTTTTCTTTGTGCAGAATCTCCACTACACCACGCCCTCATCGATCGTGCACGATCGGCCGACAGGTGGACGGCTCGGTCGAGCGCAACTTGGAGTTGCGCCGCCACTGAGGAGGCCCGAGCGGGTCCGACCCGAGGCGTGGCTGCCGCCGAACGCGGACGGCCGAGCATGGGTGCGAAGTCGACGCCCGACCGCCGAGCTCGAGGCCGCCGGCGACGAGGCCGGATCGCAGAAGCATCTCCGGACGAGAGGTTGAGAACCGCCTCCGATGAAGGAGGCTTCGAGTTGGCCGCCAAGCCGCCTCGAGGAGGCCGAGCCGAAGGCCGCCAGAAGCCCTTGCCGCGGTGGGAAGGCAACACGGAAAGGGACAGGAGGTAGTCGACGCGCATAAGAAGTCGAGGGCTTCCTCCTGACCGACCGACGGGCCGGTATCGCATTTAATATGGGTACAAGGTTGCCCCCGCCCTGCCCGAGCATGCCCTCCGTGCTCGACGGTCCGAGGAGGATCCTTCATCTCATGCCCCGAGGATCGTGGGGTCGACATGCCCGGCGAGGTTCCTTCGACGACACCTTCCCGGCCGCGCTTGAAGACTTCTTTCTTCTTTTGGAGGGTCTTCCCTTGCTTTTGTAATACTTCTTTCCTCTAGGGGCCCATTTTGTAATCCAAACCTTTGGTAATACAAATTTGCCTTCTTAATACAATCTCCGACTTCTTTCCAATAGCCTCGAGTCCGATATTGACTTACTTCCGCTTTTGTCCTCAAACAAAATACTTCTTAAGGTTCCGACGCTCCAAGTCCTCTGAATCGCTGCCCGGTCATAGTCGCGAGCCGAACGCTCTGGCCTGACTACTTTGATTACTCGGTAGGGGCCTTCCCACTTAGGTGCAAGCTTGCCCTCGAGTGGGCGGGTCGCTTACTCGCCTGAGGACTAAGTCTCCCATCTCGAGGGGTCGAGGGCGCACCTTCTTGTTGTAACTCCCGCAACACTCGTTGTACGCCAAAGATCTTTACATGTGCGCTGGCCCCGCGCCTCTAGCAGTGTCCCAGGCCAGCCCGAACTCCCCGGGCCGAGGTGGATTCTCATAGTTCTCCACCCGAATGTCGGAACGATCAATTCGGCCGGTAGGACCGCTTCCACACCGAATGCCAGTCAGTAGGGGACTCGCCTGCCGCCTTCGGGTAGTCCGCAGAGACCATAGGATGTTCGGAGCTCGCCGACCCACCGATCGGGCTTCCAAAGTCCTTTTTCCTAAGTCCATCCAGATAGATCGTTGGTCACCTCGCTGAGCCCATTGGTCCGGGATGGGCCACCGAGCTAAACCTCAATCGATGTGATAAGTCACGCAGTAACTCCGAGAACCGAGTGCCGTGAATCCGGGTTCCGCTATCGCTGATGATAACGCGGCGCATCGAATCGGTCACGATGTTCTTCCATACGAACCGCTCACCCGCTCGCCGTAATGGTTGCCGTGGGCTCGCTTCCACCCACTTAGTGAAATAATCTATCCCCACAATGATATGTCTCGCCGCCGGACGCCGGGGAACGCCTCAGAGGTCCATCCCCATTGAGCGAAGGGCCAGCGCAATCCATGGAGGCGAGCGGACCGCAGGAGGTGCGAGCGCTGGCCCGGCGCCGTGCAGTGTCGCACCGCCGCACGAAAGCCTTGGCGCCTTGGCAACAGAGGCCGCACAGCCCCGCGCAATATTTTGAAGGCCAAAGTTCGCCGCCATGTGCTCCCCACAAGTCCCGCTGCGGACCTCGCGAGAATCACTTCCGCCATCGGATCTAAGCATCGAGTAGGGGTGGAGAACGACCTTTGTAGAGCCGATCGCCAATCTCGCAGACCACGCTCGGTTCGGCGGAGCCGCCGTGCCTTGACCTCATCCGCAGTAGGATCCCATGGCGCATACTTCAAAGACTTCCCAATCCACGGTGGGTGGTCGACTCGGGTCCCCTATCTCCATGATGGCCACCGACCGGTGTCACCTTCGACCGGATGTTCTCCGATCGGCTCCCGAGGCCAATTTCGCGAGCTGGTCTGCCCGCTCGTTTTGGGACCTGGGCACCCTGGACAGAGTGAAGCGAGGAAAGTTAGAGGTTTGGGCTCTTACCTCGGTCAGGTATTTGGACATGGTCGGATCCCGCGCCCGATACTCCCCGCCAACTTGTTCGGCGACGAGTTGGGAATCCGTGAGAACATGGACTGCTCTTAGTTGCATCTCGACTGCCAGACGGAGGCCTGCCAGAAGCGCCTCGTATTCCGCCTCATTGTTTGTGGCCTCGCAGCCGAAGCGGGGGGCACGCTCGTCGGCGTGTCCGTCGGGGTCCTCTAAAATGAGTCGCGCCGGCCTCGAGCCGGGAAGACCCATCCACGTGCGTGGTCCAGCCTCGGTGGATTTGCTCAACGCTCTCGCTTCCGGTTGCGCCAACTCCGAGATGAAATCAGCCAAGGCCCAGGCCTTGATGGTCGTTCTCGGCTTATGCAGCAGGTCGAACTCGGATAGCTCCACCGACCACTTTAGGAGACGCCCTGCTACGTCAAACTTAGAAAGAACTTGACGCAGGGGTTGGTCGGTCGTTACCTCAATCGTATGGGCTTGGAAGTAGGGGCGTAGTTTCCGAGCCGCTAGAACAAGTGCCAATGCCAGCCTTTCAATGGGAGGATAGCGCTGCTCCGGCCCACGCGACGTGGTGGTGTAGTAAACCGGTGTTGCGACGGGGCTTCTTTCACAAGCACCGAGCTCACTGCATGCTGAGATGCCGCCAGGTAGAGGGTAAGTTTTTCTGGCGCAGACACCGAGATAAGGCGGGGGAGCCCGGATAAGTGCTGCTTCAGGCCTGCGAAAGCTTCTTCGCATTCCGCCGTCCATTGGAAGTTCTTTGGATCTTTGAGGACCCGGAAGAAAGGAAGGCACTTATCTCCCGATCGGGACAGAAACCGGGACAGAGCCGCTATCCTTCCGTTAAGGCATTGAAGCTCCTTTACTGTTCTTGGAGATCTCATGTCGGTGAGAGCTCGGATCTTCTCGGGGTTGGCATCAATTCCTCTCTCGTGTATGATGAACCCGAGGAACTTCCCTGATGTCACGCCGAAGACGCACTTGGCCGGATTAAGGCGCATCCCATGTCTTCTCAGCGTAGAGAAGGTTTCCCGTAAGTCGTTGAGGTGTGCAGCCCCTGTGTGACTTTTCACGATCATATCGTCAACGTATACCTCCATGTTTCGGCCTATTTGCTGGGTGAACACCTTGTTCACCATCCTTTGGTAGGTGGCGCCCGCGTTCTTTAACCCGAACGGCATAACTTTGTAGAAGTAAGCTCCTCTGGGTGTGTGGAAGGCCGTATGTTGCTGATCCTCGGGGGCCATCCGGATCTGGTTGTAACCGGAATAGGCGTCCATGAAGGAGAAGCGGGCGTACCCCGCGGTTGAGTCGACCAGCTGGTCGATCCTAGGTAAGGGGAAGCAATCCTTCGGGCAAGCACGATTTAGATCGGTGTAGTCGACACACATCCTCCAGCTTCCATTAGGCTTCTTGACGAGGACTACATTGGACAGCCACTGAGGGTACCGGACTTCCTCGATGAAGTCTGACGCCAAGAGCCTGTCGACTTCCTTTTGCACCGCTTGTTGGCGCTCGAGGGACTGAGGCCGGGGTCTCTGTCTCACCGAGCGGGCGGTCGGGGAGATATGCAGATGGTGTTGGGAGACTTCGGAGTCGATTCCCGGGAGGTCGGTAGCTGTCCAGGCGAAGACGTCGGCGCTTTCCTGGAGGAGGCTGATGAGCTGCGCCCGCTCTTGATTATCCAGGTCCGGCGATCCCGTCCGATCGGGGCGGTCATCTTGCAGCCGAATATTAACCGCCGGGGTTGTCGGCTCGGGATGCTCGGTCGGTGCTGCGTCGCGTGGGTCTTCGGCGGTTCCGCCTTTTCCTCTTACCTAGGAGGTCACCGTCAAGTAACACCGCCTAGACTCTGAGGATCTCCCTAACCTCCCGACCGACCAGGCCGGCTGGTCAACGTCCGATGGTATGTGGATATGATGGCCCTTAGCTCGCTGAGGGTGGGTCGGCCCGAGAATGGCGTTATGCGCAGTGGGGAGGTCGACCACGAAAAGTCACCAAGCAAAGTTTTTGCCTTCGACGAATCCCGAGAGTCAACGGTAGGGTCACGCGCCCGCGGCGAAATCGAGTCGCCGGTAAAGCCGGTGGCGCCGAGTGCAAGGGCTTCGGGGCTTCCTTCGCAACCATAACTTCGAAAGGCCTCGTAGAGGATGTCGGCCGAGCTGCGATGTCGACCATAATCGCCGGACAGTGGCGTTGCCTATTCGGGCCGACACCACCGGCGCATCATCATGCTCGCCATTCCCATATCCCCTGAGGGGAATGTGATCTCTGGCTCGGAGGGAGGGTGGTATTCCCCGGTCGCAACGGCTCGGGCGTAAGCCCTTCGACCCGAGGCGCTATGTCCTCCAGCGGCGGGTCCCCCTGTGATCACGTCGATGTGTTGCTCGACCGGGCCTTCGGGACGTAGGGATGGTGCCCGCGGATGCTGGAGGTATTGATCTAGGTGACCTCTTCGGATCAGCTCTTCAATTTGTCACTTCAGCTCGTAGCATTGCTCCGTGTCATGTCCGTTTTGCCGATGGAAGCGGCAATACTGGGTGTTATCGGCCAACTATCGTCGGCTCTTCATCTGGGGGGGCGGCCTGAGCATCCCCCGCTCCTTTATCTGGAGGAATATTTACGTCCGAGATGCCTTCAAGGGTGGAGGTGGCGGCTCGGGCGCGTATGGGTCGGGGTGGCCCATGCGGCGCCCTTGGTGTGGGGCCTCTCGCCTAGTTGTCGGTCCCGATCGGGATGGATTAGGATGCCCCCTCGGTCGTTCTTCCTTCCTTCCCGACATCCAGGACTCGGCCGCCACGTATTGACTTGCTTGCTGAAACATCTCCGCGATGGAAGCGGGGGGTCGCTCCACCAAGGACCAAAGAAACCTCGGACGGTCGGAGCCCCATCATACACGCCTGCATTAACAGCGATGGGTGAGCGTCCGATAACTCCCGTACCTCAGTGGTGAACCTTCGAACGAAGTCGGAGAGGGGTTCATCCTCCTTTTGCTTCAAACCCAGGAGGAGCGCAACGGAAGGCTTTGGTCGCGCAAACGCCAGAAAACGCAGCTCGAAGTCCTTGGCGAGCTGTTCAAAGGATGTCACCGTCCCGCTTTTCAAGGTGCTGTACCACGTGCGGGCGGATCCTTTCAGCGTGGTGGGGAACGCCCTGCACATCAAGGCGTCCGAGGTTCCATATAGGGCCATCTGAGCCCGAAAAGCGGCGATGTGATCCGCTGGGTCACTGACTCCATCATAAAGATCGATGGAGGGGAGACGGAAATTCAAGGGCACTGGGTATTCCCGTATGTCGGTGGCGAACGGGGACTCCCAGTGGGACACTTCCCTCTGCTCTTCTTTGGACTTACGGACGTCCCTTTGCACCTCATCCAGACGCTGTGCGATGGACCGGATTTGAGCCCGAAATAAGTCCGTCGAGTCTGAAGACACCGCCTCGAGTTCAGGCGGGACGTCCAGGTTTTCAAGAGCCCGGGTTCCGTCCTGAACCCGGCGGGAGGCCGGAGAAGATGGTACCGGCGGTATCGCCTCCTGATGCCGGGGAAGAGGTTCCGCCTTTGGAGGGTCGCTCGCCTCCTGGAGTAGGCGAGGGAGGACAGCCTGGACAGTACTTGCCAGGGTCCGGACCTGTTGGGAAAGGTCCTGAAAAGCCTCCGCCGTAACGGCGGGAGGGAGCGGGGGAACCCGACTTGGTGGGTAGAGACCAGCGTCGCTAAATATACTCCAGTAGCGATCTGCAGTTGCGGCAGGATCGTCCCTCCAGGGTTCGGAGGTCTGTGGGACCTCCGCGGAGGTGCCACCGAAGCGACCTTTCGCCCATGCGTCGTTAAAGGCGGGCGAGCGGTAGACCCTCGGCAGAGGCCCTCCTTCTAGCGCCAATCTGTTAGGGGAAACAACTTTTACCGTGACCCCGGTCGCGACGGGCGCTGAATCCGGAAACCGGGGTCGCTCGACGGCAGTTCGAGCGTCGATGGCTCCTGCTCACGCCTGTCGACCGCTCCGAAAGGCGGCTGCGTGCTCCTCAGACGTTGGGAACGAGACCTGCAGCAGGGCGGGTCGGATGCTCCGCCCACCCTCCGACGCCTAAGTCGCATCGCCCCACCGAGTTCCCCAGAGAGAATTGTGGGGGGTTCGAGTCTACTCACCTCTCGGAGTGTTCATAGAAAGAATCCAGTCCCCCCTCCTGTCTTACCTATTCGGCTTAAATAGGTCGGACGGAGGGCATGCTTCCGGCTGTCTGCAGGTGGCGTACGGGCCTGACCACGCAGGCCGGTGCCGTGGTCAACTTGGCGGGTAGTTGGGGCGATGCTGGGGAGAAGCGACGTCGGGCGATCAAATCGTGGGAGTAATGGAGCGCAGGAGGGGCGATGACGTCATCCGGGTGTACGACCGAAGACCGGGTGTCACGTCATACTCAATACCCCTAACACCTTTCAACTGAGAAAGGGGGGGTATTTATAGATCCAAAATGGATTCAAATTTGGACTCCAAATTTGAAATCAAATTGGAGTTCCCGGTGCTGGCGGTGCTACCGCTTGTCAGAGGCGGTGTTACCGCCTATCAGAGGCGGTGCTACCACTGTCAGTCGTCAGACTGATAGTGCACAAGCGGTACCACCGCCTAGCACACGGCTACCAGGCGGTGCTACCGCTTGGCCCATTCAGCAAAGTTGAATGGGCCTTGTTCAAGGCCCAGTAAGGGCCCGGTTGGCCCCTACCAATTTAGAGCAGGATTAATTCGAAATCCTTACCCTAAGTACGTGCCAACTATGAAATTAAAATATAATTAATAGTGATTTAAATCGACATTCTTCAAGTCTTATTCCGGCGAGCTTTACGATGAGACTTCGGCGGTCCTCCGATACTTCCCTCGGATTTCTTCCGGCGGATTCCCAACATGCTCTCGGCTTGTATGGCACACTCAACGAGTCTTCGACAAGCTTCCAAACCTTCTCGGCAAACTCCGCAAATCTTCGACGATCTTTGTAGCGAACTTCCGAAAACTTCAGTAAATCTCTGATTCGATCTCGGTTGGTTTCGGCAACACTTCTGACGATCCTTCGGACTTCCGATGAACTCTTGAACACCCGATGGACTTGACCTCGGCAAGTCACTTTATGTTTCTGACCCATCGTAGTTAATCCTGTACACTTATCTTTGACAATATAGATTAGAACAAATATTTCACCAATTGATTTCATCATCAAAATTCGAGATTCAACATAGACCACTTGGGAACCTATTTTCAGGATGGTTCCATCACCAGACAGGTCTAGCAAACTTGGATGAGCCTTGAGTTTGACCCAATCCACTTAAATTACAGGCCCAATTAGCCCCTATTAGGGTTAAAAGATTATTACCTAATCCTAACCCTAATTACGTGCAAACTATGAAATTAAAAACATATTCTAAGCAAAATACAATTCGATGATGTTGAGTCTTCTTCCGATGGACTTCCGACGAACCCTCGGATAGTCTTCTGGCGGACTCCCAATAGGCTCCCGGACTTTACGACGAGTCTATTTGGTAAGCTTTCAACTATCTTGGTTCATTTGATGCACTTCATTTAGGATTTCAGCTTGTTGTGATTTGAGTTGATTTATTTCAATCATGATCGAATCTTTAAAAGATGGAGCAACAGTTAGATTTGTCAATGCTGTACCAAAGGGACTAGGAAGAGGAGATTCATTACCCCTAAATATAGGTGTTTTCGGTTCTTATACTGGAGGGGGAGGATCGGTTCTTCTAGGTTGCCTAGTTTAGATTTCATTCCTAAATGTGCACCTTAGTCGCTTAAGTAGGTTTTTATTTATGGCATTGTATCTATCCACTTTTATTACTTCTTCGTTGGGTGATATTCTAATGTTGTATGCATGTAGTAATCTAGTGATTAACCCCCCATACGGTAGCATTAAATCTTTAGGTGCTATGTCCATCATATTTTATCAGATTAGGTATCCAAAATAATTTTCTTGTCTGGTCTTTATCCAGTACATAGTACCTAACTCCATTTGACTAACTTCATCATGATGATATTGTTTAGGAATTAGAATACTAATAATGATGTGATGGAGAACCTTAGAGCTAAAAGGTAGCAAATGCTCACAGTTTTTAGGGACTATGGCTATGTTATGATTTCCAAAAATGTTCCCTAAAGCCTTGGAGTATGTTACTCCGATTGCGTCCAAATCCCACTGTCCTTTAAAATAACAACCCTTTCTTTTTTTCAAGATTCCTATTAGGTTACAAATTATGCTGTCCATAATTAAAATTTGGTTCTCTAGAAGATAGGTTAATATATCATTATCTTCATCTGTGCTTAGGTTAGTATGAAACAACCGAACTAGCCTAGGGTAAATTGGTTCATTAATTTATAGAATGAGCAAGAAATATAAATTGATAAACTAACTAATAGGTTCTAGGTTTTCTAATTTACTTAGATCAACATGCTTACCTTTATGCATGTTTTTTGTTTCAAAACTAGGGTACCTAAGGGCATTTTCACTAGAGTTAAAAAGGGATGAGTCATATGAATCTCCTTTCCTCCTCTTCCCTTTGTCCCTAGATGATCTCCTAGGAGCCATTTGTCTAAACAAGATGATAGTGAAAGAGAATTACAAAAGGGTAGTCATGTATTAAGAATTCAAAGGAGTGTCAATGATTACCTTAGTAGAGAAAATAATGACATTGATCCAAGATTTGAGAGGATGGAAGCCTCTCTCGGTCTTCTTGAGAGGAAAAATAGGGATGGAGAGGTGGGAGAGTAATTTTGGAGGCAGCAGCAAGAGTTAGGGTCGGTTCTATCGTCGGCCCTAAAGCCCCTTTATATAAGGGGGCTCTCGGGCGATACCACCGCCTGGGAACAGAATGCCTAGGCGATGCTACCGCTAGTTCTGGCAATGCCACTGCTCACACTTTGATTTAAACAATTTTTCAGGAGGCAGTAACATCTTGACTATTTGATCAACTTGACTTTTATATTTAACATCTATCTCACAGATGTTTAATTTAATTGTCATATATTTGATTGAGATGAAATGATGTATTGAATTACTTTTGATCTCATATTAATTATAAGGTAATTTTTATTAAACTCGATGATTTATCGAATCATTTAAACAATTAATCACAATAAAATGTTATAATCATGAGACATCAGAAACTTTATTCTTGAGAGGATCGAGAGAGAATGATAACATAAAGAGAAGAAAACTCGAATGATAAAAGAGGAGTGAATTCCGAAGGTTACGAAAACTTACCTATCATAATCAAAATCGACAATGATCAATTTGTGAAATCATGAAAGATATAAAATTCAACCAAGAGATGTCATTCATAGTTCATCAACATCATGAATCATATTATCTCAAGTTATAAATTTGAGATATAGAGATCAAGGGAAGGAAATTTCAAGTCGGGAATAAAAATAAATTATTGATTCATGTATTACTCATCATATATCATTTCAAAATAAATAAAAGATCATTAAACATGATTTAAAAAGGTTTTTTTGTAGTTGCAACTATCGATAAGTAACTCATTTGATTGTATCATTAAATGAGAACATGATTCATGCATTAGGGGAATCGAGTCATCGAATTCAAAAAAAAATCCGAGTATCAAATGCATTCAAGCTATCAATGCACAATAAGTCATAATTTAAATCAAAATAAAGTTGTGATTCCAGATATTTAGAAGTTATGAATCATTTGAAGAATCTCATTCTAGCTCAATTCATTAACTCTAAATTCATCACTAAAATCACATACGAGATTCACAAAATAAATGAATTTATAGATCTCGAAAATGCAAATTAAGTATAAAGTGAATTTGACTTTTCAAAGAAGATATATATTTTATTAAAATTTTTATTTATTTTTTATACAAAAGCCTAGTATCATCGTATAGTTCTGAAACAAAGTTTTATCAAATCATTTTTCAAAAACATAGTAAAATCATACATGATACAAACATTTTCATCGAAATCATTTTTCAAAAGAGTTAGTGCTAGTATATTTTAGCCTTAATAATTATGGTGCATAAACAATCAATGTATGATTCTTAAGGATCCAAGCTAGTGAGCTTAATCATGTATTATAGAGGTATCGATACCCGCTCCTAGCTTACGATGGTTAAGATTCCTAACATAAGAAGATTTTTGGGTACCCATTTAACCTTGGGTGTCCCACAAATTGAGCTACTCGTTTTGTCATATTGCATTGAATTATTTATGGTCCCTTTAGGAATCCATATCAACTGATGTGGGCTAAGTTTCTTAAACGGACATTTGTAAATAACATGTCCAAGTTTGCAACAAAAGTTGCACCTTGAGTGAGATGATACATGTAGTGTAGGTCCTTTAATGAATGTGATTGGATTTCGGTGAGATTCATTCACAAATCCAATTCCACTCCTTTTTCCAACATGACCCTTGCATGTAAGGATCATGTTCAAGCCCTTGCTACCGATCTTAAACTTTTCTAAGGTCTCTTTGAGTAGCAAGTTCTCCTTCTTAATTATCTCTAAGTGTTCACACTTAGAGCATGGAGATAAAGAGGGAGTATCAAGTTTAAGACTATCAAGTTTACAAATTAAGAGGATATGTTTCTTTTTCAACAAGTTCAACTTTCTACTCATTACTCTACATTTATCAAATAACTCATGAAATGCATTTAAAAGCTCGTCAAAAGTTAAATTTTCATTAAATAAATCACATATCTCTTCTCCGAAAGCCATTAAAGCAAAGTTAGCCACCTCCTTGTTGCTTGCTTCTTCATCTTCGGAACCACTTGAGTCATCCTATGTTGCCTTTAGAACCTTCTTCTTCTTAGATTGCTTCTTCTTGGCTTAGGGGCATTCACTTTTAAAATGCCCCAGCTTCTTGCATTCATACTATATCACTTGATCTTTCTTTGGTTCAAATTTATTTTTAGAGTCATTTTTAAATTTGTTTCTTCTTATAAATTTTTTAAATTTTTATGTCAATAGTGCAAGTTTATCATCGAGGTCCTCATCACTTAAATATTCTTTCAAGTGGTCTTCTTGTGTTCTTAATGTCATATCTTTCCTATTCTTTGGAATGGGATTCTCGAGTTCATCATAAGCATGACATGTCATCTCATAGGTCATTAATGATCCAATTAGTTCTTCGAGAGGAAAGTTCTTTAGGTCCTCGGTCTCTTGAATGGTCGTAACTTTTGGATCCTAACTCTTTGGAAGGGATCTTGAAATTTTAGTTACAAGTTTAAAATTATAAAAACCTTTTCTAAGTTCTTTTAGTCCATTGACGACATCCGTAAAATGAGTGTACATGTCTCTGATGGACTCACTTGGTTTTATCCCAAATAATTCGTAAGAATACTCCAAAAGGTTGATTTTGTACTCTTTCACTCGGCTAGTGCCTTTATGAGTGATTTCAAAAGTATGCCAAATATCAAAAATCGATTCGTAAATTAAAACACGATTAAATTTATTTTTATCAAGAGCGCAAAATAAGGCGTTCATAGTCTTTGCATTAAGAGCAAAAATCTTCTTCTCCGATTCATTCTATTCGTTCATCAGAAGAGAAAATTTTTGAAAGCCATTTTTAACAATATTCCAAAGTTCAAAATCCATAAAAATAAGAAAAATTTTCATGCGAGTCTTCTAATATATGTAATTTGATCCATTAAACATAAGCGGATTCGTGATTAAATGACCCTCTTCCATGTCGAAAAATCATCTCTCTTGGGTTTTAAACTAAATGAGAGTGACCTCGCTCTGATACCAACTGTTAGGATCTAGAATGGCACTAAGGAGGGGGGTGGGTGAATTAGTGTAGCAAATAAAAACCATAAATTTAAATCAATTCTGAAAAGAGTTATGCATTGAGAAGTTTCGGTCTGACGAAAACGATTTCGGCAAGATGAATATTTCAATTGAATATGAAAGAGAGTTGAGAGAAGGAGATTTGAGAGATTGCAACCAAGTAAAAATTAAAATACAGTAATTTAAAAACTCACACCAAGAGAAGTATGTAGCGATTTATAATAGTTCGGTCAAATGACCTATGTCCACTTCCGAAACCTCCTCCGATGAGGTTTTTAGCTTCCACTATCAATTCTTCTTGAAGGGGAAGAACCAAGCACCCCTCTTTTAGACTTTTACAAGTGCTTCACACTCTCTTACAAGACTTTTACAAATGAGACTTTGGGAGGTGTACACTCAAACTTTTGAAAGTAATTTCGCTAGAGTTTTGACTCAATTCTTATCACTTCTCAATGTGTTTTGCTAGTTGAGAAGTAAGAGATATTTATAGACTCAATTGGCTTCAAAATTGGAGTCAAAAAGAGTCACATTCCGGATTTCTAGGTGCTGGTGGTGTGATAAGACCCTAGTAGGGTTGGCTCCTACTCAACCAAGTAGCAGCTAATAAAAATCCTATGAGTGTAATAAATCTCACCTAGCTACCTCTATCTTATAAATAAGAGAGGCTAGGGTTTATATTTGGGCTATTGGGCCTCTTAGCCATCGCCCCCCTTGTTACTGGGTCGGTCGATTAAAGTTGAGGGTAAATTGGGTAGTTCACTTAGGAAGTAGCCCCTAGGGCTAGGGTTTAGAGCTCTATATAAGCTTGTAGCCTCCACCTCTTTGGAATAAAAAAGATCAATCTATAATTGCAGCCACCAGGCTACTTGGAGGGTGGAACCCCTATAGCGTTCCAAGGGTTGATCCCCTTCAAAGATTAATCTTCATAGAATTCCTCTAGGGTTCTATCATCTGGTATCAGAGCAGCGATCTTACTGCTTTTGCTACTATCCCTGTCGCCCACCATCAACCAAGCAATTCCCATAATTGCTCTTGACGTCGTTATCTCCACCGTCATCTCCTAACGTAGATCAATTCAATCTACTATCGTCACCTCTAATTGCATTAGAGATCTGATATTTTTCTACCACCAATACCCTTTGCTACTGTAATTTTTCATCTAAAATACCAAAAAGAAGTTTTTCTATCTATCCCTTGCCTACAAATTCCTTGCATCACAAAAGTTATCATCTTTGCGAACGAAGGATTGCTGCAGAAAATTTCAACTGCGTGTTGCTGCCTTTAACCAATTTAATTATTATCCTTTTTGAACGAAATTTCTTGTGCACCTCATAGATCATCTTGGTTCCCATCTGTGATTAATCTATCATTGAATTCATCTTAAAAAAAATTTGTGTGTTGCTGCAATCTCTCATCGCAAACTACTGAAATTTTTCGATGAGAATTCTGCTATCGTAACTTGCACCGATTTCTTTACTGTTATGCTGCAGAAATTTCTTGATCCAAATTTGTCATCCTTGCTATTATTTAAACTAAGATTCTACCGTCAATCCCTCTCCTCAAATCCCTGAGTTTTTGCTAGAAATTTCATCAAGAAACTGCTATTTCTTCAACGACAATTCTGCTCTTACGAGATAGCGCATATCGGCAGTAATTTCCATTGATTTTTGTCAAATCTTTGCTGCGATCTACCACAGATCTAAAACCCTCTTCCCTAACCTTCATCCACTACCATCATAGCCCAAAACTCTATCAAACCGCAGCCCCAAATTGTGCCCAAAATAGCTACAAACCAAACCTAAACCGTAGCCTACATCCACCAATCCACCAACCCTTTCAGCCACCGCTTCTCTCAACCAATACATGCCTTTAACTCAACAGCAAAAAAGAGATCTTAATATTACAGATTTGGAGACATATGCTATGGTATTCGATGAGGCAATTGATGCTAAATTCGAAGCCTTCGAGACACGAATGGAGGAGAAGATTCAGACTCTCTTTACCGAACTCAGTTTGGGTCGACCACCGAGCCCAAAGAAATCACATCAAGGAGAGAGCTTTGATTGAAGAGATGACCTCCAGGAGAGGGGAGGCTCTATGATCGATTCTTACTATCCACGCATGAGGGTGAACTTCCCTAGATGGGAAGGAGAGACCCGATTGGTTGGATCTCGCGCGCGGAGTGATATTTCAGTACCACAAAACTGCAGATGCATCTATGGTAGAAATTATGGCTACACATCTTGAAGGAGATGCCATGCAATGGTTTGATTGGTTTGAACACACTCATGGAGTCCTCTCATGGTAACAATTCAAAGAAGGACTACTGATCCGCTTCGGACCAACCGATTACAAGAACATCGACGGACAACTAGCGAAGATCTGACAAACCTCCACCATTCAGGAGTATCAAACTAGGTTTGAAAGGTTATCTAATCAAACTTGTGATTGGTCTAAAAAATAGTTATTAGAAACATTTATTGAGGGCTTGAAGCCGGAGATCTGGGGAGAAGTTAAAGCGCGACAATCGTACACGCTTATGGCAGCCATCTCTTTCACATGACTTCAGAAGGAGCGATTGAACCATGAAGCCCGGAGGACTAGGGTCACTCCTGGACCAGCAATATTGAAACCCTCAACCCCCCCTACTATCAGCCAAGCTCTTACAACAAAAAGGTTGACAAGAGAAGAGCTTCGAGACCGATCTGCCAAGGGGTTATGTTGACATTGTGACGAGCCGTGGAGTCGCGAGCATCGCTATAAAAAAGGGAGACTTCTTATGATTGAACCAGTGGAAGAAGAGATCAGTGAATAGCCAGAAGAGAGTCTTGAACATGAGGAAAAAGATGTGGAAGAAGAGCCACAATCGACTGACTTTATGGTACATGCGCTAGCCGGCTACTCAAATCCGCAAATGATGAAAGTTGGAGGCCTGCACAAACAATAATCGATCACCGTTCTCATCAATACGGGCAGCACTAGTAACTTTCTAAATAGTAAGGTTGCTGCTCAGATGACGCTCCACATCGAAGGTTATAGCAAGTTCGACGTAAAGGTTATCGACGGCCGAATCCTAAAATGCGACCAAAGATGCCCGCAAGTGAAACTATTACTGTAGAACCAAGAAATTGTTGTCGACTTTTTCCTCCTACCAATTGATGATTATGAGGCTGTGTTGGGCATAGAATGGCTGACGATGCTAGGTGACATCTCTTGGAACTTTTCCAAATTGATTATGAAATTCTATTACAAAGGCAAACAGGTCACCCTATGCGGGAAGCGCGAAAGCAACGTAACCACCATTTCAACCCAACGAAAGGAGAAAATTTTACACAAGATAAATGGTGGCTTTCTTATGCATACCAGCAGCAACCAGAGGGGAAGAAAACAGAAATTAAAGATCAAAATCTCACCCAACTGCTTGTTGAATTTGATGATGTTTTTGCTGAACTGCGCGGTCTTCCTCCTACTCGGCAACATGACCACTAAATTCCAATCCTTCCAAGCAAACCACCAGCAAACACTCGACCTTACCCCTATCCTCACCTCCAGAAGGATGAAATTGAGAAGATCGTGAAGGAAATGCTTGAAACAGGAGTGATTCGGCCAAGCTGTAGCCCCTACTCCTCACCGGTGCTACTTGTGCGCAAGAAAGACGAAACTTGACAGATGTGCATCAACTACTGAGCTCTAAATGACATCACCGTCAAGGATAAGTACTCAATACTAGTGGTGGATGAACTTCTTGATGAATTAAAAGGAGCTTGAGTCTTCATGAAGTTGGACCTCCGATCTGGTTACCACCAAATTCGGGTATGTGAAGGCGACATCCCAAAAACTGCTTTCCGCACTCATAACAGCCATTATGAATTCCTGGTAATGCCTTTTGGACTCACTAATACTCCTTCAACCTTCTAAAGTCTCATGAATGATATTTTTCAGAGCTTTCTTCACAAATTTGTTTTGGTATTTTTCGATAATATTCTCATTTATAGCCCTTCTCTTGAGACTTACTTTCAGCACTTGCGAATTGTTCTGACGATCCTTCGGGAGAATACTCTTTTTGTTAAGCTATTAAAGTGCAGCTTTCTCTAATAAAAAATAGAATACCTTGGGCATATAATATCAGAAGGAGTGGCCGTAGACCCAACAAAAATCGAAGCAATGTAAGGCTGGCCGAAACCTACAAATGTGAAATTGCTGCGTGGGTTCCTTAAACTAACGGGCTACTACCGAAAATTCGTGAAGGACTATAGGAAGATTAGTGCCCCTCTCACTTCTCTACTGAAAAAAGATGCCTTCCAATGGTCAAACAAAGCCTCCGCTGCCTTCGACAGACTTAAGGCAGCCATGACGATGACACCGGTGCTAGCGCTACCAGATTTCAACCGACCTTTCATCATTGAGGTCGATGCATCTTGAGTTGGAATTGGAGCCGTTCTCATGCAAGATGGTCGACCACTCGCATACACCAGCAAGGCATTGTCTCCCTCCCATCAAAAAATGTCTATCTATGATAAGGAGATGCTTGCCATTATGCACGCAGTAACAAAGTGGAGACCCTACCTGATTGGTCGATGATTTTAGATTAAAACCGACCATAGAAGCCTTAAGTACTTTTTGGAGCAGAAGATATCATCCCTGGAGCAGCAAAAATGGGTAACCAAACTTCTAGAATTTGATTATAAAATTATTTACAAAAAGGAGAAAGAAAACGTTGTTACAGATGCACTCACATGGCTCCCTCAGCAAGCTAAATTTTCAGCCATCTCTCTTCTTACCATTGGCTTCCTCGAGGGCATTAGGGCAGAATGGAAGAAGGATCCAGAAATCAGCAATATCATAAAAAAAATTAGAGGAGGATCCAAGCGCAATAGCTCACTATACTTGGGATTCGAGGGATCTACGCTATAAAGGTCATATTATGCTTATACCAAACTCCCCTTGCATCAAAGTCATTCTATACGAAATGCACTCCACACCTTCAGCAGGGCACTTCGGATTTCTAAGAACCTACAAAAGAGCGAAGCAAAATTTTTATTGGAAAGGGATGAAAAAAATTATTTCTGAATACGTAGCACAATGTGATGTATGTCAACAGCAAAATGGTGAAACAGTGGCGAGTCCAGGGAAATTACAACTACTACCCATACCAGACTCGGTGTGGACTGACATCTCCATGGACTTCATCGAAGGGCTACCACCTTCCAAAGGTAAAAGCACAATCCTTATGATGGTTGATCGATTTACGAAATATGCTCATTTTTGTGCTGTGCGAAATCCCTATACTACTGTTAGTATTGCTCAGATTTTTATAGAAAATATTGTTAAACTGCATGGGATGCCAAGGTCCATTATAAGTGATCGTGACAGGGTCTTCACTAGTAAATTTTGGACCAAGTTATTTTAGTTGCAGGACACCAAACTCAAGATGAGTACAGCATATCATCCACAAACTAACGGCCAAACAGAAGTAGTGAACAGGTGTTTAGAGACATACCTTCGGTGTTTTGCCAGTGATCGGCCAAAGGAGTGGACGAAATGGCTCCCCTGGGCTGAATAGTGGTATAATACTACATATTATTCATCTACAAAATGTACCCCATATGAAGCATTATATGGTCGGCCGACTCCTGTGATTCCAAAGTATGTAATTGGCTCGACTAAGGTAGATCAGGTCGACCAAGATTTAATTGACAGAGACAAACTCCTACAGCTGCTAAAGGATAATCTCTTTATCGCTCAAGCTAGAATAAAGCAGCAAGCTGACACACAAAGAAGTGAAAGAGAATTTTTAGTAGGAGACTGGGTTTATCTTCGCCTACAGCCATACAAGCAATTATCTATCAACACACGAGCCTCCATGAAGCTATCTCCACATTTTTATGGGCCCTATCAGATTGCAGAGCATATTGGAGCTGTGGCGTACAGACTTAAATTGCATGAGGATGCCAAAATTCACCCTGTCTTCCACATGTCATGTTTGAAGCCCAAGTTGGGAGAACACGAGTCACCCTAGATTCAATTGCCCAATACCACTAATGATGGATATATCCAAGCCCAGTCGCAAGCCATTCTTGACCGCAGAATCATCATGCATCGCCGACGTCCCTCTACTGAAGTACTAGTGCATTGAAATAATTTACCACCCGAAGATGCCACATGGGAATCATATGAGGAGCTGAAGACTCGGTTCTCTGAATTCATGTAACCTCAGCCTTGAAGACAAGGATGATTGGAAGAGGGCATGATTGATAGGACCCTAGCAGGGTTGGGTCCTACTCAACCAAGTAGCAGCTAATAAAAACCCTATGAGTGTAATAAATCCCACCTAACCGCCTCTATCCTATAAAGAAGAGAGGCTAGGGTTTATATTTGGGCTATTGAGCCTCTTAGCCACTGCCCCCCTTGTTACTGGGCTAGTCGGCTAAAGTTGAGGGTAAATTAGGTAGTTCACTTAGGGAGTAGCCCCTAGGGCTAGGGTTTAGAGCTCTATAAAAACTTGTAGCCTCCATCTCTTTGGAATAAAAAAGATCAATCTACAATTGTAGCCACTAGGCTACTTGGAAAGTGGAACCCCTATAGTGTTCCAAGGGTTGATCCCCCTCAAAGATCAAACTCCATAGAATTCCTCTAGGGTTCTATCATCGTGCCACCGCCTGGCACTGGCGGTACCACCACCAGTTGACCCTGGTTCTGTTAGTGCACTGGACGATACCACCGTCTGACAGAGTCTCGGGATCTATGGAGGGGTAGTAGCACCGCATGTCCCACGGTACCACTATTGACAGGTAATAATTGTCAGCAGTACCACCGCTGATCTCGGACGGTACCATTACCTAAACCACTTGGGAACCTATTCTTGAGGCGATGGCGATGCCACTGCCCCAGTCTAGCAGTGCCACCACCAGATAGGTCTAGCAAACTTGGATGGGCATTAAATCCATCCGAATCCACTTAAATTACGAGCCCAATCCTAATCCAGCGACGTCGAGTCTTCTTCCCACGAGCTTCCGCGTGAACATCCGGCGGACTTCCGACGAACCCTCGAATAGTCTTCCGATGGACTCCCAGTAGGCTCCTAGACTTTATGGCGAGTTCTGACGAGTCTATTTGGCAAGCTTCCGACTATCTCGGTGAGCTCCGCGAACCTCCGATGAACCTTCCGGCGAACTTCCAACACTCCTTTGGCAAGTCCCCGATTCATTCTCAGCTAGTTCCGGCAGCACTTCCGACGAGCCTTCAGACTTCCAACAGACTCTCAGACTCCTAACGTACTTGACTCTACTAATTTGCTTTATGTTTTCATTACTATCGTAGTTAATCCTATACACTTATCTCAATAATATGGATTAGATCAAATAACCTATCAATTGACTTCATCATTACAATTTGAAATTCAACACTTCATCTTGCTTCTATTATTCCTTGTCCCATGAAACTACATCTGCTGATATATCTTGTTTGTTTATGGTTGGCACGACTACTATAAAAGGCTGACCCTTGAGTTTATTCTCAGTTGCCCTTAGGTTCTATTACTTCCTTAATCTTATTGAATTAAGTCTCACCAACGAAATTTTAGTGGAGTGTATAGAACTGGTTCTGGAAGTGTCGGGCCCAAAAGAAGCTTGCCCAGCTGTTAGCTACCAACGATTTTGACATGGCATATCAGTGTGTTTCTGATGACGGATTTATCCGATTGGGAACCCAAGTAATTCCACCATGTCTATGATGATATTTAATCATGTTCCCAAGAATAGATAGGTCATAATTAAATCTAGAAAAGGTAAAAGAAGTTATCTTTTAATGCAAGTTCAAAAGTTTCTCCAGCAAGTCCTATTACTATCATTTGCCAAAATCACATTCTTGATCTTTGATGAGTAAGCGTTCAAGTGAATTAAGTTCCTAAAATTGTTCTCTTTAGTCCACATTCATCCATTCATTAAGATAATAGAAAAGGTTTAGGTGAGACAGTCTGGTAACAAATTTCTATTCTACATTCATCCAACCATTAAGATGTCTGAGATTCAGAAGGTTGTACATGTGGAAGACAATGTAGTGGCTTTAAGGAATGTTTTCTTCTGCTTCAATAGATAGTAATGATCTAGCTTGATACTGATTCTGGGTATTGATGTTTAAAATTTGATAACTATTGCAGTTTGCTATCGTTTGACACCTTAGCATATGGTTTAATTGTCATGAGATCAAATAGAAGTCAGTTCAAACCTGTACTTATGTAGAGAGTCTGAAGTTATTGGGATACATTGGCAAATGCTTTTATACTCTCTAGCAACACCAGTTCAATGTAGAGCCATGCTAGAATGACTTTAATTTGGAAGTCATGAATAATGAGAATTTTTCATACTATCATCAGCTAGTAAATGGTGGATAATTTTGCTGTTTAAGAATAAGGTCAATTCAATACAGTTATGCTATGGATACTATATACAATGTCAAGTGATGTATGCTCATTTTTTCCATCTTATGAACAGGTTTATGTGTTGTCAGTGTTGGACATACACCAATGGGTGGTTTTCTTGGTGCCTTGTCTTCTTTATCTGTGACTAAACTTGGATCTATAGTGATAGAATGTAAGGCTGACTATTTTCTTTCTCCATCTTTTCATCTCTTTACCTTTTTTAACCTATTAAATATTCTGAGATATCATCCACATTGCTTAGGTGCTCTTAAAAGAGTTGTTATTGATCCCGTACTTGTGCAAGAAGTCTTTTTCGGCAATGTTTTGAGTGCAAACCTTGGGCAAGCTCCTGCTTGGCAGGCTGCATTGGGTGCTGGAATACCAAATACTGTCATCTGTACTACTGTTAACGAAGTTTGTGCATCTGGCATGAAAGGTGCAATCTTCATTAAGATCCACTACACACCTTTTGGCTGACAAGTACTCCAAATAACTTGTTTATTTTACGTTCACAGCCACAATGTTGGCGGCACAAAGTATCCAGTTAGGCATCAGTGATGTAGTTGTAGCTAGTGGCATGGAGAGCATGTCAAAAGCCCCTAAATATACTGCAGAAGCAAGGTTGGTGGTTTTCATGACTTCCATCCTTAATGATTTCTTCACATATCCAGGGAAAATAATAGCTGAAATTGTTTCTCAAAATTTTCAGATTGTTTTGGTGGCTATGGTTTCATATAATCGGCACTTAAAGATTAACTGAAAAATTATATGTAATTTATTTAATTTTTTCACTCGGGGCTTATTGTCTTATCTGTGGAGTATCCATGAACTGGGGATTGATTAAGAGATTTTAAAATGGTTTTCCCAAGTATGTATCTTTCACAGACCCCAGCTTGTAAAGTTTAAAGTAGTTTTGTAAACAAATTGGATATATGTACTTAACAGAGGTTGTGTACCTCACTGTTACCTGTTTCCCTATGTCTCCATATCCTCACAAAATACTAAGTAGCCCAAAGTTGTGATTTTGCCCCTTGTCCATATGGGTCCTTTTTTATTTCATTTTTATGGATTCATATTCAAAGCTTTGATTTATCAGACAAATCTCTACCAACATCTCCTTTATGGATCATGGTCTGTCATTTTCTCCTAGTGTTCGACAACTTTAACCGTGCTATTACATATATAAATTACATTGGTCAATATATAAGATTTCTTGGTACTTATGAAGACAATAGTTTACTCTCTCATTCTTTCCCCTTCTTCAACTAGTATGGCAACTTTCTTCATCTCACTGAAATATTACCGTGTTTACTGACTTTTATTTTGGACATGTGTGCATTGTCCATTTGAGTAGTCTTCTAACTCATGGATTTTTCGAGCATCAACACACGATTCTACGATGATTATGCAGAAAAGGATCTCGATTTGGACACGATGCTCTAGTTGATGGAATGCTGAAGGATGGTCTTTGGGATGTATACAATGACTATGCCATGGGAATGTGTGCTGAACTATGTGCTGATAATCATTCGATAACAAGAGAAGACCAGGTAAGACTAATTGTTTTGTGGGATATTGATTCTTAACGCATAAAGGCTATTTATAGCAGGAATTTACTTGGAAGAAAAAAAAATATATTAATGAAGTTGCATTGATTCAGGATTCCAGTTGGTTTAAAATTGTTGTTGTCCACTAGTTTCATTTTACTGACAACCGAGAAAGCCGTCTAGCTTGTGTAGTTCCAGAACTTTGACATGAGGATGTTTATTAAATTTCTGACTGATCTAGATTTTCCTTGGATGTCACTCTGGATACCGTTCTTCTCAAATATAATAACTCTGGAAAAGTAAGGTATACAAAGTGAAATAATTGTTTTCCTGGACAGTTCTATGGTTTTGGCAACGAGGTTATTTTCCTATATATTATGGTTTATCTCATAGCTCATGGAACCATCACAGATGTTCATTCTTTTGGTTCTTGAGGATGCTTATGCTATTCAAAGCAACGAGCACGGTAATAACTGCATGAGATAGTGGTGCATTTGCTTGGGAAATAGCTCCAGTTAGTATTCTCTTTGTTTCTCTCTGTTAAATTGTTGATGTAAATCATTCTTGAGCAGTTGGTATAATGCTTTGCAGGTTGAAGTTTCTGCAGGCAGAAGAAAACCTTTAGTAATTATTTGACAAGGATCAAAGCCTAGAGAAGGTAAAGTCATTAGTCTGGATTGTATATTATCGTTGTTAGAGTTTCTACATATTGTTACTAGGGATATTATTGATAATTTCTTATTTAGTACCTTGAAATTTTTGGATGGAAAATGTAGTCTTCATCACCTTTTCCTTTTATGCTTCAAATTCTCTGCATATTATCTCTGAATTGTTATTTTTCCATATTATATTCTTTAATTTGTATATGTTAAGCCTGTTGTCCTGTTGTTTCTACTTATTTCTCTGTGCTTTGAGTTTGCTAGTTTGATCCTGTAAAGCTAAGAAAGCTCAGGCCAAGTTTTAAGGAGAATGGTGGTAGTAGTTACAGCTGGAAATGCAACTAGTATAAGGTAATGTTGACTTTCCATCAGGGCATTTGCAGTCTTAGGGATAAGAATTCAGATAGAAAAGGAATTTAAACATAGCCTAAAGCACACAATGCAGTTCATGATCAAATTTTCGTCATGCAAATTTTATTTTTGTAAGTCCTTGATAACTTGAATTGTTTTTGTTTTACTGTGCTTCCTCATGGATTTTCCCTCACTTTCTGACTGTCCTCTCTTGTGGAAATTTGTATGAATTTATTTGTAGAAGTTCTCTTTGTTCCACCATTGTGCCTCTGATCTCAATTCCATATGTATACAACCATTGGAGAGGAAGGTGGAATAATTTTTGAAGCACAATTATTAAACTTTAATTGATGTAAAGAAACTTGGTACATGTACCCTCCATTATGTGGTCTGTGAAAGCTGAAATTTGAAGGGTGTCTTATGCTTGCTTATCATTTGATAATGTTACTCCAAGAGTTCAAGTGTCAAGGAAATTTAGGTTTGATGACATAGATCAAAACACAAGTCAACAAACTTCTGCTTTTTGACTGCTAAAGATCAGTATACCATGATATGCTAAATTCAGTGATGGTGCTGCCGCTCTAGTCTTATAAAGTGGAAAGAAGGCTCTAGAATTGGGGTTGCAAGTGATTGCAAAGATCAGAGGCTATGCTGATGCTGCTCATGTATGGTCTATGAAGAAGACCTTCTCATCATGTTTTATGCATGATATATAATTTTTGTTGCTTTCAATGCATAAATTATCTGAAGGATATAGATGCATTATATAAAGGCTGAGTTGAGTTTTCTGATACAGACCCCTGAGTTATTCACAACAGCACCTGCACTTGCCATTCCAAAAGCTCTTTCAAATGCTGGCTTGGAGGCTTCTCAAGTAGATTATTACGAAATAAATGAAGCTTTCTCTGTATGTATCTGTGGTTGCAGTTTCTCGTACTCCTGCTGAATCTAACTTTATCCTCTTGGTTACCTTATACATGCAGATTTATGTCTGTCTCTCTTTTGCAGGTTGTTGCCCTAGCAAATCAGAAGCTTCTTTCACGCCCTTCTGTAAGTCTTGCAAATTTTATTTTCACTCTTACAAATTCAACTATTGTAACTTTGCCTTGTCTCTTTTTACGGCATCTGTGTCACTTAATCATGTTCCATTGTCACTTTACTATATGGCCTACCCTGTTTGCATTTGTTCTACCTAGGATAAAGTTAATGTTCATGGTGAGGCTGTATCCTTGGACACCCTCTAGGTTGCAGTGGAGCTCGCATACTGGTCACCTTGCTAGGGGTATGGATCAAACATTGGCACATAGCTATTTTTTCTTCTTGATTTGAGTTAGATATTCAATCTGTGACCTGCCTAAATGCTAGTAATTGCTTGTTTTCATGTGTCTTAAGATGAGCATCAGATGTTAATGGTTGAACAATTATTAATGTTGAGGTTTATTTTTTTTAAGATATGTTGAATATTTGTTTAACTTTCATAAGCTTATCTTCTTAACTTTTGATAGGTTTTGAGACAAAGAAATGGTAAAATTGGAGTTGCTTGGCGGTGGGGGCACTTCCGCACTTGTTTTGGAGCTCCTGCAGATTTTCTAATCCAGTAAGGTTCTATATCTCTTGATAATACTTGGTAGGAGCAATATGTGGGTTTAGTTTAAATGAACAAAAAGGAAATCGATAGCCTAACAAAAACTTGAGCAAAGTCTCATTTCATGTCATTCTACTGATTGGAGGTGCAACATGTACTGTTGCATGTGTGTTAACATATTGAATTCTTGGTAGTTTACAACTTGTGAGAATATAATTGAATAAACAAAATGTGAATAAAACCATGGAAAGATCTGCCACTTATGGATGAAGTCCAATCATGTTTCCTATTATGGGTTTAGGGTCAACTATTAAGAGCATAAAAAGTCAAGAACATCTAAATAAGAATATTTGGGAACTTCAATTGCATAGCACAAAAAGCAGGAAGAATGTATCTTCAAAGAACATAATGATCAAACACATCACCATTTAGTTAACTTTACTGAGTTACAGACTAAAAATTATTCTCATATTGCATTTGTCTGTGATGATTCACATGTTTATAGTGTTAGCATAAAAAATCTATAATTATACTATCTATAATGCAAAAAACTTTAATGTGAAAATCTGAAATCAAATAGCAATGGATCTAAATAATATTACGATGCATACCTTTAATTGCTATTAAGGGAAATAACATTTATCTGATCCATAAGTATATCATCGTTAGGATTTGAAATATCAATATATGTAAGGAAAACGAGACTCATCTTCTCCTCTCTTCTTATCCTTTCACAGGAATCTTCTCCTCTCTTCTTATCCTTTCACAGGAATCTTCTCCTCTCTTCTTATCCTTTCACAGGACCACTTAGATTGATGGTTAGGGAGATTAAGAGAGAGACCATAATCGAGAGATTGAGAGAGAAACTATAATCTCTCAACTCTCTTATTTCTTCTTATGTTTTCATCTATTTCTCATCAGTGTTTTACATTCCTAGAGGTCCTGTCTATATATAGGCGAGAGCAGAGGGTCTAGGATAAGATATTAGGAGATTTCCTCCTATCAAGGGCATCCCTTAAGGAATCCTACTTTAACTGGGCTTACTTTCTATTAGCCAATAACTATAATCAGAATCCAATCATATATTTAATATATCTTGTCTAATTAAATAGGATCACATTATCTAATATCCCTTCACTTGGCCCATTAATTAATAAGATACAAAAGATATTCAAAATCAAAATAAATAAATAAAATTTATTTGAAAATAATTTTACATAATTGGATTCTGAAATTTTCAAACATATTTATACATGCGTGAATTTTAAAATAGGCTAATAAGTCTAATGAATATAATAATACTACATTAAGTCTGACTAGCAATACGAGTTATAACGGTTATATATCATTAATGTCACACTTCCTTCTATGTACCACAACACTGTTAGCCTTTCCTAATGCAGTCCAAAATGACTCTTGTAATTTATCTTATTAAGACAATCCTATCATTACATTCAATCATAATATGTACATTCATAACTATGAATATGATAGTAGAAACAAATAACTTTAAATACGTAAGTAAAAATATCAATTATAGTATCCACTCAAATATGCATCACCATATTCTTTATGGGTTGCTCACAAACTCAATCATAAGAATATGTTCTTTTAAAACACTTTAGGCTATAAGTCTTCTTTTAAAACACTTTAGGCTATAAGTCCTAAATAAATGGATCAACAATTAATATAGTGGAACTCAAGTAATTAATTGACATTAGATGTTTCTGAACTCGTCTTCTCTAACTATCAAGTACTTTCTACCATAATACATAGAGATGCAATAGTACTTGTCATTCTTAGAGAATGAAACTACTGTAATATCATAAAATATCTTTAGCGACTTGACAATTGAGTCTGACCACACCAAGTCCTGAGATAAAAATTTCACAGTTATGAAGTTTAATCAGTGGCCTTAAAGCATACCATAAAATCAACTTTTATTATTAATAATATAATAACAAATTATCCCTCTAATTAATATAATCGTAAGGTGGATTTCTTGTTATTGAAGTAATTTATAGAATCAGTATTTGAAAAATACCATCATTTCAAGCTGATATAATTTCATACATCAATCCTTCGTCCCTTCCAGATATCTTATTACTTTTCTTTGTAGTCCTTTAATGTTTTCGCTTCTGGGTAACTCCAATATCTACCCAACATTTTAACTGTAAAAATTGATATAAGTTTTGACATAAGCTTGAGCATAGACTTTCAACTACGCATATGTAAAAAATATTTTTTTTATCTAATACTTTTCAAATCATTTTAAAGCGCTCACTTTTGACTAAAATTCTACTTTTATGATTTGTTTAACAAAGTCATATAAATCATCTCAAGATCGGTTAATATATCCTTTCTGAAATAGTCTTAATAATCATTAAGATATATCCCTGAGTATCTCAATACTAATGATATAAGATGTCTCATTCATATCAACCATCTTAAAATACTTAGTGATAATTTCTTAGTTTAGTATAATAAACCAAGATCATTATTGATAATGCAAAATATTATCCATATATATGATCAATATAATAAACTTGCTCCCACTGATCTTTAGATATAAATACTGATGAATAGTATTTTTCTTACATCTGAAAGAATCAATGATATCAAGAAACTTTATATATCATTGTCTAGAAGCTTGTTTAAGATCATAAATAGATTCCTAAATTTGCATACCAAATTCTATATTTCTTTCATTTTCTCTGCAAGTCATTCAGAGTAACACATATAAAAGCTAGATCCTTAATCAAAAATTTATTTTCATATCATTATGATGTAACTCATAATGAGTCACTAATATCATGATGATTCTTAACAAGTTCCTTTAACAACTATATGTCTCGTTATGGTCGATGCATTCTTTATGAGTAAAATATATAACCATATTAAAAACTAAAAGTTTAACTATTATATCATTCGACATTATCCTTTGAGTTACATTAATATAATAGACTCTTATAATTATTGAATAATTCAACGAATTCATCAAACATAATTCTGGTTATTGATTTTAACTCTTCTTATATTGTATCATATTACTTTTCAGAATCGTTACTTTCATAACTTGTAAAAACAATAAGAGATCCATTCTGATTCCTATATCAAAATATAATTTTTATAGATATAGCACATAATAATTATAAATGACAGGATTCATTTTCCATTGAGATATTATCAAGGCTGTCAATTGTGGCTGTTCTACAAGACCATTATCAGTGATATCAATATAATGTGGGAGTTTGGTAATGTTATTTTGTTGTTCATATTTATCAAATTATTTAATAATTTGAGTAATAACAATCTCTCGAATAATAAAAGAGTATCAACATGTATGTCCTCTATATCAAAATTAAATTTCAAGATTTTTACTCTCACTGATTCGCTATTTTATAGGAATCTTAGATTACCAGAGTTAACTATCTTTGTACCATGATTACAGCACTAAGATATGTAACATTTTTAAACTTTTCTGAATAAATAATAAAATATTTAAAAATAATTATTAAATTTAATTTTTCTTTAATGTGAATAGAAGATCTTTATCTCTATAAGATAATCTTAAATATGTAAATATCTTAAGTTAGGTTTTCTATCATTTCATAACTCAAAAGAAGTCATGCAATTTACTTACTAGAAACCTCATTTAAGATATACATAGTTATTCTTAGAGTTTCTTCTCACATTGATTTAGGTACTAAAGAATAATTCATCATGCTCTAACCATATTTATAAGAGTACGATTATACCTTTCAGCAATTATATTTTGCTGTGACACATCTGGTAAATCATATACTTTGCTTTTTCAAGAATCTAGGAAAAGAACTAGAATTTAATTGGATTCATTATAAATACAATAAATTCATCACTCCTATCAAATATTATGATTTTAACTTTTCTATCTAATTATCTCTAAACCTCATTTATGTACGCTTCAAGAGTATCAACGGCATGAGACTTTACATGAATTAGATATATATAATTATATGTCAATATGTTATCTATATGGTGATAAAATATATCTCTTTAATGGGATGAAAATATAAAATGACTCATAGATATAAACATAATCTCAAGGAGTTTATGAAACTATATTAATTTTAATATTTAATTATAAGATCGTTACAAACTTAATATTCATATTAATTATGTATAGACCATTATATAGAATCCAAATGTTAACTTTTATTGGACCATACTAAGTTCACGACTACCAAAAGAGAAATAATATTCTAATAATTCTAGGTAAATAATCCAAATTTCTAGAATTATAATAATATAGTATGGATCCTCAAGATTCATCAAATGAATCATCTTTGGATGTAGGCAATAAATACAAACTACTATTGCTTTCACTTTAAGATTATTCCCTATAATGATGAATATTTCATTCTCTTTTAGTTTTATCCATTTTTTTATTATTATTAAAATAAATCTCTATTATTGATAACATATGTTGAAGCATCAAATTAATCTACAAAATATTAGAAAATTAATTTTTTGTAATATTTGATTTAAACCATATAAAAGTTATATTTATAACTTTTCATTTCAAATCAAATCTTATTATTCTTCTTCACATAACTTTCTTTCTTACACAAGTAACACTTTATTATGAAGAAATTTTTTTATGAGTTTATATAGTAATTATAAACTCATGTGACTTATGCTTCATCCTCTATTTTATTGTTATCCACTCCTTGAGTAGTACTCAAAATATTATAAGTCTTGAACTTACAACTTTGTCAATTATATTAAGGAGACAATCTTAAATTCCTCAAATACTATTATTTTTAATCAGTTCTTTCATTGAGTTGTTAGCTAATAACTTATCAAAAAATTTAAATTGATCCTTAAATATTCTCGTGTGCTAGTTGTAAACTGTACTGAAGTCTAAGTATCATAAAATTGAGTCTTTAAGACCTTTCCTGATTAGTCACTTTGATTATTTATTCCATAGAACTTTCAATAAATAAGTTTGTGTTCCCTTTAAATAATCTGATCAAGGTCTCACTCATTCAATATAACTTGCATATACTCAAGCCATTTATTCTAAAATATATATTCTAGAAAATATAGTGATATTTACAAAAATACAATGATGAAAGTGCCATTGTAATAATATAACAGTAATGCTTTGAGTTTTTCAATGAATATTGAATTATTGATTGTTAGGGATTGAGCGGCACTAAGAGGGGGGTTGAATTAGTGCAGCGGATAAAACGATAGATTTTCAGTGATTTAAAATAAGCTTTGGAAACTTCGTACGAATGAATGCAACGTTTCGTTTGAACCCGGAAAGATTACGTTTTAACTTTAAAGCATACATAATAAGATGATAAGGAAGTTGAGTAAGTAAAGTAAAGGCTTGCAGCAAAGTAAAACAGAAATTTAAACACTCACACAATCAAGACGCAGCGATGTAGAGTGGTTCGGTCAAAGTGACCTACATCCACTTCCGAAGCCTTCTCCGATGAGGCTCCCTTCTTCCACTACCAAATCCTTTGAAGGAAGGATCAAATACCCTCTTACAACCCTTTACAAGTGGTTCACACTCTTACAAGATTTCACAAGAAGAATGAGGTGAACACTTAAGCAAATGAAGAACAAGACTTTCCCAAGACTTATTTTCAAAATCTAACTCTCTAAGGGTTGTGTTTTTCAAATTTAAAAGGAAGGGGTATTTATAAGCTCAAAGTGATTCAAATTTGGAGCCTAAACATGGAGCCAAAATTTGAATCTTTTGAGTTTTTCGGTGTTGTCAGTCTTGGCAGACTGACACACCCAGTTCTAGCTGCCACTGTGACCAGCTACAAGAATACCATAACTACAGTGCCATGCTATAGTACCATGCACATAGCATGCACGTAGCGTTGGTGCTGTTTGGGCCAAAATCTTTGGCCCAATGGCCCCTTCTTCGGGTTAAAGGATTAACACCTAATCCTAACCCAAATTAATGTGCTAACTACGAAATTAAAGACATTCCTAAGCTATTACAAAGTCTGCAAGTCAAGTCTTCTTCCGTCGAGCTTCCGGCGAACTTCCGGCGGTCTTCCGACGATCCCTCGGAAACCATCCTGCGGACTCCCAGCAAGCTCTCGAACTCCACGATGATTTTGGCGAGTTCCCCCGAGCTTCTTTGGCAAGCTCCGATCTTTCTTGGCAAGCTCCGCGAACTTCCGACGAACCTCCCGGCAAACTTCCGAAAACCCTTTGGCAAGCTCCCTACTCGTTCTCGGCCAGTTCCGGCAGCACTCCCAACGAATCTTCAGACTTCCATCGAACACTCGAACTCCCAATGATCCATCGCACTTGACTTCAACCCTTTGTTTCGCTTTGCGTCTTCATCCTTATCGTAGTTACTCCTGCACATAAACAACAAACACTCTACTTCGATCTAGACAGTTATTACAACACGAATTGACATTCAGTTGCCCGGTACGTCATTGGTCGACGCCTCGTCCGATCCTTCGGCACATCGTCCTCTCTTGCGGTCCGTTGCCCAATCGACGATTGACCTCCGCAATCCTGATATCCTTGGCGTAACACGCTCTTCTTGGCCCGATGCCCGACGTACGAAGCCTCCTGCCGATAGTCGACCGAACCTCTGGCTCGACATCCAATATCCTGACATGATCACCTCCGGCGCAACGTCAATTCCTCCAGCGTCAACTGTCTAATCCTGATCGAAAGTAGACCTGCGTAACTCAACACGCAGTTAGACCACAAATCACACTCAATTAGTTTCATCATCAAAATCCGAGATTCAACATTGATATCATCAATATTTTATCTTCAATATTGACATATCTAGTGTTCACACATATAATCATTTATGGATGACTAATACCATCCTTATGGAATAGTATTATTACCTTTGGGTATATAACGCTAAACTGCAAGGATATTCAAAATAGTATCATCCTACCTCATCACATAATTATTTAAAATAGATTCTTCTTTGGGATTATCTAAATCTCCTAATTATGTGTGCCATTGTGAATATTATTTTTTTTAATATCATTTAGGACCAATTCTATAATATATTTTATAAATTATTAGTCTAGATCATTTTGGTAGCTATAGGACCAATACAAAAATATATCATATAATCTCAAATGTCCTATAAATGACAAGACCTTATTGTAATTTATATCTTATAAATCTATCATCTCAGGCTACTTTGGTAGCTACTAGTCAGATAAAACTTAGGAAGATAAATTACAAATAATATTCACCAAATTTCTTTAATATCATTTAGGATCAACTCCATAATGTATTTTACAAATTATTGATCTATGTCACTTTGGTGGCTGTAGGACCAATTCAAAAAATATAAAATACAATCTAAAATATCCTATAAATGATAAAACCTTTATTGTAATTCATATCTCATAAACTTATCATCTCAAGCTACTTTGGTAGCTACTGGTCAAATAAAACTTAGGAAAATAAATTACAAATAATGTTCACCAAATTTCTTTAGCCTAATTCATGCTAAAATAATTTAATAATAGAATAATAACCATTATTGAATATTGATCAGCATAAAGAAAACTTATATGATAACTATAATCATGATAACACATAAATCATGAAAAACCTTTATATGAAAGATAATTATGATTTCATAATTTCAAATATATACATATACATAACCAAACAAACATCGAAAAACAATAATTAGATTTTATTTATAATTTACAATCAATAATTCATATATATTGATCAACATAAAGAAAACTCATATGATAACTATAATCATGATAATACATAAATAATGAAAAGTCTTTATGTAAAAAATAACTGTGATTTCACAATTTCAAATATATACATGTGAGTAACTAAACAAATATCTAAGAATAATAATTAGATTTTTATTTACCACATGTAATTAATAAATCATATAAGAAAAACTATAAAAGAAATAATAATTTATATTTTTTAAATAAAATATTAAATTAAACTAGTTGATTTTATTTAACTTAGGTAAACCCAAATTTAAGCTAAATATTAGCCAAATTAAACAAGTCGATCAAAAACCAAAAATTGATCAAAATTTAATTCTTTCTAAATTTGATCAAAATCGAATTTAATCAATAATTAATCATGATTAAATTTAACTAAATTTTATTGATCAATTTTATAATTTAAGATATAAATAAGAAATTCTGAATTCAGTGAAACTGTAAATATGTTGGTAAGACATAAACTTGAATTTCCAAAATTATAAAATAGAACTATCAAAATATTAATATGATACAGAAGGGTAAAACTATAATTTGAAAAAACCTTAATCGAAGGGTAAAACTGTAATTTTATCAAAAGAGCAACTTGCCTGCGCCTGCGCGCGCACGCACGCTGCGCTGCCGTCGGTGCGGCGGCTTGTGCATGCGCGGGCGGCCGCCGCCTCCTGCGCATGGGCGGGCGCCGCCTGTGCGGCGCTGCCTGCGCCGGCGCGCGGCCGCAGGTGCGGCGCTGTCTCTGCCAGCGCAGGGCTGCTGCCGGTGCGGCTGTGCCCGCGCGGCTGCCGCTTGTGCGGCTGTGCCTGAATGCGGCCGGCGTGCGGCTGTGCCCGCATGCGGCCGCTGCCTACGCGCGGCTGTGCCCACGCGCGGCCTGTGCCCGCGTTGGGCGCCGCTGCTGTCCTACGGTCACTGCCTTCGCACGGTCGATCTGCTGCCGCCAAGCAGATCTGCTGGTCGTACGCAGCGAGTTCGATTGTAATACCGCACAACGTCTCGCTGTTTCGCTAATATCACCGGCAATCAAGAGACAAAACTAAATAGTTTGAAATACATAATATTTGACGAATCTTTCATTCATCATAAATAAAAATTATTAGTATAAAATAAATAGATTCTAAAGTATTTAATTT